>CM053033.1:46896611-47139111 GCA_028564925.1 Lithobates sylvaticus
GCATCGGATGCCCGCGCCTCATTGCTGCATGCTATGGCTCTGTAGGGACATACACACCAGTTACATAGCAGCTGGCAGGTAGAACCACAGCAGTCAATGGGAGAAGAAGGCATCCCACACCTGAAGTTTTGAACGTTATATATCCTAGCGACACTTCTAGAATGAAGAATGGATTTGCCAGATGCCATATTGCCACATATACTTTATTAGGATACATGTGTACTAACAACAGTGTCTCTTTAAATAGGATACAAGGTAGCTAGAAGAATAATTTAGGAAGTTAGACTTACCGCAATTCCCAATGATTTCAGAATATCACACTTGCACATGGGGCATGTTCTGTGCTCAAGCAGCCAGGGATCAATGCAGTTTTTATGGAAGAAGTGGCTGTGAAGGATAACAAAAATGAACAGTAAGAAAAGAGGTTTGTCGGAATACAAAACATTGATTTTCTATATGAAGTTAGTGACTCAGGTTATGCAACAATGCAGCCACTCTGGCTCTGTATTATGGCCCAAGGCCAAGCATGCAAGTTAAATAAATAAATAAAAAATAAAAAATGCAGCAGATTTTGTAATGTTCTTCCAAGTGCCCATAAACGGTATTAGAATAAAATACATAGAAATGTGCATTTGGCAAAGTGCTGCTTTTAAATGATGCCGTCTTGCTTTCAGGTCAGGCTGCAGCATTTGGACTTCTAAATCTTGTCAATAAGCTTTAGGCTTGTTTTTATGGCTTCTGACATCAATTTAATTTTAAACCACCAGGTTCACTTTCCCTTTAAAGTAGAAGTAAACCCCCCTATCGTTTTCAGCCAAGGAAGCTGCCATCTTTGCCTCTGTTTAATCTTCAACTGCCACACTGCTGCACATGTGATCCGTTATGACACCAGCCATTGGATGGTTTGACTGTTTGGTTGAGAGCACAGCCAATGTGCAGTTAGCATTCCCGGCATGCCTTTTTTTTTTTTTAAACTGTTAAATCGATGGGTTTACTTCCGTTTAAGTAGTTCTTCTCGGCCACACAAACGATTTTACTGACTGATGTAGCTGCGGTCAGCGCTGTATAAACTGTATGCAACATCAGCAACATGCATTACACAGCTCTATATTCCAGCAGCGGTACGGAGACTTTCCGTCTACTACTGGATTAAAATCAAGTCAGTGCTTCTCAGACAGACATCCACAGGAAGCCTTGTATTTTTATGAATGAATACAAGGCTTCTGCCGACTGGCCGAGGTGGAGATTATGACATTCACCAGCTTCTCCACCTCAGCCAATCGATGGAGCGATAACACCAAATTTAACACCTGCGCCCCATTCACACCTGAGACCGTGTAACACTAACGAGTCACATGACACCTGGGAGGGGAAATGGCTAATTGGGCCCAATTTGGACATTTTCACTTAGGGGTGTACTCATTTTTCTTGCCAGTGGTTTAGCTATTCATGGCTGTGTGTCGCGTTATTTTGAGGGGACGGAAAATTTACACTGCTACAATGTAAAGTAGTGAATGCACAGCTTGTATAACAAAGTGTAATTTCCTCAGTGTCGTTACATGAAAAGATATGAGAAAATATTTACAAAATTGTGATCTCAATGCCGATAACAGTCCTATTGACAAAATGTCAGTATTATATAAAAGAAAACAAAGGGTTTGTCTGGACTCCTTCAGCAGTCCAGAGGTAATCGCATTCAGGCAGGTCTTGGGTCAGCCTCTGTGGGGGTCTTTGCACCCCGATATTTGTTTTAATGAGAGAATGCCTAACAGGACACACACCTATCCCTGAGAAGTAAAGTTGCATTATGTGTAGAACATCCTGAGAGTGGAAATTTACATTACACAAACCTATTCCTAAATGGCCCCAGGGCTGGCTTTAAGATTGGTTGGATCCTGGGCAAAACATTTTCTTGGGCCCCCCCATTCTGAGACATAAAAAAAAAGCAAAAAATAAATAAAAAGCAGATAGACTAAATCCGTTTACTGCAGCAGGTCAGGCAGCGATTGCAATTGGTTGCCAGAGGTCACAGCCTCACTGAGCAGTGGCGCAATCCCAAGTAATTGAGCAAGTAAAGCGGCACATTAATACACATACTACAGCACCCAAGATGCTCAGAAAGTTCCCCTCGGCGGATAAGGTCCCCCTGTACTGCACAGGCGCAGCGTTGCACAGTACGAAGCACAACGAAGCCGCCAGAAATAGCCGAAGCAAAAGACAGTGAATCAGCTGTACACGGCGCCTGTAACAGGGACCCTCGCGGGCTCGCTGCGTTCGCCACGCTAAGGGCACGGCCTCGCTGCGCTCTGCATATTTTTATTCTAACTATGTCCACTTGTATGGTGGGGCTCGAACCTGGACATAGGTTAGAATGTAGGTTAGAATGTAGTGCGCAGGCACCGTGTACAGCTGACTGTCTTCAGCTTCGGCTATTTTCATCATGCTTCATTGTGCTTCGTACTGCGCAAGCGCAGCGCCTGCGCAGTACAAGGTGTCCTTTTCCGCCAGGGGAACTTTCTCGACAAGACACTGGCATAGCGCCCGAGGTGCTCAGAAAGGGCCGGCAAGGCGCCCAAAGGCACACAGAAAGGGCTGGCAAGGCACCCAAAGGCACTCAGAAAGGGCAGATATACTACAGGAGATGACCAAAGACCGGTTAGCAATGCATAGCTTTACAGTTAACAGCTCAGGGTTTAGGATAGCAGTCAGGCAGTCTATGGGCGAAGCACATACCTGGCCAGCCAGGCTCACCATGCGTTTTCAGAGGTCCAGAAGAGGGGCTCCCACTATAGCAACTCCCTCCTGAGCATACAGGCTGCATGGGGCGGGGTCAGAGCGTCAGTGGAGCTCCCGGCCCCACCCCCTCTGCTGGCTTGGGAATACAGCTCTGCCTCCCGTGTCTCTGGTGCGCTCTGCAGTGCCATTATTGGCGCTCCAATTTGCGAGCAGTGCAGGGCTCAAGGGACAGCTGCTTTGGGCCCCACAACAAATACTGGGGCAGCTGCCCTGTGTTAAAAGACAGCCCTGACTGGCCCTTATAGTCAGTTCTCTGAAATTTAGGGAGGGCATATTAAGATGAGCATTGTTTTTTGTTTTTTGTGTCTAAACCCAACATGTAATATATAGCAGTTCGCCAGTCCCTTCGATATACGGTGGCTGCATTCGTTTTTTCTTCCTTCAGCTTTTTCCCTCCTTTAATTTTAAACTAATGATCCTGCCAGTAACACTTTCTGCCCTAGGGTGTCAGCACTCACTGAACCATCTATGACAAAGTGGCCTTGTCACCCTAGGATTGGAAGTATGTTATGAATATGGAACATCTTATTCCTTCATCTCCATAACAGAGTGGAGTTGTTATGTAGTCCACATAGAGAACTTAGGCAGGGCAGGTAAGTGCTTGAGTTTTCAGTAACAAGCACACAGGTCACACTCTGCTGTAGTCTTGTTTTTCTCGTTTCAATAAACTTTATTGCATCAGTGACCTGGCATATGGATGCATAACTATTCCCAGTTGGCACAGCTCCCACTCTGGCACATTTCACCCTAAGAGCTTAGTAATAATCTGTAATGGTTATGAATCAAATGCTGTGCCTCTAACACAGTAATGTTTATTAAAACTGAAACAGTACAGCAAAGTGTGACCTGTGTGCTTGTTCTTGGAATATAGATGGAGGAGAAGCATCCCGTGGTTGGTCTTGGCCCCCCTTGCCCCTTACTGGCCACTATATGGATTACTTCCTGGACCAATACTAGCCAAAACAGGTCTGCTTGAGATTTCAGTGCAGCATTGTCAGCTTAATACAGAGGATGTTCATGGTCAGTAAATATATTCTGTATACTCAAAGACAAATGCTGTAACAGGAAGCCTTACATTTAATGATTTCAATCCCCATTCTAAATGATTTTTTACCAACCCATAACCTCTTTTCATTACCATTAGTCTTTTTGCCCCCCATTACCTTGTGAAACCAGATATACTCATCCAAGTCCCCCATCCAAGTCCCACAACATCACCATTTTGAGGTGGAGAGACCACTGATCCTGCCCTACGATACCCCTAAGACTGCAAGTCCCATCCACTCCCCTTTTCTTACATCCACCATTTCCTTGATCCCGAGAAGACCCCACCACACAGACCATCTTATGCCCCGTACACACGATCGGAAATTCCGACCACAAAATCCGACGGATTTTGTCCGACACTGGTGTTGCATACACACGGTCGGACAAAGTTGTCGGAAAATCCGATCATTCTGAACGTGGTGACGTTTGTTGCGTACGTCGGAACTACGTAGAGGCTAGTAGCGAATAGCTTTGGTCTCGTAATTTGATCTGAGCATGCGTGGCACTTTGTCCGTTGGAATTCCCTACACACGATCGGAAAAAGTCCAATCGGACTTTGTTGTCGGAAAATTTGAGAGCAGGATCTCTGAAAAAGTCCGATGGAGCCCACATACAGCTGGGATTTTCCGACAACATGGTCCGATCGGACATTTTCCATCAGAATTTCCGACCGTGTGTACGGGGCATAATAGGAAATGTCTACATCAGACAAGTACTGGCATGGACATCGAAAGAAGGACCCAAAAAAGGAGGTAAACAGTCGAGGAAAAAGACTTGGTGCTTGAGCAGCAAGTGACCACGGCTACAGGCAAGAAAACAAAAAAAAAAGATTTTTATTACTCTAGCAATTAGAGCTAGGAGAAGGGAGGATTTAATCCCAAAGTGGGGCTTGAAGAGAAAAAAAATATATAGGATTAAATAAGAATCCGTAAACGAGAAATTTTATTGTTCACTGTATCACTAGTTCAGTAGTAGCGGTATAAGTCATTTGTATGACGAAATCAAATAGAAACTTGCAATTTGGCACAGCGATTATTTATTGCACAGCATTACTCTAATCTTCCTCTTATCCAGGCAAACAAGTTACTTAGCATCAACTAAGATGAAAATAACATTTAATCTGCAGTAAAGCTCTAGAGTTTTAAAGTCTTTTGTGTCAGCCATTAGAGGACGTCCGTGTGGGTTTTTTTCTGCAGAACAACAGCAGCGCTATGATAAGTTTGTGCCACAGTAACACAATTTGTAAAGCTAAAAACGCTGGTTATTGAAGCATGCAAATTTAGTAATATAGGTTATGATTGTTTGTACAAAATACTCACTTGCATGTTAAAACACGCACAACATCATTTGCTTTGTAGGTTTCGATACACACAGCACAGCTATCACCATCCGGTCCAAGTACCTAGGGAACAGTTAAAACAGAGTCAGACACTGAAAAAGAAAAAACACACACACACGGTATTGCCAAAAAATGGTTATAATAGGTTTAATTGTATAAAGAAAAATGTAATGGATTATAGCCTGTTCAACAAGTTCTCCCTAAGAATTATCTTTGCAAATACTTGTATAGACACAACTGCCAGTGCCAAATTCCTGAGAGCTTATTAAACAGAACATGGAGGACATTCAGAATAATACATAGGGTGAAAGGAATGATACATAAACAAAATTCTGGACTGTTAAAAATAATTTTCCAAAAATACAGTATAGATTTATTGATGGCAGTTTATAGTCGTTTCAAAACGCTAAAGTTGTAAGCTCCTGTGAACAGGATACTAGACTTCACTAATTAGGGCCTATTCACACCAGAAACTGCACATAACTGCCAGTTTGACTGCATGCTTAAGGCCCGTACACACGGTCGGACTTTTTGACAACCAACATGCAAATTAGGTGGTTTGGACCAACATCCGACCGCGTGTACGCTCCATCGGAGCAACTTTTTCCAGGTTTCATCGGACTTTTGTTGGCTGTGCGAACGGACCAACTTTCTGCCAACAAAAGTCCGATGGACCAAAGTCCGACCGTGTGTACAGAAAACCATCGGACTTTTGTCCACAGTACAAACACGCATGCTCAGAACCAATGCAAAAGATCAGACAACAATATAGAAGTTGACCAAAGGTGGCGCTGGAGTATTCGAACGTCCTCTTTTGAAGTGCCGTCAGTACGTTGAAACGTCACTACGTTCGTGTTGGTTGCCTAAAAAGTCCGACCGTGTGTATGCAATACCAACTTGAGGGCCAACGCCCTTTGGACAAAAATCCACAGGAAAGTTGGTCCACGGTCCGATCATGTGTATGAGGCTTAACATGCATTTGATGCACGCCTAAATGCGTTTTCATGCAGTTGCAGTGCACTTTTCTATAAATTTTTGGGCTTGGCTTAAAAGTAAGGATGAGCTCCAGCGTGTTAGCATGCTCCACGTGCAGAGCCCGCCAGAAAGTCGGCGCAGCGATGCGCTAATCACAGGCAGTGAGACTTTCCCCTGATGCGCGGCTGCAGAGATCGGGCAAGGTCTCACTGCCTGTGATTAGCGCAGCGCCGTGCCGACTTCCTGGCGGACGCGCCGGAGCTCATCCCTACTTAAAAAAGGTGCAGGTGTGATGCATTTGGAGCGTAGAAAAATGCAGCATGCTCTATTTTTTTTTTTTTAACGGTGTTAAAAACTGCAATGATGTGAACTATGGCCATAGCATACCTCCCAACATTTCGAGATGGGAATGAGGGACACCTACTAGCAAATGTATGTAGACATAGGACACGCCCCCTGCCACGCCCCTTAAAAGGGGACATAATTTAAAAAAAAAAAAAAAAAAAAGAAGGTTAATAGGATCCACAAGTGCTTTTTTTTACCACCACTATTCCTTTATATTGGCTTTTAAAAATTTACAAATGCAGCAATTTAGAAAATCGGATGAAAGGTTTAGCACTGGGAAACACTTTTTGAAAGATAAAAAGTGCATTTTATATACAGCTATATAGATCAGACCAATATGAGGGACAAATGAGGAGGAATGAGGGACAGAGGGACATTGCTCCAAATCAGGGACAGTCCCTCAAAAATCAGGGACAGTTGGGAGCTATGCCATAGGATTACCTTGATTTTGGGCTATCTAGGCAGTTGTAGTGGAGCTCAAAATGCACCCAGCTGCAGCCAACTACGGTACAGTTAGGACCCCATTCCCATCAGATCCAGCGGGATGCATTTTTGACTACACTCCAACTGCATTGACAGGTTATCATTAGGGGCATAGTTCACATTATTGAAGCACAGTGGGAAAAAAAAAAAATATAAAAAAAAAGTACAGCACAGAGAATTCAGAAAGGTTTAAGAGAGCGTGATCTAATAATCCCTTAGGGTAGATCTTTTACTAATCCCTTATTTTACTAGTGTTTTGCATTACTGGGGACAATAACCCCGCTGTTTGTTGTACAGGTGTCACAAAGATTGAAGTAAGGGAAAATACCAATGGAGTCTCAAAAAAAAAAAAAAAAATACAACTTTTCCACACTATACAAAACTAAAATACATTTAGAGCTATAGTTAGGCTTTAATAGTAATAATATAGTATAAAATAACACTGCAGGAACTTGGAAAAATAGGCTCTTACTGGTCTCCGAATACTTTTCCTTTAACATAAAAAAAAAAAAAAAAAAGAGCTGCTGATTATCTAGTTTTTCAGGTGATCAGGTTTTCGGTTATTACGGTTCACGGAACAGCAGTGAGATATTACCAAAACAATAACAAATAAAAATGAAGGCTTTATCAATAATCTGATGAAACAGCATTATCTCTATGGGCAAAGTTTTTCATGCAGCATATGAACAGGTCTGCAAGTCTTGAACAACAAGTGGCCCTATGTGAATTGAAGAGATGGAAATCGCTCCAGGGATCTATTGCTGAGGTCATACAGGAGGAAAGCTGACAATCGGAGAGGCACTTTTCCTGCTGTGACTCACAGGTCTGCTCCCTCTAGAAAAGGACCTGTTTACAATGTAGATTTATGAACTTCAGGGTCATTAGAAAAATAAAAATAAATCAAATCTTCCACCACTTTATTCTCATCCTCTGGGGTCTTTTACTCGTGTAAAGATAAGGTACTGAATTATTGTACCACCGATATATAATGTACACTTATTTTAACGAAAAATCTCTTGCAGGTTTGCATTAAAGTGATTGTAAACCCTTACATATACCCAGTGATTGGAAATCAAAAAAGGAAAAACTCCGGACAGCCGCACACCGAGAAAATAAAATCCAAAAAGTTTATTTAAAAGCAAAAAACACTGCAATCCATACACGGCAAAAAAGGGGGGTACAGAGCTGACGCGTTTCGCACCACAACTAGTGCTTACTCAGTGCTCACTGCTATGAGTAAGCACTAGTTGTGGTGCGAAACGCGTCAGCTCTGTACCCCCCTTTTTTGCCGTGTATGGATTGCAGTGTTTTTTGCTTTTAAATAAACTTTTTGGATTTTATTTTCTCGGTGTGCGGCTGTCCGGAGTTTTTCCTTTTTTGATTTCCAATCATTGTGCTATTAGCCAGCACCTGGGGCTCCCACACAGGAGCAGGAGCATTTGCTTGGGAAGGAGAGTCTTGGAGCGGTGGTTGTTTGTTTCTCATATACCCAGTGAAGTGACTGGCCTCGGGTGATACACAGAGCTAAAAAACAAATCCTCCTACATAAGCCGTCTTCTCTACATCCATTCAAAGTGCTGAACTTTTAAAGCTTGTCTGAGAGTTCAGAAAAAAGGGGGCTGAAACTACACTCTGCAGAGCTCAGCGATTTAAGCTCTGAGAGCTGATTGGAGGGAAGGGGACACCCCCCACCTTTCACAGCTCACAGGAACAGAGCCGAGGCTGTCAATCAGCTGGAGATCCTTCCCCGTCACCATTTTTCTCTTGTTGTCAGGAAAACTTGTCAGAAGTGATTCATGCCGATAGAGGAAGGCAGAAATGACACTTAAGGCCCATACACACGGTCGGACTTTTTGACAACCAACATGCAAATTAGGTGGTTTGGACCAACATCCGACCGTGTGTACGCTCCATCGGACCAACTTTTTCCAGGTTGCATCGGACTTTTGTTGGCTGTGCGAACGGACCAACTTTCTGCCAACAAAAGTCCGAAGGACAAAAGTCCGAACGTGTGTATGCAGTACCAACTGACTTTTGTCCACAGTACAAACACGCATGCTCAGAACCAATGCAAAAGATCAGACAACAATATAGAAGTTGACCAAAGGTGGCGCTGGAGTATTCGAACGTCCTCTTTTGAAGTGTCGTCAGTACGTTGAAACGTCACTACGTTCGTGTTGGTTGTCTCAAAAGTCCGACCGTGTGTATGCAGTACCAACTTGAGGGCCAACGCCCTTTGGACAAAAGTCCAAGGGAAAGTTGGTCCACGGTCCGACCGTGTGTATGGGGCTTTAGTGCTCTTAATTGAGACAAGTACACACTATAGAGAGATATGCTTTGCTCCTATTTCATGTCTGAGGTTTACAACCACTTTAAACTATTAGGTTACAAGCACACAGCCATACAGGGGCTGTACAGTGTGCAGGACGCACTGCCTTCACATACAACTGCCCATTGAGATGCATTAGAACAGAAGGTTGTATGTGGTCGTGCAGTGAGGATTGCATAATGCACCCACATGGGCACTAACATATATGCCAAATGCACACTATCTGCAAGTGGATCACACGTCCAGGGCTGGTGTGGGGAGGGGGGGCAGCCCATACAGATTTAGGGGGTCCAGGCGATGACCAAGGCTGTAGGGTCGTGTCCTGGCTAATCAGTGGTAAAACCTCCAGTGGCAGAACAAAGTTCCAGCACTGAGCTCCTGCAACTGGCCTGCCAGGGGCTTGCTAGCGTGGGCACCCGGGACACCTACCCTGCAAGGTGCTCGGGGTCCCACACGCGGTGATGGCCCATCTGTGGCAGGCTGGCAGCCGACACAATCATCTCTCCCTGCTGACAGCCTGCATGGCTCACAGAAGAGAATTCTCTCTCCCCCCCTCAGAATTGGCTCTGATGTTCTTCTGCACAGGTATAGGGGGAGGAGGGAGATTGCACTGCTAGAGCCACGCAGAGGTATGTGTGTACATTTTATGGATGGATACAGTAACCAGGGGTGGGAGCAGGTACCGAGGATGAACACATGGAAGAGTGACAGGGTGTATAATTCCTGCTGTGACTAAAATGTGTGTACACCACTGGCCAGGATTCTTTGGGGCGGCCAGTAGGCCCTGGGGGAATGTTGGTGGTCAGGCCCAGTGGAGGGGCCCAGGCCTAAAGCTGTGTAAGGGGCTGCAAAATTTCTGATGGCTGCCCTGCATATATATCGGTGCACATGCAGACACTTTACACAGCCCTCAGCACACAATCATGTACAACCACCTCTAATGAGGCTGTATGTGGCGGCAGTGGGTCCTGGGAACGTCATTGCGCTGGCTCTGCAAGCCTAAACTGTACATAGACCCAAAATATTTTTTTTTTTGTATGTTTGGCAACGTGGTCTCACTGTATACAGTTTTCCTAAGCAAATCATGTTTTTGTGAATTTTCTGCAAACTTATTTTTAATACCCATTTTATATTGTAAAAAAAACGTTTGCGGGAGTTTTATGCATTTGCTTTCGCCTGTGTCAAAAAAAGTACACAACATTATCATGCGTTGTGCAATAGACATAACTTATGCTGTGACAGAGGGCACAAGTTACAAAAACATTTGTACTTTGCATCTACCAGTATAGTTTTATTACCTTAGCGAGCTAGAAAGATTGCATTTTTCTGCTTTTCACTTTTTTGCATTGGAAATATATAATAAAATTTAAAGCTTTTGGAATGAATACCTCTAAAGGCCAAAATTATGGAAATTGTTTAGGTCCATATAGGGTAAGTAACTGTGCGATTTATAGTGATTAAAGCTGAACTCCGGTCACCTTACAGCAAAACTAAACCCTCAATCAACATTCCCTATTTTAAAGCTTTATGCCGTTAGACTTAGTAAAATAAATGGACAGAAAAGGTAGAATATATTTACTTGTGGGATTCCAGGAAGTATAGTATAACTCTAGCTGCAGCATGTGTACATCCCTGGCCACTGCAGTTAAAGGGGGTGCAGTTGGGGCAGGAGTGGTAAAAAACACATCATTTTTACTATGGGATTATACCACCCCCAAAACTACAAAATGTAACTGAACCGTTACTTTCCTGATCTCCTTATACGGCTGCTTTCACACTGATGTGCTGCGATGTATCGGCACTGCGCGTGCAGAGCATCTGTGGCCTTCCTGAGTTAGCTGCGCTTTGCCATAGACTTCTATTATATGCTGCAGGTATGGTGCACTTTCTGAAAGTGCACCAAAACTTCTGCATTCAGAAAGCGCACCAAAGCTGCATAACAATTGAAAGTGATATTAAAAAGTCTTTGTTATTTAAAAAAAAAAAAAAAACACACCACATGTTATACTTACCTGCTCTGTGTAATGCTTTTGCACAAAGCAGTCCAGATCCTCCACTTCTCGGGTTCCTCGCTGGCGATCCTGGCCCCTCCCTCCTGCTGAGTGCCCCCAGAGTAAGCAGCTCCATTCAGACATGGGGCCGTGGCTCGACCCCACCCTCTCTCTCCCCTCATTGGCTCACTGACTTTTGACAGCAGCTGTGTCTCAGCCAATCAGGAGGAAGAGTCCCGGACAGCCGAGGCTCTTGTGCATCATCGCTGGACCAGAATGGAGTTCATGTAAATAGTAGGGGGGCTAAGAGGGGCTGCAGCACAAAGAAGGTTTTTTTTATCTTAATGCATAATTATATAAAAAACCTAATGCCTTTAGAACCACATGAAATCTATGGCCAAGCGCTGCAAACCCACTATTAAGATGCACTACACTACATCCTAAGCAGCCCTATACTATTATAAGAAGATCTTTCCTGCCGCCGGCACCACTCTGGAGACCGCTAGCCAGCATGAGAGGTGAAGTGCAGTTGGTATCACTCCACATGGGACAGTAGCCAGCACTACAGAGGAGGCATTGGCTTATGCTGCTCTTGCTCTTTAATACAGCTCCAACTTTGCAAGTAGGCCCTCTGCTTTGCACTCTGATGCTCTGGGTTGGCGGAGCAGCAAGCCCAGACTGTGATCTCCCAGCTACCTGGCCGCGATCAACTGATAAATCGCAATCTACTGGTTGCCGATGCCCGCCCTAGAGTAAACAAGCATTATAGCCCGAATATATGGTTGTGGGGCTGCCAAATGTCACATTAGTATATCCTACTAGAAGGCAGCAGTGCATAGGAAACCATACAATGAGGAAATGTATCAACCATCATATGTCCCACACTTCTCTAATTTACAATTTGGCTAAAGCATGAGGACATGTAGTAAACCATACTAGAACTAGGTAAGGCTGTAGCTGAACTTGTTTTAATAATGTGAAAAATGTATCCTCAGTCCAATTTCACTGCTCAGAGATTAGTGCAATATCCTCTGTCCAATTTCACTGTTGAAGATCACTTTAATGCACTGATTTGTATGTAGATGCTTGGGTTACAACCTCCTCAGCAATTGCATTGTCACAGAGTCAGAAGGTAGTCATTTATTCCAAATTGCTTAAGAATGGTCGAAAAATAATAGCACTTTTAAGACTGCGACCCAGTGTGCAATTTACATTGAACATACTGTCGTGACTTGGATACATAAAACTTTTCATGATGCATGAAACACTCAGCCAAGGAGTCGTCATACCAGGGGAGCATCCCCCACCAGAAAAGGTTGATTGAATTATCCTCTTCAGTGGAGGGTTGAGGTCAAGATACAAACCTTATGTTGAAACAGAGCCACCTGAACAATGGTGCCACTTTTACACGAAACCAACTGACAATGGTCAAATTAGTGTTTTGAGATCCAGATAGCAAAGCCTTTGATTAAAGTAAATCCAGGGTAAATAACCCCATTGTTTCAAATGGTGAGATCGTCTCCTTAGTAAGAACCCAGTGTTGAGCTTTTCCCCAGACAATGGCAAAAGACGCCCAGTTAATTATACACCAGTCACAAGTTGAAACAGAAGAGTCCCTCGCTCTATAAAAAATGTTAAATTGCAATGTAGCAACACATTTTGTAAAAATCAATGTGTACTGTAGTCATCCAAGTATTTGACAAGGATTTGGCCCCAGTCTGTTACGGTTAAAAGGTGATGTTTGATTCCATAAACCTCTGTCAATCTCAATATATTTGGTTAGGTAGAGATTACTTATAGCCAGAAAGGTTCACGAGATGGGGACAGAAAATGACAGGGCAAAAGGCCAGCAATCGCCATATTATACGAACATGTTAAAACACATTTCATAATAGCACTAGATATCATATTCCGATTACACCTTTACCATGATCACAGATGGGCGGGTGAGAATCAGGGCAGTTACCTCCCATGTTTGGAACCAACCAATCACAAGATGATAAACATGAAGTGAGGGAGGTAACCATCCAAGAATTTGCACCATACAAAAAAGGAGACACACATGATTCAGAGGGAAGACCACAGACCCACATGCTGACACCCTCTGGACGAACACAAATTTGGTAATAAATGACCACTCCCCATCTCGCTGGACATTGCTGCTAGGACGAATCGAATATACATCCTTTCAACAGTGGGGAGATACTGACCATATAATTATTGATAATATTTTTCTCTTCCCAAAATCATAGGAATTGTATCTTACTGTATGCATGTTATCTTATCCAATACTGTGTGAAGGGTAGTTTAGTATTAAATAATTGTCCCCCGTTATTGGCCTTGTGTGTTTAAGCCGTTTGTGGGTGAAATTAAGATCAAAATATTGTATATTACAACAAATTTGGCTACTGTGGTCCCAGGGAAAATTATTTAATCGCTCCATTCAATCTGGTAAGTCTGTTAAATTAATTCTGACCGGAGAAATTCAGGAGGCTTGTTTTCCCGAGCGGCAAGAGATAGTGTTTTTGAACTTAAGGCGTGATTACCGCAAATATTTTTAACATAGTCATTTGGGCTACCCTTGGGTTATTTGTCAAATAATAAGGAAAATCGTTTTGTTGCCGTTGGTAGGGTGTATATAATATGAAATCACCAGAAAATCCGGTTCTGTAAGAAGTTGTATAATTATACACTTGTAAATTAATAAAATGTACTTACTAATTTTATTGGGAAATATTTATACGTGGGTAAGAATTCCCCATAAATTAACCAACTCAGGAAATTATTGTGGCATGTTACTGATTGTCTGAACAAAGTTCACATTTTTACTTTAAGGTTAAAGCCTCTGCGCAAAAACACTTAACATTTATGCAATTCAGATTCCCCATATGCATCATTAAGATTACATACCATACTCACAACAATACACACACACTTAAAGCCTACATTTACCCCCAAAAAAACACAACAACCACACAGCACAAGGGACATTACTTACCTTCAGTGAAATGTGTCCCTTTTACGGCTTTGTCCTTTCTTCCTGCTCTAATGCTATTCCCCCCTGCAATCTTCCAGTGAATGGGGGGGGGGGGGGTTAAAAGAACTAAGGGGCTGTGAGGCACTATGCCTGTCCTTTCCACCCAGCTGCTTCATTCATAACAGCTGAACTACAATTGTGATCCTTGAAATAAAGGGTGGGTGGACGATTGAAAGACCCACCTCTCCATTCATGGACCCGTTTAATTCATTAAAGCTGTCATACGGCTTCTATGAATGGAGCAGCTGGCCAAAAAGGAAGGGCATGGTTGAGAACGCTTGAGTGCCTGTCAAAACCACTTGGTTCCAATAATCCCTGCCGGCCCCGTAGAGGGGGGGGGGCATCGGAGGAAAAAGATTTTGGCCAAAAAGGGGACACAACAGCACACATCTCATTGAAGGCAAGTAATGTCCCTTGTGCCGTTTTAGGTAAACCTACGCTTTAAAGCTAAAAGTAGAGTCTTTAATAACAAATCTGCTAGCAGGTAGGGTCTTTTGGTAGAAGAGAATTTCATTCGTCTCTGCAAAAAAAAAAAAAAAAACCCTCAACCGCTAGTGCCTGCCCAGTGGGGGGGGGGGGGGAGCAAGACAGGGCACACCTAGAAGGAAAGAAGGACATGGCACTGGCAGGGACAACGTGGCTGTGGGGAGCTCAGATATTATTGGAGGATGCCTGTACCTGTAGAATATGGCAAATACTTGCACCGTTTAATGTCACTTTAATATCCAAAACAAGCCACTCAAAAAAACAAAAACAGCCTTGACATCCGTTTGGAAAGGCCATTTGCCTAGCTTTTACATTGACCTTGGCTTCACAACTTTCTATGTCACTAAGCCTGAACTAGGCAGTAGATCAAAAGTGTCAGAGAAGAGTCAGGAAATCTTTATCTGCATACTTATTCCAAGCCACGATCTTAAAAGATTCTCTTGAAATAAGTGTGCGACTTACATGACAGCCAGGCAACCAGCATTTACAGAAGAAGGGGTCAGAAATAGCAGATTCTGTATGTCATTGATGACCTACAATAAATTCCTTTAATCTAACAAGTAATTCTCATGAGCAAAGCTGAACTCCACACTAATATAATCTAAAAAGAGACAGACACACACATTTAGGGCTAGCACAAGAATGACATTTCCTGACTCTTCTCTGACAGAGTTCCCCACCGCCAGTCTTACAATTTGTGCCTACCATGTTCTTCTGGGCCAGGCTGGAGCTACTAGGATCATGGCTTTCTCTCTCTTCCCGGATCCTACGTAGTAGCCTTTGCGACAGTCGGATTGGAGGGAAGGCATATATCAGGGAAACCTGATCCAAAGGAATAACCAAGGCATCTGCCCCTAATGAAAGCAGGTCCCTGGTTCTGGACACAAAACTGTCTAGTTTCTTGTTGAACCTGGACAGCATCAGGTCTACATCCAGAACCCCCCCATCGGCGGCAGATCAATGCAAAGATCTCGGGATTTAGGGACCAATCCCCTGGAAACTCAAAGTCCGCCTGCCAATTCCTCACTCAACAACAAATCTTTCTGCCCAGGTCAGCATGCAAGCCACTTACTTCTGGGCTGTCTGACTCCTGGTGCCTCCCTGGTGATGGACAATGCCACGGCTGTGGCATACATCAGACTGGACCCTCGCTTGACAGCCCTGTAGTCTGGAAGTCCAGAAGCTTAGAGCCAAGAGAGCTGCCTGAATCTACAAAATGTTGATGGGCAAGTTCCTCTCCCTCCAGGACCAGCCTCCCTGGGACGGTGGCCTCCTCTAGGACTGCCCCCCCCCCCCCCATCCAGAGAGACTGGCATCTGTCGTCACCACCCTCCAGACCACAGGCAAAAAGAACTTTCCTTTTACCAGATTCTTGGTTATCATGCACCAACAGACTCTGACGCACCTTCAGCCAAAGAGACATGTTCCAGTCCAGAGCATGGACAGTCTTGTTCCAGACAGACAATATGTGGTCTGGAGTGGAATTGTGCATAAGGGACTGCTTTGAATGAGGACACCATTTTACCCCAAGTAGCCTCATACACAGGCGAATAGAGGGATATTTTTTCCTTTTTATGACCTGGATGAGGTCTTATGGCTCTGACCTTCCATGGTGGCAAAAATACCTTTGCCTTTACCGTGTCTAATATTAGCCCTAGATACTAAAGGCGTTGAACTGGCTGCAGGGCAGATTTCGACCAGTTCAGAACCCAACCCAGGACGTTCCAAAAATGTAACCACCCGGACTACATTCTGCCTCAGGTCTGGAACAGTTTGCTCCATCAATAGATCATCCAAGTATCCTGTAACCGATATTCCCTGAGATCTTAGAACTGCCAATACCGGGGCCAGAACCTTTGTGAATACAAAAGGTGCCGTGGCTAAACCAAAGGGCAGAGCCACAAACTGAAAGTGTTGGCGAATCGCAGAAACCTTTGATGGGATCTGCAGATTGGCACATGTAGGTACGCATCCTTGATGTCTATGGACGCCAAAAATTCCTTTCCATGCAAGGAGGCCATGACTGAACAGATTGACTCCATCTGGAAAGAGCGAATGTCTAGAAACTGATTCAGAGCCTTGAGATCCAGAATAGGCCTTACATCTCCTTTCGGCTTTGGGACTATGAAAACATTTGAGTAAAAGCCCCCGACCCCCTCGTTGGCTGGAACCTCTGAAATCACTCCTTGTGACCTTAGATCTATTGCCTGAAGAAAATGCTTTTTCTTTACCAGATTTATGGAAACGTTAGACCTTAAGAACCGAGGGGGGGAAGCCCCCAGAATTTTATTTTGTACCCCTGAGACACCGTAGAAATAACCCACTTGTCTCGGATCACTTCTTCCCAGGATTCTGAGAACTCCAATAGCCTCCCCCCCACCTGCGTGAGTGGGGGCACTCTATCATAAAGAGGGCAGGCTTTAGGGGGGTCTCTGGGACCACAGATTTTTCTGCCCTTGGCCTTGAGGCTTTCCCGAGACCCGGGCGGCCGAGGCCGCTGAAACTGCCTGTAATTATAAGTGCTGGGTACTGAAGCACTAGACACCTTAAAGCAGGCATGTCCAAAGTCTGGCCCGCGGGTCAATCGCGGCCCGGTTTTGAACGGCCCGCCTGGTTATCTAAACCAGCCTCTCACAGCCAGTGTGCCGCGGGATCAGGGCTGTCAGATGAGCCGATCCCCTGCCGGGCTGTACATCGGCACTGTGAGAAGCTCCGTCAGGCTCAAAAGTGAAAGTAAAGTGCAGGGGAGTGTGCTGTGCTCTCTGCTTCCCCCTACAGTGCAGTACCCGGCTGAATGAGGAAGCTGGAAAGGTACAGTACTGTGCTAGAAGATAGATTCGTTTTAAAAGGGCTTTATTCATGTGCATGTATGTATGTGCATATGTATGTGTCTGCATGTATGTCTGTATGTATGTCTGTATGTATGCATGTCTGTATGTATGTGTGTGCATGTGCCTGCATACATGTCTGTATGCATGTATGTATGTGTGTGCATGTGCCTGCATATATGTCTGTATGTGTGTGCATGTGTCTGTGTATGTATGTATGTATGTGTCTGCATGTATGTATGTGTGCACGTGTCTGTATGTGTGTGCATGTGTATGCATGTGTCTGTCTGTATGTATGCGTGTATGTTACTTTTAATCCTTACCCCCCCCCCCCCCCATTCCTGTACCATTAGAACTGCTTTTGTATGGCTTCTTAGCGATAGCAGCCAGGCTGCTCCTCTGAAACGCAATCCATGCACAGATCGCTTTTCAGAGGCATTTGACAGGTGGTAAAGAGGCATTATGTTGCCTCCTCACTACCAGTTTTAAGCCCGTAAATGCAGCATCACTATACCGCAACTGTACAATGCACACAGTTGCAGGGTAGTTGCAGTGCAGCCCCATTCAGCCTGGGCATACCTCCAACTGCAGCCATAGCATGTGTACACCCCCATCTGCTCCCTCTGCAGCTAAAGGGGGAGAAGTTAGGGGTGGTAAAAACAGCTTAACCATGTGGTTTTACTGCCCCTCCAACCTTACATGTGAACAAGCCCTTGGTTCACATCTGTGTGGCTGCGTGCTGCGTGTAGGGCAGCCCATTAATTTCAATGGGCTTCCCTACCCACAAAAATGCAGGGAAAGAAGTCCCCAACTTTTTTTTTTTTTTTTTTTTTATTGCACTGCACCAAAAGCACCCCACGTTTTCCAATGTGTGGGGTACCATTAAGAATTAACGGTACCCCTAAAGAGCAGAGTATTCGTTTGTGTGTCGGGAACGAGCGTGACAAAGGCAAGAGAATTCTTGTTGGACAGTGTATTAGTGCTCGAACGAACACACTTATACCGAATTTTAATGGTTCAAAGAATGTCCGGGAAAATGGTCGGCCCTCACGCATATTCACTTCATCAAATCTGGCCCTCTTTGAAAAAAAGTTTGGACACCCCTGCCTTAAAGGAAGGTCATCTGCTCCTCTTAACTGGTAGAAGTGCACTTTTACCCCCTGAAATCTTCTGAATATATTTATCCAGATCTTCTCCAAATAGCCGCTCCCTGTGAAAGGGGGAAACCAGCTAATAATCTTTTGCAGGGTAATTATGCAGACCAGTTTTTTAACCAAAGAATCCTGCACATATGCACCGATAGCAGGGCCAACAGGGACACCTGTTGTATGGAATCTTTAAGAGCATCTACTGCAAAACATAAGGCACAAGGTAACTCTGCCAAGTCCTCAGCAGATACCCCCTGATCGGAGACAGTCTTGGCTTCCCGCTTCACCTGGTCCTTTAAAGACTGACAGATAACAATAGCTGCTGCTGCCGGTTGTGCAGCAGACCCAGAAAAAAAAAAAAGAAGAAGGACTCCAATTTCTTATCTGCTGGATCTTTAAAGTGGTTGTAAACCCTTACAAACCACTTTGACCTACAGGTAAGCCTAGATTAAGGCTTACCTGTAGGTCCAATAATTTTTACCATGTAGGTTTAGGAGATATTTAGAAAAGAAAAGCAGCAGAGAATGACATATTCCGAAACGACTTTGGGGCCCCTGTAACTAGGGGCCACTTGGTGCTAGGAACCCCATCTGGGTTGGAAACGTTGTAGTGCTAGTTCCACTGTGTTTGCACACCAAATTTGGGGTTCCTAGCACCAAGTGGCCCCGAGATACGGGGCCCCAAATTTGGGTCGGAAAATGTCATTCTCTGCTGCAGAAAAGTGCTTGACTCGAGTATAAGCCGAGGAGGGCATTTTCAGCACAAAAAAAAAAAAAGTGCTGAAAAACTCGGCTTATACTCGAGTATATACCGCAAGTATTTTCGGGACCAGGATCTTACAAGTAACGTATTGCAGCATAATAATAATAATAATAATAATAATGTCAGTTATTACCTTATCTCCTTGCTTTATGGTGCGGAGCTGAAGCTGACCAATGGCCTTCTTTGCTTCATCCTTTAACCGATTCTGCAACACAACATTTGAATATTCATTATATTGTTAAAAATTTCACCAAAAATTGTAAAGAAAAAAAAAAAAAAACTGCTGCCCAAAAAAGGCAATACTGTGTTTTAACCACTTCAATACTGTCATTTTTACCCCCTCCCTGCCCAGGCCGATTTTCAGGTTTCAGCACGGTCACACTTTAAACAACAATTGTGCGGTCATGCAACACTGTACCCATATGACATTTTTTTCTGTTTAAAACCACAAATAGAGCCTTCTTTTGGTGGTATTGAACCCCACTGGATTTTTTTTTTTTGCTAAACAAAAACAATTTTTTTTTTTTTTTAGAACATTTGGCAAATAAAATCTTTCTTCATAAATTTAGGCCAAATTATTTTCTAATTAGTAAGAGGCATGGTGCATTCTTAGCGTTGTAATTTTTTGTCCCTTTTTTGGATTTTAATTTCTTTTACATACTGTCACCAGTGCAGTAAAGAGTTATACAACTGGTGTGGCGGTGACCAGGGACACTGACTGGTGACCGTATGTAAAAAAAAAAAAAAAAAAAAAAAAAAAGGAAGCTATTCATGGGTTACAACTGTCACATAGTCTGCTGTGATTGGTCACAGCGATCACATGACACGGGCCGGTATAGCGATCGATCATCTGATGTGTCTGGCGGATGCAGCTTGTGACAGATCATGCCGGGGCATGGCCCAGAGCGCCCACGTCAGGTATGTTCTCAGGATTCCCCCCCCCCCCCCCCCCCCCACGTTATTGTAAAATGTATAGGCAGTTAGGGTAAAATGGACAGTCTCACATACAGTGAGGGGAAAAAAAAAGTATTTAATTCCCTGCTGATTTTGTAAGTTTTCCCACTGAAAAAAAATAAAAATAAATAATAAGTCTAAAACCAAAGTTGAGTTGATGCCAAAGAGCTCGATTTTGGTCTCATCTGACCCACAAAAATTTCACCCAGTTCTCCTCCGAATCATTCAGATGTTCATTAGCAAACTTCAGACAGGTCTGTTCATGTGCCTTGAGCAGGGGGGCCTTGCGGGCTCTGCAGGATTTCAGTCAGTCGTTCACGGTGTAATGTGTTACCAAATGTTTTCTTGGTTACTATGGTCCCAGCTGCCTTGAGATAATTGACAAGATTCTCCCGTGTAGTTCTGGGCCGATTCCTCACTGTTCTCATGATCATTGAAACTCCATGGAGGTGAGATCTTGCACGGTGGAAAGATTGGGATCGGATTGATTAAAAGACACCTGTTCACAGAAGCAATCATATCAAACTGAGATTAGGAGCACTTCCTTAGGGCCCCTTTCACACTTGTGCGACTTCAAAGTCGTGCGATTTCGCCGCGATTTCAAGGAATGCCTGTGTAAGTGGCATCAAAATCGGACCAAAGTAGTGCAGGGACTATTTTGAAGTCGTACTAATATGAATGGCTGTCATTGGAAATCATGGGGAACGACTTGTCATGCTACTTTGCAGTCCCAAATCGTGGGACAAGTCGTACAAGTGTGAAAGGGGCCTTAAAGAGAGTGCTCCTAATCTCAGCTTGTTACCTGTATAGAAGACACCTGCGAGCCAGAAATCTTGCTGATTGATAGGGGATCAAATACTTTATTTCACTCATTAAAATGCAAATCAATTTATAAAACTTTTATTCTGTCCCTCACAGTTAAAGTAAACCTACCATTAAAATGATATACTGGATTTCTTTGTCAGTGGGCAAACTTACAAAAATCAGCAGGGGAATCAAATACTTTTTTCCCCTCACTGTACCATAAATGTGAAAAGTAGTTCCACCATAGCTCAGTTAAAATATTCCCCTATATACTAATGCATCCAGGGAAGTTTCTTGAAGAAAAGGCATTTGTAGTCACCCTTGACCTTTCTGTAAAACATTTCCTTTCTTTGTTATAGGACTAGGTGGTGAGGTGAAAGCTGCTAAACAACTTGCTTGCATGAATATAGCCAATTTTATACTAAAAAGCTGAAGTTTAATCTAGTCAATGATGAAGTAATATTTTAGTTCCGGGATTACAAAGGGTGGTTGAATTATGTACTAGCTTATAATATATACCTATATACTCGAGTATAAGCCGACCCGAATATAAGCCGAGGCACCTAATTTTACCACAAAAAAAAAAAAAACGGGAAAACGTATTGACTCGAGTATAAGCCTAGGGTGAGAAATGCGCAGCAACTGTAAGTTGAAAAGAGGGTCAACAATGCCCATTTGCAGCCTCACTGTGCCCATTTGAAGCCATAGGTCCCCTGAACTTCAAACTTGGTAGTTAAGGGTTCCTAGATGCCCCCTAGCTGCAGCCACAATTTGGGGTCCCTGGACCCAAAGGGTCCCGAAATGACATTGCTGCAGATGGACACAGTTGACCGAATTTGGGGCCCTGTATCTCGGGGCCACTTGGTGCTAGGAACTCCAAATTGATATGTTGTAGAGTTGGTTCCACTGGATTTGCACACCAGATTTGGGGTTCCTAGCACCAAGTGGCCCAGAGATACAGGGCCCCAAATTCGGGTCAGAAAATGTCAAGCACTTTTCTGCAGCAGAGAATGACATTTTTTCCGAACCGACTTTGTGGCCCCATATCTCGGGGCCACTTGGTGCTAGGAACTCCAAATTGATATGTTGTAGTGTTGGTTCCACTGGGTTTGCACACCAAATTCAGGGTTCCTAGCACCATGTTTGCTCTGAGATACGGGGCCCCAAATTGGATCGGAAAATTAAATTTTTTGCTGCAGAAAAGTGCTTGACTCGAGTACAAGCCGAGGGGGGCACTTTCAGCACAAAAAAAATGTGCTGAAAAACTCGGCTTATACTCGAGTATATACGGTACCTAAACCATTTTACTGTGGGATGTCTTATGAAGCTCCCAAGCTCTACCTCTCCACCAGCTGGAGAATAATGCAGGGAGGACCTATAAAAAACACGAACTGAAAGGCTAAATCTGCCATGAGATAGCAACAGTGCACACATGACCAGGACACTGACCCATCCAACATAAGAGTATGACAAACTTTCAAGTTCACATCTAGGAAACTTGATGGTTTGTGTCTATGGATGAAAGATCACTGCAGGAACCAGTCTATCTCAGGGTAAGCAACAGGGATCAGCTCAAAATGTAAACCAGTCTGAGTAGGGGAATATTGGCACCTACAAATAAAACAAACATTCTCGGATCAAACTATAAATGGCTACACCGGACAAACAAAACTAATGACTGTAGGCATCCAAAGAATCCCATACTTGGTACCAGGAAGTAAAGTGGATCTGGAAATCGGTTATCCCTGATGTATGGAGAATCAAGCAGCTGACAAACATTTTACAGAGCCGTTGGATACCACAGAGTGCACACATTTTAGTTGTGCACACAATTGCAATGGTTATCTGAAACGGTTTTTAGTGGGGCCTTCATCATTTTACATGTATCCATTTCATAGCTTAATGGTTCCGTTTTGAAAACAAATCTGCACAAATTCTCCTTTTTCTGTCAATATGTCAAAAAAAAATAAAAAAAAATAAAATAAAAACAATATAGATTTAGAGTACCGTATATTCCGGCGTATAAGACGACCTTTTACACTTAAAAAAAATGGCCAAAAATCGGGGGTCGTCTTATACGCCGGGTCAACTGCTGGGATGCCTGCTGGATGTGCGGTAATACTGTATGTAGCTTTGGCTACATACAGTATATACCGCTGAGCCAATCCCAGTGAGCGATGTAGTCAAATGAATAAAGAGCCTGCTTGGATTGGAGTAACAACCTCTGCCACTCCGAGCAGGCTACATACAGTAGCCTGTTCGGATTGGCTTTGAGAGTCAGAGAGGTGCGGGCTGATGTTACAGCCTCTGCCAATCCAAGCAGGCTTTGTATTCATCAATAGAATACATCGCTCGCCACGATTGGCTCCAGCAAGAAGGAAATGGCTCCAGCAAGAATGAAGAAGAACCATATGAAGCCTCGGAATGGGGGGGGGGGGGGGGTCTTAAAACGGCGAGTACAGGCAAAGCATCATAAAAACCATGTAGAATTAGGGGGTCGTCTTATACACTGGCAAATACGGTACTATAAAACATTTTATGATTGTAATCAAGCTTTGTATAGACTGGAACCAAGCACAAATTGAGAGTCCAGACATACTGGGAAACTAAAGAATCTTTCAGTACAGTAGATACTCCATTCCGAGAGCAGGCTCGCAAGTCCATTTTGTTTGCAAATCCAACAAAGTTAGCCTAGGTACCCAACCAACACAATCTGCCGAATAAATTACTGTAATAGGTTGACCACACATTTTACATAAATACATGGGAAAAAAGATTGAAATAAAAATACAGTACTGTATACAGTAAAGCACACAGAAGCACAACCACTTGTAGAGAATGCACGCATAGCAATGTATGCCAGAAACGTGAACTCAATTAGAGATGAAAATGCATGTTCGTATCTTTGACGGTTGGCAACTTGAAGGTTTGTATGTGGGGGACCAACTGTACATATAACCTACAACATAGTCAATTCACTCACCATAGAACTGTGTTCTCACTGTGTAATCTGTAATAACTGATTTAACAATAAATATGAATCTGAACACCATAACTGGATTTCACAAATGTCACAAGACATTAGAGGCAGTCTGTGCCAGTCTCTCGCTTCACAAATCAATTACTGGTGATTGTGTATTAATCAAGAACATTCCAGTCAGCTAGCTTCAGAGCAAAGCCCTGACAGATAAGTTGGTTCCCTCATAGGAAAATGGTTTAAACAGTAATTGTAACCAGGGCCGTCTCCAGCCTGTACATTAAATAAATACTGTGTAACAGCCATTGTCAACAGTAATCAAAAAGCCCCAATGTCTATTATGTTCACCTGACAACTTATCAGTATTCTATTTGTAAATGCTTGAGGAAATGAATAGGTCAATAAGATCATACGTTCTGTGCCAGCTTAAAGGCTACGTTCACCTTTTTCACATGTTGCAAGTTATACCCATATTTAGGGTGCAACATGTTTAGCAATCCCCCTCACCCCCCTTTCTTGTGACAGCAGGCAGCGTTCCAACCCCCCCCCCCCCCTCCACGCTTTGAACACCTGTAAAGAGGCATGGGCAAAATGTTGGAGGGAGAGTGTACATGAGCCTGAGACACTGATCACAGGTGCAATATCACTGATCACAGGTGCAATATCACTGATCACAGGTGCAATATCACTGATGACAGGTGCAGTATAGGTTCTTGTAGAAAAAAAAAAAAAATGCATCATTTTTATTTTTTAGTTGTTAAAAGGTGAACTTATCCTTTAATGAGAGTATACACACTTACAGTGCCCGTGTGTATCCAGCCTTAGGCCCCTTTCACACTGACGGCCCGTTCAGATCCGCCTGTCAGTTTTGACGGCGGACCTGAACGGGCGCTCCATGCTAGTCTATGGAGCGTCGGATGTCAGCGGAGACATGTCCGCTGACATCCGACCCGGTCCGATCCGCCAAAAGCAGATGGATGGCTCTACGTCCAGATCCGTCGCTGGCATTTACACGCTGTCCGGTTTCATCCGATCGCTCCATAGAGACCAGCGGCGATGGACAAGCCCCTCCCCGCTCAGTGAGGGACTTGTCATCCACCGGCTCAGCAGAGATCAATGGAGAGATCTCCCGCTGAGCCGGCGGACTCCGTGCAAGCGGAGTCCGCCTCGTGTGAAAGGGGCATTACTCTCTATTCAGGCTGATAAATAATACAGACAAGTTTGCAGAAAAGTGTGCATTCCAAAAGTCTGTATTCTGGAGGAATTGTTCAGGATTCAAACTACTTTGCACACTTCCCAAAGGAATAAAAACACGTTTTTGGTGCCAGGAACTTTGCACTTGTAATATTCAACACACGACTCACAACAGTGTGAATAGTAGCTGGCCAGTGTTTATGCCCAATATTTGGAATTTACCCAACACTAACCCCTAATACATATGTAGTGGATTCCCATTTAATCCACCATGCTCAGATGCTAGCACAGCCCCCTCCATTTCCCATAACTCCCTGGGTTCCTGGACACACCCAGAATCCTCCACTCTAATGTAGAAGACTGAAGAAGCTGAGCAACTAGCATTAAACACTGTCAGCACTGGAGAAGTATGGTGGTCCCAATGTTCTGCTTACTCACTTAACCACTGCAGGACCAGTATGTTACACTTCCTCTTATCAGGGCCATTTTTCAGAGCAGTCATAGTTTAACAATCATGTGATCATGCAACAATGTACCCAAGTGAATTTGTTATAATTGTTTTGAGATAGAGCTTTCCTTTGGTGGCATTCAATAACTGACAGTACATTACACCCCCCCCCCCCCCCCCCCCCCCCTCTTTGTTGGGTGGACATCCCAAGATGACCATCATTTTCTGAAATGAAGAAACAAACATGCTAGTATTAAGGTAGTTAGGCATGCTTAGTTTTTAAAAGTCGCCCACTGAAGTCAAGATATACTTATAAGGATGTGAAGATATCACACCATCTTTAACTCTTGAGGTAATCTCCATCATTGGTGGCAACCTTAAAGTTGGTCATTGACTGTATGAAGTTTGACCACTTCCTTGGAAAACGGACAGTCCAAGTTCACTTCGAGGGTGGCTCGGTTGGCTGCCCCCCCCACCCAACATTCATAGAAATATCAAAATAGTCTGGTGGAAAATTGTTGGACAAACAGCACTGAACATCAGCCAAACATCCAATCAGATGCAGGCATTGTACGGGCATTTTGACAGCTAGCAGGACCAGCTGTCAAAATACAAAAGGCATAGTGGGAGATTTGTCCATCTACTCTTAATTTGCAGGCTGAACGAAAAAAAAATAAAAAATTTAAATAAAAAAAAAAAAAAAAGGATAATGGCTGACTTCTGAATGAAATTACATACCTTTTGAATGAATGAATGAGTGAGTGACTTGTATAGCGCTACCTATGCAAACTGAATCGCCTCAGGACGCTTTTCGCCTTACATGCCTTTTGTACAACATAACACTCTATCTGCAGCTCTTTCATATATAGGCGACCGCTTAACTTTCCAGTGAATGACTCATAAGCTTTGGTGTTATTCTGGGTTTGGGAAAGATTGAACAGTGAAAATATTACTCCTTTCAAAAATTGATTACAAAAGCCAAGATTAGAATAATCTTATCTAAAGCACTAGCATATTCTGCGTACTGAACAAAGGTGAAAGTACAACAAATAATAATGAGGAGGTAAACATTGATATATACCAGGATATGAAGCCAAGAGCTCCTTTCATTTCTTTTACCATGCACATACATGCAGTAGCTAACATATAGACATCAAAAACGAGTTGTCCATTCAAAAAAATAGAGAAAAGATATATTATCCATTAGACAGTGTAAAACAGAAAAGTCCCCATTCTTTTAGGCTACAATTGTTAACCAAGAATAGCTACAGCTTTCAGGGCTGGCTTCTCAAGAGTATATATTTCTTGGGTGGGTCCCATGCTCATGTTTCACATTGGCTTCTAGGTTCAGAGGATTCAGGTGCAAACAAAACCAAAAAAATTGTTAAGTTAGCAATTGTAGTTAAAGCATCCGTCATGGCAAAGAAAATAATAGTCCTATTTTTAAATCTCTGCAATACATGTTTTAACCATTTAAATCCCATGAAAATACAGAAAAATAACTGTTGACTACCAGTAATAAGGTGCGATTGTACCTTCCTCCTACATGACAGCACAGCTCGAAATCAATCCTTATTCATGTACTTTTTTTAATCAGAAATGAAAAAAAATAAGACCTTCTCTCAGGCTCGTTTTAGCACTTGCTAACTGCAAATTTTGCAAGCAATGATCAAACCAGAACACTTGCTTGCCATACCGATCAGTTTGGCCTCCATTAAATGAACATTATACGATCAACAATTATTCACCTGTTTGCTTATTTCCTCCTTCCCTTTGCTTTTCCACCACTGAATTTGGTAGCAGCAATTAGGTGGCCCCCACATGATTTTGCTTGGACAAAGCACAGCAATTAAGTGACCACATTATTTTGCAAACCAGGTACACAAGTAGTTTTACTGTAAAAACACTCACACAGATTAAACACCTTCTTTATCATAATTATAATGCTGCGTACACACGGTCGGAATTTCCGATGGAAACAGTCCGATGGGAGCTTTTCATCGGATTTTCCGACCGTGTGTATGCCCAACGGTCTTTTTCCGTTGGAATTTCCGACGGACTTTGAATTGAGAACCTGTTCTCAATTTTTCCGACGGAAAACCTTTCTATCGGATTTTCCGATCATGGTGTATGCAATTCCGACACGCAAAATTCCGACGCATGCTCGGAAACAATTCGACGCATGCTCGGAAGCATTAAACTTCCCTTTTATAGTGCTGTCAACTGTGTTTTATGCCGCTGTGTTATTGACCGTCGGAATTTGGTGTGACCGTGTGTAGGCAACACAGCTTGAGTGGAATTCCGTCGGAAAAACAGTCAGATTTTCTTCCGACGAGAATTCCGATCGCGTGTACGTGACATTAGAGTATCAGTTATGTTATGAATTTTAAATTACAGTGCAGTCAAAACTAAATATTAAACTTAGCATTAGATTGCATTATTTTACTACAAACTGTATATCTGCTTAGATCTAGCAGTAGATCAGTGCCCCTACAACTTGTTTTTCTCCTGAATTTGGTATTGTCCTTTTGTTTCTCGTTTTATGCTACTTAGTACAGTCCTAACTAGACCCCCCCCCCCCCCAGCTTTTTTTTTTATGTTCCCCCAGTTGAAGTTCGCCGCAGAGACAGGGCTTCGGAAAGTGATTGCCATCTTACACTTTAAAAAAATTGGCTCTCTACTACACTAATTTAAATACAATATTGAGCCACATTCAAATTGTGTCTTATTGAAGCTGCCTGTGGATTTATCAAGTGGCCATACTGGTACTAAAGGCTGGGTCTAAAGAGGCATTACATTGCATTTATTAGCATCTGAAACAGAATAGGATTATTGTAAATTGACTATTGACTTTGTATTTTGTTTCTGTACTTTGACACAGATCGGATTTTGCTAAAGTGTTACTAAACCACAACAGTAAAATCAGTTTGTATATACAGTAAAGCATACTCACTGTGGGAGTAATCCTCCGCATTGTGTAAAAATGCTGTTTGATCCAGTCTCTCTGATCATCCCCTTTTTACTGTCCTCAATCCATCTGTTGATAGTACAGAGCCACGGGGGCACTCTGCACATGCTCAGTTTGGTGTGTACTGTTACAAAGTTTCTTTTTTGTGCATGTGATTAGCACAGGGCCAGGACCATTTTAAAAAAGGTATGTTTTTTGCCCTACACTTTACATGTGTACAAAGCTAGGCTGTTCCAATGTTTCCTTTTTGTATGCAAGAGGTTTCTTCAGATCCTTGCCCTGCACTGAACTCCCATTTGCAAGGACAAGGTGGGGAGCACCTCAAAGTCACTGTTTACAAGTCACCCGTTTACCCAGTGAAGTCACTTTTACCCACAGTGATCACACAGGATTTTTCCACCTTTGGACATTTTTATATTATGGGAAATTTTTCACTGAGTGTTTTTATTTAAACACACACACACACATATATGTATATATTTCAAACTTGTCATTTATTCACAATGTATGTATAGGATTTAAGGAGTTATTTATTGTTTCCCTGCACTAGCTCACTTTATATATGCAATTGGAGCACTTGGATCTTTAATTAATTATTTATTTATATAACTTTGAGGTTGTACTGAGATTTTCTCTGCACTAGTTCACTTTATATATGCAATTGAATCACCTGGATCTTTATTTATTTAGATTTTTTGAGGTCATACTGAGATTCTCATACACATTTTTACACTCAATGGTTTATTTACATTTATTTATTAATTTAGGAGGAAAGCTCCCACTGCATAATTGCATTATCAGAACAGCGCCATCATCCCTTATCTGATTTTTTCCCCATTTGCAAGGACCATGCCTTGCCATCAGAATCAAACTATGGCTTATATTATAGTAATCCCAAAAGAGGGCAAGGGTCCATTTGCACTAGTTACTATGAAGGTCGATGCCAAACTGTGTCCAAAAATCTTATCTCTACCCTGACCTCCCCACTTTAAAGTGGATCTTCACTGCATCTGAGCACCACAAACCAAAGGAACACTATTTTAAGACAATTTTTAATATTCAAAGCAAACTCCCCTATCCATCCATGTCTCTATGCTTTATTCTGTTTTCATTGGGCAAATGATCTATATAGCATTTACTTCCTGGAATCCATGTGCTCTTAGCTCAAACATGCATGCAGGAAAGTGCTTAGCTGTGAAAAAACCCTCCTCTTCTCCTCCCTTCCTGAAGACTCCTGGTGTCTATGACATTTGCCTAGGCAGGAAACCAGGAAGTAATTGAAGAAATGTAAAAAAAAAAAAAAAAATGTTAAAGTAAATACAAAAAGGGCTCCTGTTACAGTTTACACTTGTGTCCTCAGCACTGCCCTCGCACCCGACCATGGGGTCTACATGGTCAGCAGTCTAATACGCCTTTACTGGAGGGACAAGCATGTCCAAACCCTCCCCAATTATCACAATACTGGTAAAACCCTTCTTCCCATCAGGTATCCCGGAACTGGCATTCACATAGGGCCCTGCACTTCAAAACAAACACATCAGCCTTCTTATGCTGAACATTCCAGGGACCCCAAGTTAGCCCCTATGGAACAATAGTAATGGGGAAAACTAGCTCACTTTCTGCATTCTCTCCCCCATAGCTTCCACCTTATGCTGACTTCGGACTCTTAATGTGAATGCATGTATTCCCCAACTTGCCAAACACATACACACTATCATTTTTGAAACACCTTCAAGAGGATAATGATCTTGCACTTACTTTTATGTGTAAGTGGAAACAGAACTTTCAGGTGGACTTCACCCTGAGGAACAGGCAAAACTTTGCACCTGTTCCTTTAGGGCTAGATTCAAATGCGTGGGCAGGCGTGGCCACCAGCGAGAACCCATAGATTGACAGCAGAGCTACATGTTGTATGCACACTGTGTGCAAACAGCAGTGGCTGTCAAATTTGTACCCTGTAAAAAAATGGCCAAGGTCACATCTGTTGTACAGTATGCAACTGCTCATCTGAGCAGTTCTTGCCCATTCATGGCTCTCACTCTCAAATTCTTCAAAAGATCATTTATAAATCATATGGCGTTTTGTAGAAAAAAAAGCCAACATCCCTACTGTGAAATATTGAATCAATGACCTCAAATCTATGAAAGACTTGATCTCTCTAAAAAGACACACAGTAGATGCAGAATTCTGAAACATTGGCCAGAATTCCTCCCTTCATTGCGTCTACTGGTGACAAAAAAGAAAAGGAAGGTCTATTAAACGAGGTCTGTTTATTCACAACTCAGATTCACAAACAGTCCTACCTAATCCTGCAAGCTTTAATGCATTTCACTCCCTCCAAAGCTTATCTGTAAAGTCAAGTCTCAAGACTTGGAAAAGGGGGCAAATCCCTGAAACGCCTTGCCTGCTAGTCTCACTGCCTCTTTCCTTCCACGTGGGCCTTCAGCTACTGCAGACGCAGCTGAGCTAGTCCAGCACATTTATGCTGGCTTCAGGACTGACAGCTCACTGGCTCCCAGCTTATTTTGTTTCAACTCTGTCAGTCTCAATTCCTGAATACTGTGCCCATCTTTGGATACTAACTATGTGCGTGGATATTGTTTTTATTGCCAAATAAATTAGCTTGAGAACATAGCCTAGACTGATAACCCTAGAAGCTACAAAATTACTAAAGTAGACACTGCTACTTCAGTAATGTCCAGATGCTTACGGATCCCATGCTGAGTGGCTGGCCCGCTACACTGAACACAGGAAGTCAGCCGCTCAGCACAGGTGTCATTCAGAAAATGCGTTGTAAGGTGGTGAGGCCGGATGGTGAGGTCACACTCTCCGCCTCATTCAGAGGATGCTTTGCATTTATTCAGAAAATGCAAGGCATTCTGAGTGGCACCTATGCCAAGCTGTCGATCTCATGTGTTCACAAAACAGTGGGCCAGCCATTCAGCATGGGCCCTGGAAGCCAGTGGAGATCAGCAATTTAGCAGTATCTGCTTCAGTGAATTCCACCTTCCAGAGGCATCGGCTATGTATGATATATTTTATAGTTATTAATACATTTTGAAATACATTTATCTTTTTCCTTCCACTTTACAATTATGTGCCACTTTGTGTTGGTTTATGACATAAAATCCCAATTAAATACATTTACATTTTTTGGTTGTAACATGACAAAATGTGGAAAATTTTAAAGGGGTATGAATACTTTTTCAAGGCACTGTACACTGGTTCGAGCTGGACCAATGCAAATATGTAAAAATATACCATACCTGGAATTCATATTAAAATCACTTTCTGGTTACTGGTTCCAAGTAATTTTCTAGCAAAAAATATGGATTTTAACTTGTGAGAAAAACAAATGTCAGAATAATAAATAATAATTCAATATTTGTGCCAAAGACAACAAACTGTTGATATTTTATGGCCTTTGGACCCCCCCAAAAAAAATAAAAAAAAAAAAACACACATTATACCAGGAACCATTTGAGATAATGTTAAGAACATGTGTAAATTGGGTCTGGGACTGGGGGTGAAGCAGTAGAATGGTGTAGTTACAAAATCCCCATCCTGACCAAAGTACACTATTTCATATCTTGAAGAGTAAAAAAATAGAAACTACGGCACGCCCAATGAATCATGAAAGCATTACCTAGGAATGTTCTATTTCTGTATCTTTCATCAATGAAACTGCAAACTCTGCCTTAAAGAAACACCACACTAAATAAAAAAATAAAAATAAAAGGAAAAAAAATTATAAATACAGTGGCGCAAAAAAAAGGATTTAGTCAGCCAATTGTGCAAGTTCTCCCACTTAAAAAGATGAGGCCTGTAATTGTCATCATAGGTATACCTCAACTATGAGACAAAATGTGGAAACAAATCCAGACAGGCAATCACGTTGTCTGGTTTTTGAAAGAATTTGCAAATTATGGTGGAAAATAAGTAAGTATTTGGTCAATATCAAAAGTTCATCTCAATACTTTGTTATATATCCTTTGTTGGCAATGACAGAGGTCAAACGTTCTCTGTAGTCTTCATAAGGTTGTCACACACTGTTGCTGGTAGGTTGGTCCATTCCTCCATGCAGATCTCCTCTAGAGCAGTGATGTTTTGGGGCTGTCGCTGGGCAGCACAGACTTTAAACTCCCTCCAAAGGTTTTCTATGGGGTTGAGATCTGGAGACTGGCTAGGCCACTGCTCCTCAACTCCAGTCCTCAAGGCGCACCAACAGGTCATGTTTTCAGGCTTTCCATTATTTTGCACAGGTGATTTGATCAGTTTCACTGCCTTAGTAATTACCACAGCCATTTCATCTGAAGGAAATCATGAAAACTTGACCTGTTGGGGCGCCTTGAGGACTGGAGCTGAGAAACACTGGGCTAGGCCACTCCAGGATCTTGAAATGCTTCTTACGAAGCCACTCCTTCGTTGCCCGGATGGTGTGTATGGGATCATGGTCATACTGAAAGACCCAGCCACGTTTCATCTTCAATGCCCTTGCTGATGGGAGGTTTTCACTCCAAATCTCACGATACATGGACCCATTCATTCTTTCATGTACACGGCTCAATCGTCCTGTTCCCTTTGCAGAGAAACAGCCCCAAAGCATGTTGCTTCACAGTAGGTATGGTGTTCTTTGGTTGCAACTCAGCATTCTCTCTCTCTCTCTCTCGCTCTCCTCCAAACATGACGAGTTGTATTTCTACCAAACAGTTCTACCTTGGTTTCATCTGACATTTTCCCAATCCTCTTCTGGATCATCCAAATGCTCTCTAGCAAACCTCAGACGGGCCCGGACATGTACTGGCTTAAGCAGGGGGGACACGCCTGGCACTGCAGGATCTGAGTCCCTGGCAGCGTAGACTGTTACTGATGGTAGCCTTTGTTACGTTGGTCCCAGCTCTCTGTAGGTCATTCACTAGGTCCCCCCGTGTGGTTCTGGGATTTTTGCTTACCATTCTTGCGATCATTTTGACCCCACGGGGTGAGATCTTGTGTGGAGCCGCAGATCGAGGGAGATTATCAGTGGTCTTGTATGTCTTCCATTTTCCAATTATTGCTCCCACGGTTGGATTTATTCACACCAAGCTGCTTGCCTATTGTAGATCCAGTCTTTCCAGCCTGGTGCAGGTCTACAATTTTGTTTCTGGTTTCCTTCGACAGCTCTTTGGTCTTCACCATAGTGGAGTTTGGGGTGTGACTGTTTGAGGTTGTGGACAGGTGTCTTTTATACTGATAAGTTCAAACAGGTGCCATTAATACAGGTGATGAGTGGAGGACAGAGGAGCCTCTTAAAGAAGAAGATACAGGTCTGTGAGAGCCAGAAAATCTTGCTTGTTTGTAGGTGACCAAATACTTATTTTCCACCATAATTTGCAAATAAATTCTTTCAAAAATCAGACAATGATTGTCTGGAATTGATTCCACATTTTGTCTCATAGTTGAGGTATACCCATGATGACAATTACAGGCCTCATCTTTTTAAGGGGGAGAACTTGCACAATTAGTGGCTAACTAAATACTTTTTTTGCCCCACTGTATATATTAGCTAGATAAAAGTAGAAGATAGAAGTAGAGCATCTGCACCCATGGACACTGTGCACAATACCATAGGAGTAAAATAAAGCTGCTGTACAACCCCCCCAATGGAAAATGGTAAGTAAAATTATATATAAAGTTGGTTCAGGGGTATTAAAGTGATTGCTAATCCTAATGCATCATTTTAGGTGGAGCTCCCCCCAACCCCCCTCAATTACCTGAGTCCAATCTTGGTCCAGCACTATGTGCCCAAGAGCAGCGCTGCTCTCTCTCTCCCTCCTCTCTGTATTCAGTGAGAGCAGCCAGAGCGATTAGCTGAAATACAGTGACAAGGGAGCAGGGGGGCAGGGCCGAGCCACACTATGTGTTAATCGATGAACACAGTGCAGCTCAGGATCAAGCGTGCACAAGTACCTCCCAGCATGCTGGGGTGGGGGGTTCTTAAAGGCAGGAGGAGCCAGGGGTGCCGGCAGGGGGACTCCAGAAGAGGAGGATTGAGGCTGCTCTGTGCAAAACCATTGCACAGTGCAGGTCATTTAAAGAAAAAGAATCCTTTAATAATCACTTTAAGAAAAAGACAAAGCTATTTATGTGGATATTCTTACAGGAAAACAGCAGTTGCCTATGCAGCTTTATTTGCTGTTGCTGAAAGTGGCATTTTAGGTGGAACTAGAGGGGGTTAGACTCACCTTTCCTCCAATAGTCCCCATCATTTGCCAGCACCTTCTTCTGTGGGCTGGTTTTCGGTCATCTTTATTGGCCATCGCAGGATAACGTAACTACTGCGCAGTCGCAGGGGCTAGTCATCCCAGCGCTGTACGCTGAGCTGCGCATTCACAACTCAGTTTACATGCTGGGGAATGCTAGAGGAGGCAGGTAGGTGCACCTTATTGCAAAAGAGACATTGTATGTCTCTTCAACAATAAAGATCCTGCCTGCAAACACTGAACAGTGTAAATTTTGTTTCATTTTAAATCAAAAAATGTTAACATTGCCCTACAAGTAAGTTTATAAAAATAAAAAATCTTACCTAAAAAAGGTGCCTTGTAAATGTCTCCAGCCGATATAGTAAATAGTGCAAGTGCAGTACTCTCTGCATTCATGCCATAAATGCAGAGAGCTCCATGACGCGATAACTCCTGTGCGCATGGTCAGGAGGGACATCTTTGGGGTCCGGCCATTTAAAGAGCCAGAGAAAATCAAACCCGGAAGGAAGACCAGGCGAAGATGGAAGAACCGGGAGCGGTGACAGTGGGCCCAAAAGGAGGGCTCCGTTTGTAAAAAGTAGGCATGTAATAATGTGCTAGTTTGCAATGCATATTAGCACATTGTAGCATTAAAACTACAAGAGGGCCCATTTTATTTATTTTTGGGTTATAGCTTACTGCTGCTTTAAAGTGGTTGTACATGTATGTACACCCTTACATGTATACGTGGAAGAGACTAGCCTCAAGCGAAAGAGAGCTGAAACAAATCCTACATACAATAAATTGTACCCGTTTATCTGCAGCACTCTTCTCCATAGCCAAAGTATACATTTCTCACAGCATTTCTCAGCTCCAGAAGGCAGGAATCTGGTGTCACACATGGCACAGTATAGAGCAAGGAGCTGGGTTTAGTCCAAGACTAGAGCGGAGGGAAAGGGCACAACCCCCTCTACACCGTATCATAGGGAAACATGCACAGCTAAGGCGGGTCGATCACCTGCTGTAATATGGGGGGGGGGGGGTGGGGCAGGGCTATCTCTTGGGTTTGTTCAGTGTTGGCATAGACCATCAGAAGGGACTCAGACAGAGATCATACTAGGTGCTTTGGATTAGTGCAATTAAACACTATAGAAGGATATGCTTGGTTCAGTTTTTATTTGAGGGGTTTACAACCACTTTAAGGAAAATTTATCACCAATGCTACATAATAGTTGGTGAATCCCCCCGGGGACCAGGTACATGTACTTGAATACATTCTGATCTGTGAAAGCATTTTTTCAATAGAAGCTCATAGTTTTGTCTGTTTGTGCAGGCTATAGCTTCCGCCCAGCATGTGCCTACTTTACGGGTGAGCTACAGCACTAGGCACCATCCCCTCTCATCCTGTACAATCTGTGAGAAAAAGTGCTTTAGCAATCTTGGGAACCTGATCTCATTACTTTGACCAACATACTCCCACCAATCTGTACCGATCACTGTGTTCATTCATAACTGAAGCATAGTAAACCGTTGACTAGGCTTCGGTTTGTGAATGAACAGGAAGCAGCTCAACACAGAGCACCTTCCCATTTATTCACGGTTCAGTGCAGCTGAGGCTTCAGAGAAAGGACTGGGAATCTCTGGCCTCAGTCCATTTATTTTTTTTATATCTCAAAAAAGTGAGGCATCAGTGGTCTGTATATTTCACCAAAGCCCCCCCCCCCCCAACAGGGTGCATAAAAAATAAAATAAATAAAAATAATAATAAAATAATAAATAGAAAAATAAAGTATAAACATAAATCAAAAAAATAAAACCTGACAGTCCATTGCCCTACCAACACCATCCATTCGCCAATCAAAGTGGCACCAGGTTCTGCAGTGTTCAGCATTGCCTCGGGAAGGGGGTTGGGGAGCACCAGCAAAAACAATGATAATTGTGCATGCTCAATAAGTATTTAATTCTAAATGTGCATTTATAAACTCTGATATTTCATTACTTCTCAAAAAAACTTGCTCACCAAATCTATGGTTATAACCAACCTGTGCAACATATGGAAAATAAATAAATAAAATGTCCTCTTTCAATGGGAACTTGCTGAGCCTACAAAATGACCACTCCACTTTTATATCTATCAAAGAAACCTGGTTTGTTCCTGTCTAGACAGGCAGGAATCAGAAGACCAAATAAGTGCCACAACGTGCAAAGTGAAGATAATTAATGAAAAATGGTTTATTATAAAATACAAGTCATTCCACAATGGGAGATAAAAATAGTAGACATGTGCAGCTAAATGACATCCAGAACTACCATGTCTTGTATGTTCTGGATGTGACAACAGGGGGACACTTTTAACCCTATTATAAATCAGCTATCAATTTCCAACCAATATCAATATATGAATAAGTGAATAACCATATCAAAATACAGTATCACAACATGATACAAAAACCATAAAAAAAGATATATAGTGCATCACATATCAGTGCATACAATAAATGTGCAACAAATATTCATATATTAGACAAAATGTGAAAAAACACAGCACACTGATGAATATCAAAGAATGGTGAATATAGTTAACACTTTGGAGTGCGAAATTTAAAGAATTTCAATGGATATTTCATCAGTGTTTTTTTTAGATTTGTGAATATATGGCCCTTTTCACACGAGGCAAACTCAGATTAGATCAGCAGGGGATCAGTCTGCCAATCCCTTGCTGATCAGAGCGCATTAACGGTCTGTGCCCGCTCAATTTCTGCAGAGCGGACACGGACAGAGCCCACTCTGCTAAATGGGTAGCCGTGTGTAAACAGACTATGCCTGTCCGTTTATTACACCCAACTGCCCTCCGATCCGCCTAGATGGAGGCGGACAGATTACCGATTGCTTGTATCACCAATAGATTTTATCACTTATGTATATCTTAATCATGGCTGCATGTAAAAAGGTCATCCTCTTCTAGAAACATAGGCAAGATGATGCCCTTCTGTAGACGTTCCACCATTATTGTTAAGCCCCATACACACGGTCGGACTTTTTCATGGATTCTGTCCGATCGGACAAGGTTGTTGAAAAAATCAGACCGTGTGTATGCACCATCGGACAGTGTTCGTCGGTTTGTCCGACGGACAAAGTCTTATCTCCTGCTGGAAAGATTTGCCGTCAACACGGTCCGATCACACCAAATCCGATCGTGTGTACGGTTGTCCGACCGGACAAAGTGCTACACATGCTCAGATCACATTACAAGACCAAAGCTATTGGCTACTAGCCTCTACGTAGTCCCGTCGTAGGCAACAAACGTCACCACGTTCAGAATGATCGGATTTTCCGACAACTTTGTCCGACCGTGTGTACGCAAAACCAACATCGGACAAAGTATGACGGACATGGTCCGACGGACCTGGTCCTCGGATAATCCGCGCGTGTGTATGGGGCTTTAGAGTGTTAGTAATGTTCAGGGCTGGTGCAAGGAATTTTGACACCCTAGGCGAAACCTCATTTTGCCCCCCCCCCCCCCCCCCGGCTGACGCCACCTCCCTTTCTTTGACCATGTAAATCCCACCCTTTTAATAAAGCGCCCATCAAATGTAGCCTCACCAGCGCCCATCAATGAATGTTTGCTTGCTGCGGGAGTCGGGACACAGACACAGTCCTCCACCACTGCTGCGCCATTGACACTATGTGTGAATGATGCGGCGGCTGCCTGCTGATGCTGAGACTTAGTTGTTTGCTGCAGAGAGAAGAGTAGGAAAACCAGTGGCCGGGCGCCCTAGGCAGCAGGCGCCCTAGGCGGCCGCCTAGTTTGCCTAGTGGTAGCACCGGCCCTGGTAATGTTAACTAATTACTGTGAACATTTTAACCAGGATTTCCTACTGTTGACAACTTTGCTGTACAATCTACCAGTCGGGTCCGGTCCAGAAAACTCAACTGCATGTTGCTTAAAGATGAATTTCCAGGATAGTAATTTTTTTTCTTTTTTTGCATAAAAGTTTTAACAACAACATTTAAAGAAGTTAAAAAGGGGACCTCCAAGTACAATATACAAAATCGAAAGAAGAGAAAAAGGAATACATGTTATAACGTCAACAATTCCTATAATACAGCAAGGGTGATTAACTATGATCACCATAAAAAAAAGAAAACAAACATTACAAAGGTCTACTACCAGCAATGACATTGAGATCGTAAGTATATCCTGAAATAGCCGATATAAACACCAACATCTAAATATGAAAGTCACCAGGAACTGTGTATGAAGAGGTTGGTAATTAGATCTTTAGGTCACATAAGAGCATTAAAACAGTTATCCCAATCCACTCCCCAACCTTCTATGTACCCCAATCACCTAATGGGCTAAGGGTATGGAGGGATCAGGAAGCCTTTTAAAACATCAGAAACTTAAAAAAATAAATAAAAAGGGGAGTAGCCTGTAGTGCAGATCTACATTTTAAAGAAAAGAATTGATACATTTTATCAGAAGGAGACGGAGTCTTTTCTTCCTTTTTTTTTTTTTACAAAAAAAAAAATAAGAAAAGACTCCGTCTCCTTCTGATAAAATGTATCAAATGATAAATATGATATATGTGGTTGCCAAGGGAGAACCAGCATCACTATACCCACGGCCAGATATCAGCCGTTATCCCGTAAAAGCTCTTTATATGCCCGAGAGCCTCGAAAGGTTGTCCAAACCTCCCATGGGAATGGCACTTTTTACTTTGTTAAATCCTTACATTGGTCTGGCTTGGAGTAATGCAAGTATATATTTTTTTAAATAACATAATTTTTTCCAAAAATAAATACACATCACGTGCATATATAAAAAGGTTTAAATGATTACATCTAATTATTTTCTGTATTCTTGACATGTTTCATGTCTACCACAGCTTCTGCAGGACTGAATAGTTGACAATGAGCATTAACAACTGAGCACGGGCGTCATGTGACTAGTTACGCCAATTGAAATCCCAGGGTAATATTGCCCGCATCAGTCCACCAACTTCCATTCCTAGGTAAAAGAATGGTACTAATGAAGGGGAGAGAAAAGACTGGAAACAACCCAGCAAAAACCACCAGGGACATTACACGGCCACGCAGGAGCCCTATAGAGGGTGACCTATTTAAATATTAGGCTTTGTGAGTTTGTTCATGACTTTGTAAAAGATGTCTAGTCTTTGAGCCTTTTTACAGGGACTTTTTTCTGACTGTTTGAGACGGTGTTGTCCACACGTTCACCCCATCTGCGTGTAATCCATCACATCTAAGTAATGAAGACAAGTTACGTATATACATTTAGGATGACATGCTGGATATATGCGTTACATGTGTCAACCACCCAGTCCTGAAGAAGTGGCAGACCACAAAATGCACTGAGAATATGGTGCCGAAACAAAAAAAATAGTTTGTACTTGGACAGATTATTATTGATTGCAATACTTTAAGCTTTTATGTGTGCATTTAAAAAATAAAAAAAATAAAATGTATAACAATACAAAAAAAATAAAATTTTAATTTTAGGTACATGTTATATTGTAACCTTGGGTTAGAACCTTCCGCCTCAGTACACTTAAAAATCCACTTATTGATGGTGGGTACTTTATATATATAAAATCACACAACTGTGTTGAGAAACATTCCAGGGTGCCATATTGCATTGAACTGTAGCGGTGACACTTTTGCAAGGTGTCCGCTATGTGTAAATTTTGTTATTTTTTCTCTCAGAATAGTAAAAGGGTTCTGAGAGCTAATTGGGTAGGTTAACTTTGGCATCAGTTTGGCTGGGCTGTGTTGGGGTTCTGCCTGATCATGTGTGCAGTTAGGTTCACATGACAGGTTTAGAACCAGGTCTGGTTGGACGTTTGGGTACCAGCATTCCCCGGATCAGTGGGTGGGGGAGGACTCTTCGGAGGAGGGCCAACAAGCTGGCATCACAAGAAGTGCCTGGTTGCTGGGTTGTCAAGGACACTGACGAATCCAAGTTTTCCCAGTACTGTCAAGGAGGCAGAGAACGTTCCAGGTACTGAGGAAAGGTTCCTGTTCACTTTGTTTGCAACTTTTCTTCAAGGTTAGAGACTTTGCAAGTTTCCGAATTCAAGTACTGACTGCCATATTCTCTGGCTAGAGATTTGTTCAGCTTTGAAGCACCCAGCTGCAAGTGGCTACTCTCTGGGTTTGCATTATAGACTTCCTACTAATTTGCAGTTCAGGGTGCCTGAGTTTCTTCACCCTTACCCTCTGTTCCCACATGAGACTGTCTGTTGGATGTTACCCTGCAAATAAAAACCTAAGGCCGGCTTCACACTGGGGCGGTGCGGGCGGCGACGGTAAAGCAGCGCTATATTTAGCGCTGCTTTACCATCGTTTTAGGCACGGTATGCGGCCGGTAGCGGGGTGGTTTTAACCCCTGCTAGCAGCCAAAAAAGGTTTAAAATCCCCCGCAAAAGGGCCGCTGCAGCGGCGCTTTGCCGGCGGTATCCCCGCGGTGTCCCATTGAATTCTATGGGTAGGAGCGGTATAGGAGCGATGAATACACCGCTCCTTCACTGCTCCAAATATGCTGCTAGCAGGACTTTTACCGTACTGCTAGCGCACCGCTCCAGTGCGAAAGCCATCCGGCTTTCACACTGGAGTGAAAGGACGCGCTTTTTTCAGGAGCTACACAGGCGCTATTTTTAGCGCTGTAGCTCCTGAAAAATGCCCCAGTGTGAAAGCACCCTAAAAGGACTTTTATGGTGTCAGTGTCCAAAGTCGTTGGGTACTAACTCTGGGAACCCATGGAACTGGAAGAACAAGCCAAGCGGAGGTAACCGGTAAGCCCAAAAGTCAACATCGAGGGTTATGGCAGCTACAGAACTATTTTGGCAGTTTTAGAAAATTACAATGGCTTCAGAATGAAAAAATAAATAAATAAAAAAATAAAAAAAAAAAAGGTACTTTTCAATAACATTAAATTACAAAAACAGCTTGTTTGGCAATTTTTTATGCTACATTTAAGTAGAATTCTTCTTTAAGCTACAGAAAGTCTTGTGATTATTCTTGGCAGCCTCTGCATACCTTCCTCTTTTACAGCTGAGATTCCATAGAAGTATTGAGACATAGCGACATGTTTCATAGATGTCCTCATCTCCCACATTACTTAAAAATACATCATCTTATTAGGCTTTCAAAGAACTGGGGTTACTAGTAAATTATATGGACACTATTTGTGCATAAGGACAAACATTAACGTTTAATATACTGACTCAGGCTCGAATGTCCCTGGACAGATTTTTTTATTCCAAGCTTTTCTTGTCACACTATTATTAAGCAATTAAAGGGGTGAGGCAGCTAAAGACTCTGAACTTCTCGTTCTCTCATGTACGAGCCAGGTGTTCTAGTTTATACAGTATAATGTCCTCCCCCAATAGAGCAGTTAGCTTGACAATTACAAAACATTCAGCTCTTGCTCTGTAATATAAATGAACTTCCTTTAAAAGTGATTCTAAACCTATTTAAAAAAAAAATAAAAAATAATAATTTATACTCCCCTGCTCTAATGATTTTGCACAGAGCAGCCCCAATCCTCCTCAGGTCCCCCACCTGTTCTCCTGGCCCCTCCTCTTTGGCAAGTGCCCACCATAAGAAGCCACATCCTATGGGGGCACGCATGTTGGCTGAATCCCCCCCCCCCCCACTGTCTGCCTCTATAGACAGAGTTTGGCCCTGCCCCCGCTCCCTTATCATAGTATTTGATTGACAGCAGCAGGAGCCAATAGCTATCAATCTGCCCAGTGATAAGGAAGAGAGCAGCAAGAGCCACTGCTTTCATGCACACATTGCTGGATCATGATCAGGCACAGATCAAAAAATAAAAAGTGATACGGAACGCACACACACACACTGTTTAAATTTACATTATCACCTCTTTCTGCATATGGATGATGGCCCTGTAATTAATTGTAATAAGAAAATAAAAATCAAACCCTCCAAGTTTTTTCCTAAAAAATGTACAGCTATCACATGACCCAGCTCTTTCCCAGCGTGTCTGTAGGGAAACAATGGCAGGAGGAGGTTCTAGTCACATGTTCAAAAGGAAGAGAAAAAAAATAAAAAACACACACACACACAACACACACACACACACACACACACACACACACACACACACGCCTTTGGAATAGAGAGAGAAAATAAAATATCAAGAAACTGCTTTAAAAATTGTTAATATAAAATTTTGAAACAAAATCTCTATTTTTTGGAAATTACATTGTGTGGGCAGGTGTCTGCCAGTTACAGGCTGTGCCACGTCCCTCCAGCCTGTGTATTAGAATAAGAAGGTGAAGCCTCAATTAAGATGTAGTATCTATGGAGGAGGGGAGGGAGGGAGTGGGCTGTCATTTACCACTGTGTATACGCCCACATATGTGACTATAAATCACATGGGCTCCTCAGATGAGATAGAGAGGAAATGCTCAGTGTAGAAAATACACTGAAAACTGAGCATGTGCACTAGCTGCCAACGCTGCTCTTAAAAAAAAAAAAAAAAAAAAAAAACATAACTACAGTGGGGACATGGACAGGAGGGGGGGGGGGAGAGGCAGAATAGCAGGATCAACCAGGTTTTTGCAGCATACAGAAAAAATGTATGAACAGCATGTAATACCACATTTATTGAAAATCATACAGTGCAGCTCATAAAATATATGTACATAAAACATGCAAGTGAAAAAAAAAAAAAAAATTAAAAATACAAATAAAAGATTTTATTATATAAAAAAAAAAAAAAAAAATTGTAGCCAACATCCCTTTAGAGAACAAGCAAAAAGTCCACTTGTGCATATTAAGAAATTAAAAAGATTGTATGGACATGTGAATCCCAACAAGAACAAAAAAGAGAAAGAAAGAGGGAGGGCGCACCGACCTTGTGCATTACCAATGGTAGAATTTTATTAAAAGCATTAAAACAATGTTTATACTCACAAAACGAGCATGTAAACGAGGCTTATCAATTGGTAAGATTGCATGTCTAGACACCAGCAAACCGGACCTGATGTTGAGGGGATCAGACGATATCCCAACTGGCTGATGCGTTTCAAGGGCGTACCCTTTTCCTCAGAGCCTAAACGGTCAATGGCTCGTCTCTCCTAATTGCCTCTATATGTATCCACGTGCCCACGCCCCAAGCGATACCCACCCGAGTAAGTCCCGCCCAGTGGCTCAGATAAATCATGTCCATCTTCTGATAGACACACACACGCGTGGGCTTTTTGCATGTTGTCTAAAAAGGATTTCCTCTGATCATCTTCCAGTTGTATACCATTTTGTTTTTTTCACTTGCATGTTAGATACATATGGTATTTTATGTGCTGCACTGTATGATTTTTTAGTGTGCATACCAAATATTGGGGTATTGTGCTAGCTGCTTTGTGATATTGTTTAGGAGCCCTAGCACTTTTTTTCTTTTGTCACAATACCATATTTATTAACCATTTTTAATTGTCTGGGTTTTTAATGACACTTTAAGGCTTTAGAACCTCTTTAAGCTTTGAATAAAATGGGGTAATTTTTTTTTCGTCATCTGTGTCCTATTTGGGAGATTGTCTATGGGACAGGAAGTGAATGCCAATTAAGAAGTCAGAGAAAATCTCTTCAAAATGTGAGGGAAATACTGTTACCACTGCAAAAAGTAATCTCATCCTACTCTATTTGTGTCCCAGCAACAATTTAAAGGGGAAAAAAACATTAAAAACAAAAAACATGCCAGCAAGTAGGTTCTTTTCCCTGCCTTTTAGGTAGGTAGAAGAGACTTTTTTCTAACTGCTAGAAAATGTTCCAAATTTGTGCATCTGCCTCACCTGACTGCACGCTCTTGCTCTCTACAAAAGCTAGCTGCCTGGCTGGGTTTAATTTCAGTACTTCTGAGCCATTGAACAGCAAAAAGCATTCAGCAAATAAAATTTTGGGAAGCGTGAAAAAAGTCAGAATTTCTAATATCCATAGTTGATCCAGGTCATGGACTCAAAATTGAGCCCAAAGCATTTGCTTGACAGCCAGGTACAGTAGCAGACTATCAGACCAAGAGGTCATATGTGGCAACCTACATATTTCCTCTCTTGACTGGGGTTTGTGGTGAGACGGATGAAGAATTCTGGAAACGTTTGTTATAGCAGCTCTAAGCAGATAGGAATTTGCCAAGAGATTAAAAGTGAGCACCAGTAAACCCCCCGTATAAATGTCTTATCTGACTCTGATTTGTATAACATTGGACATTTATATATGGTAACTCTGCTTTATATAGAGCTATGCACACAAGGGATTCAATGGATGCAGAAATCAAATGGATTTTTGCGTTGGCTCACAATTTCCCTTTTGATACAATTGGCATAAAGGAGTCAAGCACAGCTATGTAAAGATCATTTTCTAATAACGTCTAAATATGTTAAAAGGGAGACACTTCACCCCACTGATTTCAGCCTTGAAATGTTCTAGGCTTCCTGGAACCAAACACATTAATTTTAGAGATTATTCATTAACAGTGTCCTTTCTTGCATAACAGGAATAAGCTTCCAGAGGATTCAAAATAAGACCCTTTGCCAATACTGTATTCTTACTGTAAATTCAAACTTGTCTCTTAGGTACGGATCTAATGGTTATAGGTTGCTGTCCTTATGGGAAAATTATATATATATATATAAAAACCACACATTATTTTCTGTCCATGTGTACAATATTGTATGCAGGGTTCTCAGCTTACTCAACGAGATGCGCTTGAAATCTTTCACTGTATATATGTATATATGTGTGTATATATATATATAAATATATAAACACATATATATATAGATATATATATCTATATATTATATATATATATAATATATCTATATATATATATTCTTATATATATATACATATATATAAGGAAATATATATATATATATACATATCTATATATACATACATAATTACATAAATAAAAAAACATACATATACACATACACACACACACACACACACACACACACACGCCTTGTGCTCCAAAAATAATATTTACAGATCCACCATTTAATGACTGCAATCCATTTTTCATGGACTAATTTACTGCGATTTACTGCCTCCTTGTAACATCCTCCATGAGTTCCCAAACCTGTCTTTTTTTCTCCTCTTTGTTTGTTTGGAACAAACAGTACATGTTGGTTGCAGTCATGCGCACCAATATATGCACACTACAAATCCCATAGTCTATAGTCCATCTCCGCAGCGAGTCTGTTTTATGGCCATTTACTCAATGAAGCGAGTGAGGGATGCCAGAGAAAGTGGAGAGTCAATCTACGTTTATAGTCCATATGGGCTACAATCGTTGTATACATAAAACCTGGAGCGCTGCCAAACCGTTGGATTCTGTGATGTAGTGTGACAAACAGAATTTTGGATCAGAACCCAGTGCAGCTGCTTAAACATTGAGAAATGTGGTATTAATAAGAGAAACCAATGAGCAGCACTCAATGGGCTAAATCCAAGCAGTGTTGTATGGACAGTAGGTAAACCATAAAGACTACTTTCACATGCGGGCGGACATCGTTTTAACAGCCGATAGTGAGGCGGTTTTAAACCCCGCTAGCTGCGAAAAAGGGTTAAAACCACCGGCAAAGCTTAGCTTTGCCCGCTGTTTGGCGGCACTGCCCCATTTCAATGGGCAGGGGCGCTTTAGGCGCAGTGTATACACCGCTCCTACAGCGCTGCAAAGATGCAGCTTGCAGGACTTTTTTTTTATCGTCCTGCAAGCGCACCGCCCCAGTGTGAAAGTACCCGGCCCCCTGGGGACGTCAACAACCCAGCATGCCTCGTCGATTATGTCACAAGAAGGCAGGTCCATCCAGGGACGTCACCGGATGGCCCTGTCCCTTAACGATTTAAGATTATTATCCTTTTGTTTAAAAAAAAAAAAAAAAAAAAAAATTGCCAACTCGTGTAGTATCTTTATTCACTTTACACTTTTTTTGGTGAATGGGTAGGGATACTATGTAACCCATACTCATTAACATTAGGGGGGCAGGATCTGCCCCCCCCCCCCTTCGTTAAAAGGATCTTCCAGATTCTGAAAAGGCGCAGACCCCCATAACCACCGCGGGGGTTGTGGGGAAGAGGCCCCTCTCATTGTTTAATGAGAAAAAGAAAAAAAATTGTATAATAAAAAATAAATAAATAAAAAAAAAAAAAAAAAAAAAAAAAAAGGAGAATACAGAGAAAGAAAGACCCATTGCTCAAAAAAAGGTATTCCCTGTAATCTGCATAATTTTAATATATTTAAAGCCAACCACCATACATACATACATACATACATACAACACATACATACATACATACATACATACGATGTATGCATTGCTCCCAGAACATGAAGAAAAATGTTCCTATTTTATTGAATAGCTCAGTAAAAAGAAATGTCCCTTAAATCAGCCTTTTTTCAACCAGGGTTCCTTGGCAAAATGCCCAAAAATTGCCACAAAAAAAAAAAAAAAAAAAACTGTATACAAGCCAGTCTTAGTTACACAAAGCCACAGGTTTTCATTGTACACCATTACAACCTTCCAGTCCCAGTGTCCTAACAACCAATGACATCATTGGTTGATAAGGACTACGGGTGCCTGCACAGCATCCTTCTTTGCCCCTTACCTGGCCCTCCATCAGCACTGGGGTCATACTAGCTTAGTAAGGGAGAGAAACTGAGGTAGAAGATAAACACTGGAATACTAGTCAGTAGCAGTGTGCTTTGGAAGAGCAAAATCATCCCCAACTGCTGTGTTATATAAAACTGTTTGTTTTGTTTTTTTACATTTTAGAACGGGATGCCTCAAGATTGTGCATAAATTTTAAAGGGTGCCTTGACTGAAAAAAGGTTGAGAAAAACTGCCCTGGCATACAGCAAGTGGTGGTATCACAGTTTCCAAACACTATTATACAGTATCTAAAGTAATCCCAGGTTTTATGAATGGATACGTCATCTAAGGCCATTAACGCACTTTAGAAAATGAGGCCAATTAGGCAATTAAACTTGAAACTTTAATACCGGTCATAACCACAAAATGATGTTTCAAACCTAAGCCAAGAACAGGCAATATATGGTTATTTATTAAACAAAATAACAGAAAAAGTGAACACTCTTATTGATAGTAAACAACGCTCAACTAAATTTGCTGAATATAAAAATGACAGGTCCTCCAATCTGTATGACTGTTCTGCTTTAGGCAGCAGGTGTATCTGTAACTAGGGTGGAGGAAAGACGGCACCATATCACTACTAGTTATGACTTTCTGGGTCATTCTATATCAGTTCCTGTATCGTGGGACCACTCACAAAAAAAGGGACTACAAGAACAAAAAATAAAATAAAAAAATTACTGACAAGCTTAAAAACTTTGGACAAAATGTACCAACCAACTCACTGTTGAATCAACAGTGAGGGAGTATTGAGAGGCATCACTGATATGTATATTGTAACTAAATCGTGAAGGTTATCAATTACTGTATATAGGGTTGCAATTCTGTTATTGGGGCTTTCGGTCAACTAGATACAGTTTAAAGATGAACTTCCGGCAGAGATAGAGAGATCTATATGTAGCGGCCATAACCCCTTGAGGGGCGGCCTTGACTTTTGGACTTAGCAGTTACCTCCTCTTGGCTTGTTGATGAATGTCCAGGGGTTCCCAGGGTTAGTACCCAACAACTTTGGATGCAGACACATAAAAGTCCTTTTGAAGGTTTTTATTCTGCAGTGGTAACATCCAACATAACACAGTCTCAGACAGGAATAGAGGGCACGGGTGAAGAAACTCAGGCACCTTGAACTACTGACATCCACTGAATGTCTCTAATCAACCCAGAGAGTAGCCATTCGCAGCTGGGTACTTCAATGCCGGATAAACCTCTAGCCAGAGGTTTAGCAGCCAACAATGTGATTCGGAAACTTGCAAAAAGTCTCTGACACAGAATAAACTTGCAACCGAAGGTGAAAAGGAACCTCACAGTACCTGGAACTCTGTCTCCTTGGCAGTACTGTGGAAGTGTGGATTCTTTAGTGTTCATACAACTCAGCTCCCAGGCTCTTACTGAGATGCCAGCTTGTTGGCCCTCTTCCGAAGAGTCCTCCCCTGGTCACTTGTACGAGTTGCCGTGTCCCCTTCAATACTGAGAGCACACCAGGATGCCTTGAATCCTCCTTCAGTCACTGGGACTCGGGCTAACAAGCTCCGAGACTCTGGAACAGACGGATCCCCACCCCAGACCAGGCAGGTCTATGGGGCTAGTCAGACTGACCATGTTTGAGGACGACAAATGCTCCTAGGCCCGGGACCCCTCTGGGCTACCCCGGTCCAGAACAAGGAACAGACAGCTACGGCCGAACACATGACTTCAGCACCTTAAGTACCCCTTCCCGACTACCCAGCAGGGCCAGACGCGCCCACAGATTGGCTCCAGGAAACATTGGTACCCAAGACGTCCAACCAGCCTGGTTCTCAACCTGTCATGGGTACCTCACTGCACCCATGACCAGGCAGAACCCTAGCACAGCCCAGCCAAACTGTTGTCAAAGTAAACCTGCACAATTAACCCTCAGAACCCCATTACTGTTCTGAGGGAAAAAAAAACAAAAATTTCCACTTATAGTGCACACTTGTTAAAGTGTAACTGCTATATTTTATTTTATTATATACATATATATATATATATATATATATATATATATATATATATATATATATATATCTATATATATATATATCACACACACACAGTTGATCTAGATCAGCAACCTACGACCCGCAGCTGCTAAATGTCCAGCTCGTCAGTGCACGTGATGAATTCATGTGCACCCGGCCCACAGACATTTTAACCCAAATATGCGATCCTCGGCTTGAATCGGGGCGATGCCTGCAGTTGCACGCATCACCCTGGTGTCTTTTTTTGGGGGGATAACAACCGATGCGGCCAAGAAGCGGTCTACTGTTATCCCAAGCAGCGGGAGAGCACACACCCCCCCCTCCCGCGCCACCGCCTTCCGCGGCTCGCCCAGGCTCTCCCATGCCACTGGGAGGCCTGGGCAACCAGCCAGCACGTCCGCCAGCTGGCCAGAGAATCGACCAATGCCAGAATCGGCTTTGATCGTGTCTCTAGTAACCCGGGAAGCATCACTTTCAGTTTACATTAGACTGAATTCAAAAATAAAAAAAAATATATAAATATATGACGAAAGTATTCAAAAACAGCTAAACTTGGCGTTTTAAATGCTTTTCAGTGCAAAGGAGAGATTGGGGGTCTATAGACCCCCAATCTCTCCATAAAGTGTACCTGTGACTGCCTATTACTGTCACAAGGGATGTTTATATTCCTTCTGACAGCAATAAAAGTGATCAGAAATTTCTCAAAAAAGAGACAGTGTAAAACAACTGGTTCGCTGAACCTTGGCCCCCAGAGATTCTATTAAATTTCTGCTTTCGCCCAGTCTTCATTACTCTTCGAGCTGTATTCCAACTGCCCAGGTCTAGGGCCACACTTGAACAGGACAGACGGTGCGCTTCACCATGGAAAATCAGGCTATGGCTGACATCAATAAAAGGTAGATCCAAGTCACTCCCCATCAGGTCTTTCCTGCGCAGGCTCACGCAGCCGTCACTCCGTCACCAGTTTAATATCTTCTGTAGACATATACCAGGCAAATGCAAAAATCGCAGCTGATGCGCTGTCCCGTTTCAACCTTACTTTGTTTTTCCAGCAGGAGCCTGGAGCCGACCCAACAGCTACTCCTATCCCACCCTGGTCGGTGCGGACGATGGACTGAAGTCGCATCTCGCCAATGCAACCCAGCTCATTAACCACTCCTTAGCACGCAACACACTGAAGGCCCATCGCACTGCTTGGAACACTTACCGCAAGTTTTTTGCCTCTTGCCCCGGAGCAGCGATAGGCAATGTTAGACACGTCCTAGCATATGCGTTTTAATATGAATATCAGCATTTGACATATTAATGATCAGGGCTTTAGATTTAATATTATTAATATAAAGACCAGAAATTTTTTGAAAGGCAACTAGTTCTAGATAGCAAGGTGGTCAAGGGTTTCAAGTGATGCCCATCAGTGCCACGTATCAGTGCCACCCATAAGTACCCAGTGTCGCCCATCAGTGCCACCAGTGCCACCCATGAGTGCCCAGTGCCACATAGTGCAGAAAAAAAAAAAAAAAAAAAAACGTACTTATTTACAAAATAGAAACAAAAGAAAACCTTTTTTCTTTTTCCAAAATGTTCAGTCTTTTTTTGTTTAGCAAAAAAAAAAAAAAAAAAAACGCAGAGGTGATCAAATACCACCAATAGAAAGCTCTATTTGTGGGAACAAAATGAAAAAAATTCAGTTTGGGTACAGTGTAGCATGACCGCGCAATTGCCACTTAAACAGCGACAGTGCTGAAAGCTGAAAAATAGGCTTGGGCAGGAAGGGGGGTGTAAGTGCCTGGCATTGAAGTGGTTAATAGGAAGTACTCTAAATGAAGTAATTTTGGGGGGAAAAAAAAAAAAAAACAAACAATTTTGATAGAAGTTATGCATCCTAACAATGAAATTTAATAGTTTTTCCATGTCTCAAGAAGAGATTTCAAGTGAGGTATAATAGATGGAAAATTAGCATTATATAGGCAATCATAAAAAGGAGGCAATTTTAATGCCTAAATAAGGCAAGGCAAAGTCTTCCCAGGGAAAAGGAAAATGTGTTTTAATATTAATATCACCATTTGACATTAATGTTCAGGGCTTTAGATTTAAATATTATTATTAATAATATAAAGACCAGACATTTTTTGAAAGGCAACTAGTTCTAGATTTAGCTAGTAAGGTGGTCAAGGGTTTCAATGGTTGTTATAAATAAGATATCAGCAAAAAGGAAGATTTTATGATAACTTGCAATATCTAAATTTTTTTTTTTATACAATTTTTATTTTCAAATTTTATAAACAGTTTGACATCACAACAAGGTCACATTAACAGGGGGGGGGGGGGGGGAATAGGGGTAGGGGCAAGGGGAAAAAGGGGGCGGGGGACATTTAGCATGGTCCGAATGCGGACAACAATATATCAGCAGGGAGGCATATCTACTTGTAAATGACCAGAGGGGCACCCTTCCTGTCCCAGACATTCGATTTGTATGGACAGGCCTCTCTTCCAAACTGGAAGGGGGTAGGGTGTTCACAAGCTTTAGATCTAGTTATTGCATATATGGCTCCCATAATGTAAACATCATAAGTGAACTCGAAGTACCTAGGTCGGTCAGAAACCTGGTGACTGTCCAGGTAGCTCAAAAGTGAATAGTCAGGAATCCTAAGGATGCAACGCAGCAAAAAATACATAAAAAAAAAAAAAAAAAAGGAAGGGAGAAAAGAAATAGTAGGAAAAAGAAGATGGGGGAAGGAGAAAAAAGCATGTGGAATAGTTGGGTCTACTTTTAAGTAGAGCCTGTAGTTGTTAAAGGATGGTTCACCTGGACAAGTCTCCTAAAAGGAAGGATCCGCTAGTACCGGTAAGTAATGCAACATCTAAACTAGATGAGACCATAGTTGTGTCATGTACGCGGGTTTTCCAGGCTGCCCATGTAAGGTCGAAACGCTCGCGAGTATCTCTACAAGTAGCGAGCCAACTCTCTGCTTCCACGATCTCCCCCACCTTCCTCAACCAATCCTGTTCGCTTGGAATATACAAGCTCTTCCAGTGTATTGGTATAAGGCGTTTTGCAGCTTGGAGGGAGGTGGGGGAGAGCACTTTGTTTATATGCAGACAGGGGTATTTGGGGGGGGGGGGAAATGTGGAGCAGAAAATGTTTTGGCAGAGCCGGGATATGCAATATCTAAACTTTTAATACTGTTATTTTTAATTGAAGTTGCAAGAGGTTCAATCTCTAATAGAAACAATAGTGGGTGTGAAGGACATCCCTGTCTAGTGCTTCTTTGATTTTCCAAAGTGGGCAATCGAAATTCAGCATATTGTACCAAATGCTTTTGGAGAGGGAGGGAGAGAGCGAGAGAGCAAGAGAGCAAATCCAGTTGCAAAAGTGAGGACCGAAGCCCCATTTTTTTAGCAGGAAATATAAGTATGGCCAGAGAACAGTATCAAATGCTTTCCTAATATCAAGAGATAAGAGTAAACAAGGATTTTTTTTTTTTTTTTTTTTTTAGATAAAATGAAGATGTAATATTCTGTGAATATTATCACTACCGTCTAGGCACGAAACCTACTTGGTCTTTATTATTTAAATTAAATTCTTCCAGTGTTCAAGCAGGTCGCTAAAATTTTTGCAAGTATTTACGAAGAGAAATAGGGCGAAAGTTAGACCTAGTAGTAGTAGTAGTAGTAGTAGTAGTAGTATCGCAATTTGGTTTAGGTATCATGCAAAAAAAAAGGAGGCAAGAAGTGTATCTGAATTTAAATTTATAACCTTGCGTTATAATATGTGGATAATTGAGGGGAAAAATAAAAAAAAAAAAAAACTTTTTTTTTTTTTTTTTTATACATTATATATTATTTTTTTTATAGTAAATAAGCAGAAAGACCATCTGGACCAGGTTTTTGTTTTATTTTAGATTTGAGAGATTTAATGGCCAAAAGAATTTCAGGAACAGAATTATTATTTTCTAGTAATTGAAAAAGAGGTTTTGCAATGGTGGGTAGTAGGGATGGGCCCGGTGCTCGATGCGAACCCACGTTCGCATCGAGCACCGGGCGTTCGCTCGCTCGGCGAGCCCAGAACTATTTTGGCCGCTCGCATCACGTTCGTGTGATGCGAGCGGCCCCGCAATGCATTGCGGCCGGCGCAGTGCATTGCTGGCTGATGATTGGCCAAGCATGCACTGTGACCCCGCATGCTTGGCCAATCACAGCCCCGGAAACTCGAAGAGCCATAATTGGCTACAGGCAGGACGCCTGTAGCCAATTACAGCTCAGGGGCTGTAGTACACGCCCCCCCCCCCTATAAAAAGGCCGCCACGCCGTCTGCGCCGGTCACATGCTGTTCCGGCGCAGATAGAGCAGGCTAGATCTGTGACACTCTGCTGGATTTAGTTAGATAGATTTACTGAGAGAGAGTTAGGTTGGATAGATTCATTTAGAAGGATTGAGTTAGAAAGAGGGGCTTGTAGTGTGTTCGTGGCAGGCAGGCAGCGCTCCTATATTTTGTTCCCAGAAGCACCTATAGGACTTGTAGTGTGTTCATGGCAGGCAGGCAGAGCTCCTATATTTTGTTCCCAGAAGCACCTATAGGACTTGTAGTGTGTTCCTGGCAGGCAGGCAGAGCTCCTATATTTTGTTCCCAGAAGCACCTATAGGACTTGTAGTGTGTTCGTGGCAGGCAGGCAGAGCTCCTATATTTTGTTCCCAGAAGCACCTATAGGACTTGTAGTGTGTTCGTGGCAGGCAGGCAGAGCTCCTATATTTTCTTCCCAGAAGCACCTATAGGACTTGTAGTGTGTTCCTGGCAGGCAGGCAGAGCTCCTATATTTTGTTCCCAGAAGCACCTATAGGACTTGTAGTGTGTTCGTGGCAGGCAGGCAGAGCTCCTATATATTTTCTTCCCAGAAGCACCTATAGGACTTGTAGTGTGTTCCTGGCAGGCAGGCAGAGCTCCTATATTTTGTTCCCAGAAGCACCTATAGGACTTGTAGTGTGTTCGTGGCAGGCAGGCAGAGCTCCTATATTTTCTTCCCAGAAGCACCTATAGGACTTGTAGTGTGTTCGTGGCAGGCAGGCAGAGCTCCTATTTTGTTCCCAGAAGCACCTATAGGACTTGAAGTGTGTTAGTCCCATCACACAGAGATCATATATTTTGTTCCCAGAAGCACCTATAGGACTTGAAGTGTGTTAGTCCCATCACACAGAGATCATATATTTTGTTCCAGAAGCACCTATAGGACTTGAAGTGTGTTAGTCAATCACACAGAGATCATATATTTTGTTCCCAGAAGCACCTATAGGACTTGAAGTGTGTTAGTCCCATCACACAGAGATCATATATTTTGTTTCCAGAAGCACCTATAGGACTGAAGTGTGTTAGTCCCATCACACAGAGATCTTATATTTTGTTCGCAGAAGCACCTATAGGACTTGAAGTGTGTTAGTCCCATCACACAGACCTATATTTTCTTCCCAGAGGCACCTATAGGACTTGAAGTGTGTTAGTCCCATCACACAGACCTATATTTTCTTCCCAGAAGCACCTATAGGACTTGAAGTGTGTTAGTCCAATCACACAGAGATCTTATATTTTGTTCCCAGAAGCACCTATAGGACTTGAAGTGTGTTAGTCCCATCACACAGACCTATATTTTCTTCCCAGAAGCACCTATAGGACTTGAAGTGTGTTAGTCCCATCACACAGAGATCTTATATTTTGTTCCCAGAAGCACCTATAGGACTTGAAGTGTGTTAGTCCCATCACACAGAGATCATATATTTTGTTCCCAGAAGCACCTATAGGACTTGAAGTGTGTTAGTCCCATCACACAGACCTATATTTTCTTCCCAGAGGCACCTATAGGACTTGAAGTGTGTTAGTCCCATCACACAGAGATCATATATTTTGTTCCCAGAAGCACCTATAGGACTTGAAGTGTGTTAGTCCCATCACACAGACCTATATTTTCTTCCCAGAAGCACCTATAGGACTTGAAGTGTGTTAGTCCGATCACACAGAGCTCCTATATTTTCTTCTCAGCAGCACCCACAGGACTTCTAGTGTGTTAGTGGCATCACACAGAGCTCCTCTATTTGCTTTGCAGAAGCACCCACAGGACTTCTAGTGTGTTAGTGGCATCACACAGAGCTCCTCTATTTTCTTTGCAGAAGCACCCACACAGGACTTCTAGTGTGTTAGTGGCATCACACAGAGCTCCTCTTTTTTCTTTGCAGAAGCACCCATAGGACTTCTCGTGTGTTAGTGGCATCACACAGAGCTCCTATATTTTCTTCTCAGCAGCACCCACAGGACTTCTAGTGTGTTAGTGGCATCACACAGAGCTCCTATATTTTCTTTGCAGAAGCACCCATAGGACTTCTCGTGTGTTAGTGGCATCACACAGAGCTCCTATATTTTCTTCTCAGCAGCACCCACAGGACTACCGACTACAATGGCTGGAAGACCGCCAAGGGGAGGCAGAGCCAAGAACACAGGGCAGGCAGGCTCTGTTTCTAGTGGACGTGGACGTGGACGTGGACGTGGTCGTGCATCGTCATCAGCACGTGGCCATGGGACACGCGCGTCTTTGTTTTCGGCAGCTGGACATGTGGAGCCGCATCATGCTGAAGGCTTGGTAGAATGGATGACCAAGCCCTCCTCATCCTCCTCATCCTCTCTCACCCAGGCTCAGGGTACTGGCAGAGCATCATCAGCCACCCCTTCCCTAGACCCACCATGTCCTCCTGAGGAGTCCCCGAACTCTTTGAGCACAGTGTTGGGTACATGCTCCAGGAGGATGCCCAACGATTCGAAGGCTCGGATGATGATACCCAGCTTGAGGAATCTGGCAGTACTGTTCCACCAGCTGCAGCTTACTGCCAGGTTTGCTCTAGTGGTGAAGAGGGAGGGGATGATGAGGTCACTGACTCCACGTGGGTGCCTGAAGGGAGAGAGGATGAGGAGGAGGACGAGGAGGAGGAGGATGCGGCGTCACATGTCCAACGAGGCAGGGTGCCCCCTGGAGGCCAGGTAGAGGCCAGCACGGCAACTGTACAACACCGCAGAGCTCCGCCTGTGCAGGGCGCTGCCTCTGGACGTTATCAGAAAAGTTCTTTGGTGTGGGCCTTTTTTGAGATGAGTGCAGCAGATCGCACCACTGCTATTTGCAATATTTGTCTCAAGCGTATCTCGCGTGGCCAAAACATCAGCCGCTTGGGCACCACAAGCATGACCAGACATATGGCGACCTGCCATGCAGCTCGTTGGCAGGCACACATAAAAGACCCACACCAAAGAACTAAGCGGACCTCTCCTTGCTCCTCCTCAGCTGGGATCTCCATCCCCACTACACCTTCAGTCCTCTCTGAAAGCTGCTCTGAGAGGACTGAAGGTGTAGAATTAGGTGTGTCACAACCAAGTACTTGCAGTACACCGACGTCCGATTGCAGCAGGCAAATTTCCTGCCCCAGCTGCTGGACCGTAGAAAGAAGTACACTCCCAGCCATCCACATGCCAGCGGTTGAATGCTAGCCTGGCTAAATTGCTAGCACTTCAACTGCTGCCTTTTCAGTTGGTAGACTCGGCCCCCTTCCGTGAGTTTGTTCAATGTGCGGTTCCTCAGTGGCAGGTTCCCAAACGCCACTTTTTCTCACGGAAGGCGATTCCGTCTCTCTACCGGCATGTGGAGGGCAATGTCCATGCCTCGCTGGACAGGGCGGTCAGCGGTAAGGTGCATATTACCGCTGACTCATGGTCCAGCAGGCATGGACAGGGACGGTACCTTTCTTTCACGGCCCATTGGGTCACTCTATTGGCAGCTGGGAGGGATGCAGGACAAGGTGCAGTAGTGTTGGAGGTTGTTCCGCCACCACGCCTCCAAAACGCTACTACTGCTACTGGTTGTGACACACCTCTCTCCTCCACCCCCTCCTCTTCTTCTTCCTCCAGTGCTCTGTCCTTGGAACCAGCGGTGCTCCGTAGGCGTACAAGGGGCTACGCAAGTACGCAAGCAAAAAGATGCCATGCCGTGCTTGCGCTGGTGTGTTTGGGGGACAGGAGCCACACTGGGCCAGAGGTTCTGGCAGCTCTGCAGGGGCAGGCCGAGAGGTGGTTGACGCCACGTCATCTTAAGCCAGGAATGGTCGTTTCTGACAATGGCACCAACCTCCTCTCCGCCCTGCGACAGGGGCAGCTCACCCATGTGCCCTGCATGGCTCACGTCCTCAACTGGTGGTGCAGCGGTTCTTGGGCAGGTTCCCAGGCTTACAGGATGTCCTGAGGCAGGCCAGGAAAGTCTGTGTGCATTTCCGCCGATCTTATAATGCCAGTGCTCGGCTGACTGAGCTGCAAAAGGAGCTGAACCTGCCCAAGAACCGCCTAATATGTGACATGCCCACCAGGTGGAACTCAACGTTGGCCATGCTGCAGCGACTGCACACGCAGCAGAGGGCCATCAATGAGTACCTTTGCGACTACGGCACCAGGACAGGGTCAGGGGAGCTTGGTTTTTTTTCCCCACGTCAGTGGAGCATGATCAGGGATGCATGCACTGTCCTCTCACCATTTGAGGAGGCCACGAGGATGGTGAGCAGTGACAGTGCATGCATCAGTGACACTGTCCCTCTTGTCCACCTGTTGGAGCATACGCTGCGTGGGATAATGGACAGGGCACTTGAGGCAGAAACAGAGGCAGGAAGAGGAGGACTTCCTTGCCTCTCAAGGCCCCCTTTATCCGGACAGTGTTCCTCCTGTCCCACCCATCACGGAGGAGGAGGAGGAGGAGGAGGAGGAGGAGGAGGAGGAGGAGGAGGAGGAGGAGGAGGAGGAGGAGGAGGAGGAGGATTGTGTGAGCATGGAGGTGGAGCCTGGCACTCAGCATCAGCAGCAGCCGTCTTTTAGGGATGATGTACAGTCCCAACAAACCAGTGGACTTGTACGTGGCTGGGAGGAGGTGGCTGGCGATCATGTCATCCTCAGTGACCCAGAAGACTCCGGACCGAATGCCTCAGCTAACCTACGCTGCATGGCCTCCCTGATCCTGCAAAGCCTGCGGAAGGATCCTCGTGTTCTTCGGATCAAGGAGAGGGACCATTACTGTCTGGCCACTCTCCTTGATCCGCGGTACAAGGGTAAGGTTGCGGACCTTATCTTGCCGTCGCAGAGGGAGCAGAGGATGAGACATCTCAGGGAGGCCTTGCAGAAAGGTCTGTGCAACGCGTTCCAGAAACTGGGAGGCTACAAACTCCTGGTCCTGGGCGACGAGTTGCTGAGGCTTCGGTCAGTGGCAGAAGGAGCGGTGGGGAAGGTGGACGTCTGACCGATGCGTTCAGACAATTTTTTAGTCCGCAGCCCCAAGGTATGATCGGTTCCAACAACCATCGCCAGCGTCTGATATACATGGTGCAGGAATACCTTGGGGCAAGGTCAGACTTGGACACCTTTCCCACCGAAAATCCTCTGGCTTACTGGGTCCTGAGGATGGATCACTGGCCAGAGCTTGCACAGTATGCAATTGAGCTACTGGCCTGTCCTGCCTCCAGCGTTCTGTCCGAACGCACATTCAGTGCTGCTGGAGGATTTGTGACTGATCATAGGGTGCGCCTGTCCACCGCCTCGGTTGATCGACTGACCTTCATCAAAATGAATCAGTCTTGGATCACCACCAGCTACCAGGCACCTGAGGCGGATATAACCGAATAATTTTTAATGTCACATCACATCCCTTCAAGACTGCCTATGCTGATGCTGAGTGACTGTCCTCTTATGTTCACTGACTATCCTCTTCCTCCTCCTCAATGATCCATGCCACCACACCAGTGCCTAAGGCACAATTTTTCAGCCCCTGTTTAACAGGGGCGTGTACATACAATTTTTAAAAAAAATGCTTCGCAACACTGTGCTCCAAGTACAGTATCTGTGAGGGGTTGCAGTGTTGTGGCACCAGCACCAGTGCCTAAGGCACAATTTTTCAGCCCCTGTTTAACAGGGGGTTGTACTTACAATTTTTTAAAAAAAATGCTTCGCAACACGTGTGACTGCTGTGCTCCAAGTACAGTATCTGTGAGGGGTTGCAGTGTTGTGGCACCAGCACCAGTGCCTAAGGCACAATTTTTCAGCCCTGTTTAACAGGGGCGTGTACATACAATTTTTATAAAAAAAATGCTTCGCAACACTGTGCTCCAAGTACAGTATCTGTGAGGGGTTGCAGTGTTGTGGCACCAGCACCAGTGCCTAAGGCACAATTTTTCAGCCCTGTTTAACAGGGGCGTGTACTTACAATTTTTTAAAAAAATGCTTCGCAACACGTGTGACTGCTGTGCTCCAAGTACAGTATCTGTGAGGGGTTGCAGTGTTGTGGCACCAGCACCAGTGCCTAAGGCACAATTTTTCAGCCCCTGTTTAACAGGGGCGTGTACATACAATTTTTATAAAAAAATGCTTCGCAACAATGTGCTCCAAGTACAGTATCTGTGAGGGTTGCAGTGTTGTGGCACCAGCACCAGTGCCTAAGGCACAATTTTTCAGCCCCTGTTTAACAGGGGCATGTACTTACAATTTTTTAAAAAAATGCTTCGCAACACGTGTGACTGCTGTGCTCCAAGTACAGTATCTGTGAGGGGTTGCAGTGTTGTGGCACCAGCACCAGTGCCTAAGGCACAATTTTTCAGCCCCTGTTTAACAGGGGCGGGTAATTACAAATCTTGATCTAATAGTTCACAGCAGGGCCCATTCCTGCGCCCACCAAGAGTAACTATGAGGGCCTACAGTCTTGTGGCAACACCGTCCACCACCACCGCCAAAGGCCCAATTTTTCTGCCCTGTTCATCAGGTGCTTGCAATTACAAATCTTGATCTAATAGTTCACAGCAGGGCACATTCCTGCGCCCACCAAGAGTAACTATGAGGGCCTACAGTCTTGTGGCAACACCGTCCACCACCACCACCCCCAATTTTTCTGCCCTGTTCAACAGGTGCATGCAATTACAAATCTTGATCTATTAACTCACAGCAGGGCCCATTCCTGTGCCCACAGTCTTGTGGCTACACCAACATCTAATAGGGCAAATTTCTGCAGAGTATATACGCCAGGCCCCTACTTTCATACATCCAACTTACAAACGACTCCTACTTGCAAATGGAAAGAGAAAACAGGAAGTGAGAGGAAATCTACCCCTAGGAAGGGAAATTCTATCCTGTTAGATTTAATTTGGGGAAAAAGGTATCTCCTCTCTACTGATACTTTATCACCAATCCTTGTTTCAATTAAAACCCCACTTTTCCAAAAACATTTGTCATTGGGACGGAAAGTGAGGTGACATGTTCTGAACAGATGTGCAAAGACAGCAAATGTTACAGGGGTGATAACCCCTCCCTATGTTCTCCAAAAAGCTTAAAAATAGATTTTTTTGGGATGGAGCTACACTTCATAATGTACCTGTTCAGATTCTACTTAAGAACAAACCTAAAGCCGCAAGTGGTTTTAAATGGCTTCTTTTTTTCCTTTACAAATGACATTTTGTGCAAGGACAGTTCTAAACACGGGAAACACATGCCACTTCACAGGCATACTTTAGACACCCCCCAGGTACCATATTTAAAGGAAAATTTCACTTTTTTTTTTTCACTTTATGCATCATTAAAATGACTGCTCCCGAAAAAACGTTAGTTTTTAAAAGTTCTTTTTGCATTGATATATGTCCCCTGGGGCAGGATCCGGGTCCCCAAACCTGTTTTATGACATTAACATGCATATTGGCCGTTGTAATTAGCACTTTTGATTTCGAACGTTCGCGTCCATTATAACGTATAGGGTTCGAAAATTCGCGCGAACTTTCGGTCGGTTCGAAGGTTCTGGTGCGAACCGAACCCGGGGGTGTTCGGCTCATCCCTAGTGGGTAGGTGTATCGATGAAAAAATCGTTTTCAGCCAGTTTATCATCATACAGTAAGTGTCTGGGGCTTGAGAAAGTTTCGATAAATGTTAAGTTCTAGAATTTTAGAAGGATTACTTGTAAATGAATTTGAGTGAGTCTTAAGACGGATTGGTTTAAATTTATGGTCAGTTTTACGTAATTAGCCAAGAGAGTAGGTTTGTCGTTTATCGTTATACATATAGAATTATTTTTTGTCCAATTGATATATTTTTCAGATTTTGTAGTTAAAACATAGGTTAAGTTGCGTTTGAACATTGGATAGTTTTCTTTTCAGTGAGCTCGCAATTTGTATGATTTTACCACATATAAAACGCTTTATGTGCACTCCATAAAGTATTGTTAGAAATGTCAGGAGAGGTACAGAGATCAAAATATTCTTTTAGGGATATCTCAGTTTCGGAGAGAATAATCAGGTTAAGACCACTTTCACACTGAGGCGCTTTTCAGGCGCTTTCACGCTAAAAACAGCTCCTAAAAAGCTCCCGAAAACTTATTTCCATTAAAATCAATGAACACTTTCACACTGGGGTGTGCTGGCAGGGCTGTTAAACCCCCCCCCCCATTGAAATGAATGGAAAGCTCTTCAAAAGCGCCTGAAAAGCTCTTCAAAAGCGCTCAGTGTTTTTACTGGCAGTTTAGAAGCGCCTTAGTGTGAAAGTGGCCTTATTTAGAAGAGAAGGCAAGGTGATTCAAGACAGCTCATCTACAATTGTTCATAGTGGATGTCTCTCCACTGGCTAAAAGATTCAGAAAACTTGACCACAAGCAGAGGAGCAGCAGTGACATTTTACTGGTTTGGAAAGCAAGGGAACACAAGGAGATTTAACTTCGTGTGAGGTTATGGAGCCATGAAATTGGCCCAATGGTCATCACAAACACAAAAAAAAAAAAAAAAAAAAAGGAAAAGTTCTTACCATCTTTTGGTTCTGAGCTCGTGTGTGTCTCCACCGACGAGCTGAGTAGAAGATGAAGTAACCCACTGTAGCTGCCGTGACAACGAAGAAGGAAATTGACACAAAGAAGATGGAATAGTGGTTTACCCAAGAACCATGTTTCTTTCCCACTTCAATCACCATGGTGACTTGAATACCATTACGAACCAAGCTTACAATTTCATTCCCTTTCAGGTGTCCTATCATGATGGCAACTGTATCTTTTGTGCCTATGAAACAACAGCAGAGAAAATGGGCTGTTAGAAAATTTTCATTCCGTGCTTTAAGAAACTTACATTATATGAAAATATTTTTATTATAGAATATATACAACATGTTTATTTGGTTCTTGATTTTTTCCCCACATTTACCAGGAGCAGATGAATACCCCTAAAAAGGACAAGTGCACCTTGTACTTCTTTTGCAGGAAAGAAAAAGCTTTTTATCCTACAAATTACCTCAGTGTCAAGCTTGTTGTAAAAAACAAAACCACCACCACTCTTCTCCATTACTTCCTGGACAGACCTTAGGACGTGAAAACTGTTAAGGCCCCTTTCACACTGCCATGACTTGAAACTCATCTTGCATCAAAGTCGGACCAAAGTAGTACCGGGACTACTTTGAAGTCCCACAGATACGAATGGTTATCATTGGGTATGACTTGTCATGCGACTGATGTCCAAAGTCACAGGAAAAGTCACACAAGTATGAAAAAAGGGGCCTTAGACACAGGAAGGACTTCACCAGCTGACCAAATTAGCACACACCCTGCAGCTGCCTTCCCTTTCCAGGAGATGGCTCCCACCCACCTCCTCAGGTGCACGGTTTTCCAATGCAATCAGTGATCACCGTCCTCACTCAAATACACAGGCATTGTTTTTTTCTACCTTAAAAACGTTCATCTTGCATAGATTGTTTATTTGGAAGAGTGTGCAGGAGCTGCGCAATCAGATATCAGCCTATTATAGGGCTGTTAGTATTGAAAACAGGAGAAGTGTGTCCTAGGTTCTATAATGCTCGCTATACAACCCGATTGCACAAACTCCTTTAGATCTGCCGTAAATTATGTAGTGCAAGGGCCTGCCTGAGTGTGTCCCCCTATTATATAGTTTTGGTAAATCTAAAAAGGAGATTGTAACATCAGACTGTATGGTCACCTTAATATACCTAAAATGAACTAGTGGCACACCAAAACGCATAAGCAAAACACCCAATTTTGCCAAGTGAAAAAACAAGTGATAAACGCAACAAAAAAAAAAAAAAAAAAGGGGAGAAGTGCAGCCCGCATCATGCCAAAATGTCCTATGAACTACTTTGCCACATGTAGGGGAGTCCATTGGAATGAACAGGCTGCCCTATGGATGGCACAGGAAAAACAAAGCTAAAAAACGTGAACTCCCAGTACGCTAGGTGTGAATGAGGCCTGAAACTGAAATTGGTTTATTTACACAAGGACAATGAGGCTTCATTCACATCTGTGCATTTCCAAACGACACAGAAAGTGCACACTTTGCGTTTCAGAAATGCTCTACAAACACACACAAAAAAGCATGGTAGAAGAGAACTCATGCAGGAATGCAAGTTCCCTCTACATGGAGATGTGAATGGGGCTTGACAGCTGAGTGCCCCCATCTAGTCTCTCCTATGCACTTGTATAAAGTTGGCAATACACTATGCAATCTGATTGTATCATTTCCTTTAGATTTACCAGTACTATGGCATAGGACCCACTTGAGCAATCTATTCTATTGGTATCAGATGGGCCTTGCACTACATAGCCAATGTAGATCTATAGGTGATTGTACAATGAAGTTAACATACCCCATCACCCTTTTCTGTGATGCAGCAAGCAATGTATTCTGGAATTCAGAGCTTCCTGGATGCCACGTGACCTACAGGAGATATAGCCATCTCAATAGCAAACACATATGACATTTCAAAGCTTCTGTGAATGAGGCGAGAGATTAGCACATTGGGGTGGCTGGGCCAGAAATAGAAATTGCTTCCAATTGTTATGAAATTAGAAATATATACGAAAGTGAGAATCTGCCTGAAAAAGGTTAACTTAGCCTTTAAAGCAGAAGTCTAACCAAAAATAATTTTCTTCTTTTGGGTACAGTTTGATACAATAGTCCTAAATCAACTGAGACATCTGAAGGTATGCTGTGGTACATGGCACCAAGTACTCAGTAGCAGGTCCTTTAAGTCCTGCGAGTTTCCAGGCGGGGTCTTCATGGATCAAACCCCCCCCCCCCAAGCACATCCCACAGATGCTCTGCGGAATTGAGATTTGGGAAATTTAAAGGCCAAGTCAACACCTAGAACTTATGTTCCTCAAACCATTCTTAAAATATGTTTGCAGTGTAGCAGGGCACATTATCCTGTTGAAAGAGGCCATTGTCATCATGGAACACAGTTTCCATAAAGGGGTATACTTGGTCATCAACAATGTTTAGGTAGGTGGTGGATATCAAAGTAACATCCATGAATGGCAGGACCCAAAGTTTCCCAGCAGAACATTGCCCAAAGCATCACATTGCCTCCGCCCTATACTGTATCCTGGTTCCATCTCTTCCCTAGGTAAGCAACACACAATATAAAAAGAAAACAATCAGACCAGGCCACCTTCTTCCATTCCATTTTCCCATTGCTTTGTGGTCAAGTTCTGATGCTCACATGCCCATTGTAGAAACTTTTGGCCATGGACATGGGTTAGCACGGGCACCCTGACCAGACTGCAGCAGTGCAGTCCCAAAACACAACAAACTGAGATGCCCATTCTTTTTCTGCTTTCAAACACAGCTTCAGGGACAACACGTTTACTTGCTGCCTAATACAATGGCATCTCCATCAGTGGAATGTAAAGAGATAGGCAAGGTTATTCATTAAACCTGTCAGTGGTCATAAAGTTATGGCCGACTGATGTGTATCATACATTACCCAGGTCAGTGGTGGCTCATGGTCAAGGTCTTCTATAGTTATCAAGCACATATATGGAAATGTTCCTTCAAATATTCTTGCAATCTGTCTTCCATTCCCCTACCTCCCCAATGTAATTTTGCAACCCATCTCGATCCCTGTGACCTGGTAAGTGTCAGACTGTGCCCTTCTCAAAAAATACATATTTGCTTGTAAGCATCATACCTGCTGTGGAATAATGATCGCCGTTTATAAAAAAAAAAAAATAAAAAAATAAAAATTTTTCACTTAACCCTATTTAAGAGATTGTGGATGATCTGAAGACAAAATTATTTTCAGCTTCCAGTCTTGGACTCGTAAGTACAGAACAATTGACCGTTTAGCTATAGGAACTCAACTACGGAGAACTGAACCACTTGTCAGCTTGAGGGGGCTACATTTGCCAGCACCGGGCAGGCTCTGCCAGCACCGGGAGGAGGATGCAGTGTATGTTTGGCCCTTTTTGCCGATTAAATTTGTGGTTTACTTGTGCCTTATGAATTAACCACGTATATAATATACACATCCATTTTTGTTTTTTCTTTGTAGGACTGATTCGCTGGAAGGTCATTTGAGTCTTTAAATATATACAACAGTGAGATTTTCCACTGCTGGTTACTTTTCCCCCCCTCTTATTGTGGGCAGCTTCCTGTAAATTTTAGGAAAAATCCAACTGCTGATTGCCTCTCATGAATTCCAGCATCCTTGACTTCATTTCTTTTGAAATGAGGAAACTCATAGGTTGGATTTAATATATACATATGACCAAGGTAATTTCTTACATTTGGACGAAATAGATATGTCTATAGTAGACATTAGTGTTACTGTACCCAACGGTATTTAAAATATTTCCTTTAAAATAATTCCTTTATATAGTTTTAAAGAGGCCTTCTCTCCCTATGGTTGTAACGTTTGCTCTTAACCCACATTTTGCAAAAATTTGTTTGATAGTCTCAAGAATTGATTTTAGATTGGATTGGTAGGTTTTCCTCTCGGCCTGATAATAATTCCTATGTTTTGAAATGTTAATGAATTACTGTAATTGTATTAAAACTATTTTATTGTTATCAATGATGGTAATATCATGCATTCTCTTTGCAGTATTAAACTTTACGCAGCACAATAAAACTCCTGAAGAAGCTCCTTTAGAGCGAAACATGTTGAGTACAAGTGGCTGCAATGGTGTATGTAATTTATATGATTATTGAATGTATTTTTTAAACAGAGTTAATCCAATAAAATGTACAAGTAAAAATAAATATTGTTTATTTTTTTAATTGGCACCTTGAAAGTCCCACTTCCTGTAACCTTGACTTTTTCCCAACTGTTAATGAATGAACATAAGAACCTCAAATGTTTGTCTTTTAGCCTGTATCCCGTGTATGTTTAGCTCTAGTCATTAAATGGTTTAACACAATATCCAGGTTATTAAATGTTATATGACATTTGTTAGGATGTTTAAGATGTACAATATAAACAATTCATAAAGTCAAATGAATTTCAAGTCACGTAAAATACACACAGTATAAAATCATTAAATTCCACTTCAGATAATGCAAGATAGGAGGTTTATAGTTTGTATTGCTTATGGGATTGCATTCCATCAGTCTGCCTGTTCCAAATGGTTAAAAAAAAAATAAAAAAATGCAGCGGTATATCATGAGAAACTAAATTAGGGATAGGAGTAAAAAAATTAAATAAAATAAAAACTGTTTTATAATATAGTGTATTGTAAGAAGACCTCTGAAAATGAGGGAGGCAAAACCTCATGCGTGTCACATCAAGTCTACTGGGAACATGATGATCTAGGGGTCCCACACATCAACCTAGCTAAATTAGACTAAAATCTTAGATGACACGATTTGAACAAACTCGTCATTTGGTACACTCCATCTCTCTCATAATACACACACACACACACACACACACACACACACACACACACAAACAAACATACATCACACAAAGTCACTGGAAGTAATACTTCAAACCAAATAGTATTGCTATAGCAAAGAAAACAGACACCAAACCAGGTAGTAAAGGCAAACTTAATATATTGTCACCCAACAGGGATTAGGCAAGTATAAAATGGATTAACAATGGTCATAACACAATGTAGCATAGCAGTGATTACCACTAATCATAAGATGACATTTGGCTTTCAGAGCAGCATAAACAGTAGCAAGGCCAAGTGGAGCAGTAGCACAGTTTAATCTACTGAGCACTGGAACTATACTACCAGAGCACATTTAATGGCAGCGACGCTAATCCTAGACCAACTGAGTATGCACGACCAAAAAAAAAAAAAAAGGGAAGGAGGAGGATGGTAGGGAAGGGGACAGGGGAACAAAGGGGCTTGCAGAATGAATATAGTTACTACAGGAGGGGCAGTCCTTTGAGATGTTCTTCTGCCGGCTATCGTTGAGGCCCTTTAAGTACGCCAACGCTCTTAATGACAGTCCCAGTTAATCTGCATGCAGTATAGGTATGGTGTTGTCTTGGCACAGGTGCAAGGCAGATGTGGTAAAGGTTCAGTATAATGCAATAGAATTGCAATCTAGGTTTGGAATGAGTGCGGCATAGAGTGCAGTAAGGGTGTGGTATTATTAAGCACACTTGGGGTTTCCTCTCTCAGTTCCTGCTAGCAGTATCGGTAAGAGCAGTAAAAAAATAAATAATAATTAAATTAGAAAGTGTATATATATATATATATATATATATATATATATATATATATATATATATATATATATATATATATATATATATATATATATATTTAAAATGTTAACCGTTTTAGTTATGTAATTTATGAACAATTACTTTTAGGTCATAGCTTACTAAAGCATGTAATACATTGTTCTTGAAAAGGTAGTGGGGTTGATTTACTAAACCTGGAGACTGCAAAAAAACTGGTGCTTCCAGTTTTGTGTCAAAGCTTAATTGAACAAGCTGAATTTAAAAGCTGATTGACTATCATGGACAGCTTCACCAGATTTTCCTCTTTCCAGTTTTAGTAAATCAACCTCTGTGCTCTAAGCTTTAAAATTCCTTTGTGTTATCCAAGAGACATTGTAAACTGCGGGAAAACAGTCACGTAGATGCGAAGAGCTAATAATCCATGAAAAAATAAAAAAAAAATTGGAAAATTGGATCATTCAAACAAACAGTCTGTCAGCATGACCTATCAATGGAAGCCATAACAATCCCATAAATTCCATTACTGTGCTTGGGTGCAACTTCTGGCAGTGGAGCTTTGAAGGAAAACTAACCCTTTCAGTAGAACTGAATAAATTAAGGGAGGATTATAACCACTGAGTTTTTTTTGCCATCCGTGTCCCATTGGGGATATTTTTCTTCACTTCCTGTCCCACAGTGCAGCAAAGCGAAAGGAAATCTATACAAAAGTGAAGGAAATCATTTTTTGTTTTTTATTAATAAATTGCACAAATTTGTGTACACCATCACTAAAATGATCGGACTCTCATCTGAGTATTGCACCTCCTGTGCTACTTTGTTTACTCTTAAGCATTTGTTTTCCTTCAAAAAAAGGATAGTTGCTTAGATATGATGCAGAGTCAAAGACCTAGATCAGATTGTAATTTAGCCAAGTCAAAAAGTCCTTATCTACATCCTTGGCTGTAGTCAAAGCATGGTAGACTCCTAAATACAGGGGGTCCCCGGGTTACAAACATGATAGGGACTGTAGGTTTGTTCTTAAGTTGAATCTGTTTGTCAGTCGGAACAGGTACATTTTTTAAGTGTAGCTCCAGACAAAAAATCTATTTTTAAGTATTTTAGATAACATAGAGAAGGGTTATCACCCCTGTAACATTTGTTTTGCTGTCTGTGCCCCCTGTTCAGAAGATTTCACCTCACCTTCTGTCCCAATGACAATTGGATTTTGAAAATTTTGGGTTGTTAGGAAAACATGGACTGGTGATAAAGCATCAGTGGAGACACCTTTTTCCCCATATTAGCTCTTATAGGAGTGAATTTCCCTTCCTAGGGGTGGATTTCTTCTCACTTCCTGTTGTCTCCATCCGTTTGTAAGTAGGAGTCGTTTGTAAGTCGGATGTTTGTAAGTCGGGGACCCCCTGTAGACAGGGTTTCTGTGCATGTTGCTTGCAAGAGGATATTTGCAATAAAATATTTATACATACATACATACATACATACATAGTACATGTAGTCATTGGGATCCAATGCTGATCAAAGGGTTTACAAGTTTACTGTGCAAGCATAACCCAGCCCCTGTAGTCATGTGTATTGGTGGGCAGGCCACGAAAAAAAAAAAATTTATTAAATATATTATTATTATTATTAATAATTTTCGTTTCAAGGTTACTTCTATTCCATAATTGATAGTCAACATTTGTAGCAGATGCTAAAGGGTTTTATTACCCAACAGCTTCTTAGTCTCCAATAGTGACCGATATAAAGAACAAAATTAAAATGTAGTCCTGTGCCTTACAAGAGAAGTATGGCCAAAAAAAAGCTTTGGCCATACTGCTTTTAAAATTCATAATATGGGGATTGCAACAGGAGACATTCGCACACCTCACAGTTCTTTAAAAGACCCCAAAAATTCATAGTGAACACAAACAGAACCAGTATTTAAGTTTGGGAGAATCTCACAACTGGCGTTCCCTAAAACTATAGGAAGGCATTGGGTTACTCAGCGCAACATATCCCACCAAATAATGGAAACATTTTAGGGTTGAATGGCCATTAACCACTTCAGCCCTGGAAGGATTTGCCCCTAATAACCAGGCCATTTTTTGCAATACGGCACTGCGTCGCTTTAACTGACTATTGCGCAGTCGTGTGACGCTGTACTCAAAACAAAATTGATGTTCTTTTTCCTCCACAAATAGAGCTTTTTTTTGGTGGTATTTGATCACCTCTGAGTTTTTTATTTTTTGCGCTATACACAAAAAAAATGGGAGCGACAATTTTGGAAATAAAAAAAAAAAATATATAAATAAATATATATATATATATATATATATATATATATATATATATATATATATATATATTTTTTTTTTTTTTTTTTTTACTTTTAGGCCAAAAACCTCTATAAAAACGTTTTTTTTTTTTTAACCAAAAAAAAAAAAAACGCAATAAGCGTATATTGTGGTATAGATTGGAGATTGCGCCAATCACACTATAACCTTAGTGTCACCTGAATTATATTAGGTTGGTACTATTACTGCTGCTGTCAATTGCCGGTTCCTTAGCGGGTACGGCTGGCACTAAGTTATATCAGATGGACAAGGGAAATAGGTTAAATTCTCATAAAAAATGTATAAATTCTCATTAAAAAAAAAATACATTTTTTATGAGAATTTAACCTATTTCCCTTGTCCATCTGATATAACTTAGTGCCAGCCGTACCCCCTAAGGAACCGGCAATTGACAGCAGCAGTAATAGTACCAACCTAATATAATTCAGGTGACACTAAGGTTATAGTGTGATTGGCGCAATCTCCAAGCTATACCACATCTTAATCAGTAACTGTACCATCAGTATTTTTACTTTCCAGATTGCAGCCTTCACATACATAGTCACCATAGTAGTTGGCGCCGGTACACCCTCTGGCATTTTAAATAAGCGTATATTGATTGGTTTGTGAATAAAGTTATAGGGTCTACAAAATAGGGGCTATAGTTATGGCATTTTTATTGTTAATTTTTTGACTGCGATCAGTGATTTTTAGCGGGACTGCAATATTGCGGTGGACAGATCAGACCCTTTTAAAACACATTTTTGGGACCATTGACATTTATACAGCGACTAGTGCTATAAAAATGCACTGATTACTGTGTAAATGTCACTGGCAGGGCATGGGTTTACACTAGGGGGCAAGCGTGTGTGTTCCCTCATGTGTGTTTTTAACTGTGGGGGGGGGGAGCGACTGACTAGAGGAGGAGCCAGATCGCTGTTCCTAGCTAGAAGGACAGACGATCTGTCTGACAGAATAGGGATTTGTGTTTACACGCTGAGACTCTCGTGCCCACCAGCCGCGTGCATGCCTACTACAGCTATTTAAAAGGGCTGACGTACAGCTACAGCGATTTGCGCAGGAGAGACAACCTGCCGCAGTAGAATGACGGTGGCTGGTCGGCTAGTGGTTAAAAAGAGAAGTGCGGGATATAAAAACAAAAAACAAACAAACACTTTGCACCAAGGTGGATAAAGCTTGGATCCGATGCTGCAGCTGTCCCTCAACGCCTCTACATCAAGACCTCTGATTGCTCATTTCTTAAGTCTGCTCTGGGCACAAAGCGGAGGCTGTCAGTCACTGCTCTGTCCCCTCCAGTGCTCTTTGGAGCGCCGGACTGTGGAGGGGGTGGGAGTGGCTGGCTCAGGCTCTCTGCGGCACACGCAGGCTGAGCTAGCTGCCGGTTAGGTACCTAGGTGGATCCCCACATTGTAGGGATCCCCGAAGAGCCTGGACCTTCTGACGTCATGGGTCCTGCACTCCTGTGACCCAGAAGAGAAGTATGGCCAAAGGAGCTTTGAGCTATGGCTCAGAACTTGATATTAATCATTATAGTGAGATGTAGAATAAAGGAATACATGTACTTTGTAGTGCAGATAAAAAGCAACATTTGTCAAGATTCTTCCTCTGGCTCCATACTTAAGGCACACATGATTGTCCCTGCCTCAGCTCAGAATATAAGTTTATGAAGGTCACTGCAAACAACGATACAATTAAAACACAAAATATACTTTAAAACCTTTTCTACTGATGCAGAACCTGGCACACAAAGAACCAAGAACATTTTCAGTTTAATAAGTCACCGCCTTCTAACAACCACTTAGCTCCAGTCATTGTATACTTTTGTACACCAGGGTGATCTGCAAACTGACAAGCAAAATAAATCATAAGTCAAAAAGGTGATAAACATCAACATCCACAAGGTGTCAACGGCATACAAGGTATTTTAAAGGGTGAAACTTAGTGACATACAATATTGCGGACCAAACCAACTCATACTGGCAAAAGATGGGAATGCATTTCAGCGGGTCCATCAAAAAAGATTAGCAAACCTTATACCATAGAAATCCCATTTGGATGAGAGGAAAAGCTATATAAAATAAAAAAATAAAAAAATAATAAAATCCCACACCATTACCAAGTAGTGTAAATATTATGCATTATAGTACAGGAATCTATTCTCATGAGATTTGGGATCCTCAGCTTTCCCAGGATTCCACAGTGAGGCAGAGTGATGTCACTGGCACCAAAAGTTGTAGCCAAATGCAAATACTTTTTACATCCGAATTTCATTTTTAAATACATACGATTTTTATATTGGGATAATACTGAATAGCGAGAACTTGCATTTTCATGCAAGGTCCTCTTAAAATAGTTCCTTTCACAGGGGTCTCCAAACAATGACCCTCCAGTTGTTCAAGAAATACAATTCCCATCATGCCTAGTCATGGCTGTGAAAGTCAGAGTTTTTACGGTGCCTAATGGGACATGTAGTTCCGCAACAGCTGGAGGGTCGTAGTTTGGAGATCCCTGTTCTAGAAGGTGACTACTCAAATTTAACTGACAAAATAGTACACATGAACATATGCACATATTTGATGAAGTATTTGGGTTTAGATACACTTATTTTATACGGTACTTATGTCCCCTTTACCAGTGGTGTAACTAGAACCTTCAGGGCCCCGGTGCAAGAAACCATGAAGGGCCCCCCTGAACCCCAGGCAAGGCTCCTCCCTCCGAGTCCGGTGGTGGAACTCCAGGGCTCGGTCACAGGTACGACTTTTGTGAGCCCTGTAGTTCCACCACTGGTATCAGCAGTTTTATTAAATTATTTTTTACAATTTTTTAGGAGTCCCGTTGGGGGACTTTGATGAGCTATTAGACGTCTAAACAGACCTATGATGTTACACCTTTGAGACAAAGAGGAAGTAGGGAAAGGGAAATGGGGTCCCTGTCCTCTGGGGAGAAGTGGGCCCTGTCCCCAGGAGAGATTGGGTCCTTGTCCTTAGGGGAGATAGGGTCCCTGTCCCCACGTAAGTAGGAGTCCCTGTCCCTAAGGGAAATGGGGTGCCTGTCCTCTGGGGAGAAGTGGGCCCTGTCCCCAGGGGAGATAGGGCGATGGGGTCCCTGACCTTAGGGGAGATGGGTCCTTGTCCTCAGGTGAGAAGGGGTCCTTGTCCCGAAGGGAAATGGGGTCCCTGTCCTCTGGGGAGAAGCCGGCTCTCATAGGGTTGCACTGCATCTGTGTGCTTAAAGTTTGTTTGCCCAGGAGAAGCATGCAGTGCAGGGTGAGCTGGACTCAGGGGGCGGGACTCTGGCTGGGGAAGACAGACACCGGACTGAGCAGCACTGCATGGAGCAAGAGAGGGGGACCCGGAGGAGCGGCAGAGGACACAGGTTGTGTGGGGAATGCACAACTAAAGAGCAGCCAGTGCGGTAGACGAGCATGGAGCTCTGCTAGTCACCCTCCACCTCCAGCCACCCGTGTGCCCGGTGCCTAACCTATACTGCCATATGTAGAGGGGGCCGCATGGGCCCCTTTCAGCACAGGGCCCGGTTGCGCTCGCGACTGCTGCACCCCCTATAGTTACGCCCCTGCCCTTTACCACATTAATCTCCAGGTCAGTGCTGCAGTAAAGTTAATGATTTGTTTTCTAAAATTCTGGCTTGTAAAGTCCAACTAAAAACAGAAAAAAAGTTAACCGCTCGCCGGCCGCCTACCACCAAATGACGGAGGGGCAGTGCGGCTCTCGCTCTGGGACAACGTCATATGATGTAGCAGAACGGCCGCTTGGGCCTAGTGTTGCTAGGACACGGTACGACCGTGATCAGCCAGTCACATGTAAAAAATAATCGGCTCTCATCCCTCAAACTGAGTGTGTGGCGAGGAGAGACGATCAGCGGCATCTCCTCGCAGGGGACACAGAGACTTGTAAATCGGGACACTGATAATCAGTGCCCTGATTACAATAAAGTGCCAACAATCAGTGCCCACTGAATAAATATCACCAAAAGAAAGCGCTATTTGTTTGAATAAAATGATAAAAACTTCACATGATTACATTGTAACATGACCGTGCAAGTGTCATTGAAAGTGTGACGACGACGAAAGCTGAAAATTGGCCTGGGCAGAAAGAGGGTGAAAGTGCCCTGTAGGCAAGTAGTTAAGATTTGGCAATCTACTGAACTACCCACCCCTGCATCTATGTGCCATCCACATTACTTTCTATGGACTACCTCAGTAAATTAGCATCTCAGCTAGTTAGAACTTAACCACTTTGCGACCAGCGCACGACGATGTACGTCCCTTTTTTGAAGAGGGATATCTCGGTAACAGCAGCAGCTGCTGCCACAACCGGGATAGCCATCTCTTCAGGCGCCAGTCGTAATTACGATAATGGTGGTCTCCGCGGCGGATTTGCCGCTAGATCACCGTTATCGGTGGCGGAAGAGGTGCCCCCCACCCCTCCCGCACCCTCTGCTGCTTACCGGAGCCGTCGTAGCAGCGGAGGCGATTGGGTCCCGTCACTTCCTTGGTATGGAGACCAGATGGCCCCACCGTCTCTATACCATAGCAGGGTGGAAGCGTCGTCAAAACGTCACTTCCGCCCATACCTCTTAAAAAGGAACATTTTTTCAATGCAATTTTTTTTTAAATTACTTTTTTTTTTCCCCATTTAAGTCTAAAGATGATATCTGACCCCAGATCTCATATTTAAGGAGGACCTGTCATGATTATTATTAGTTTTCATTCCTTGTAATAGGAATAAAAAAAGTGACCCAATTTAATTTTTTTTTTTTTTTTTTTTTAAAACTGTGTAAATATAAATAAAAATCAAGTGAAAAAAAAAAAAAAAAATAAAATAAAAAAAGGGCGTTAGCAAGACCGCTGCGCAAATACGGTGTAAAAAATTTTTTTTGCAACAACCGCCATTTTATTCTCTAGGGTATGTGTGTAGATAGCTAGATAGATAGATAGATAGATAGATATAATGTTTGGGGGTTCTAAGTAATTTTCTAGCAAAAAAAAAATAATGTTTTTAAACATATAAACACCTAAAATCCAAAACGAGGCTGGTCTTAAAGTGGTTAAAAAGTCATAACAATTCTCAGTAAATGCATACTGGATTAGGATCTCTGGAAAATAAACCAGGTTGCAACTTTTGTTGTATAGCCTCATCCTTCGCAACAAATGACTGTTGACATAAATAGAGGAAATTTCAAAAAAAAAAAAAAAAAAAAGTGTTACAAGTACGCCGTTTACAGCCAGATAGATATACTTCAGCCATAAAATATATTACTTTATCAACTAGAACAGTGTTAACCACCCCATCCCACTAGGGAGACAGATCAGGTAATTGTATGGAAAGAATGTGACATGCAAATATTAAATGAATGTTGCATGCTGTGGCTCAGACCAGATCTAGTCACTCTGGTGCATGACTAAACATGTTTGAAGAGCCTTCGACATCCTCCCTGTATCACAGAAATGTCACAGATCCACACAACAACACAAGCTTCAAAATGCGAGCATGTCAAAATGCAAGCAATGTTGTCGTTTCAAGTTGGATTCGAACATGTCCATATGCACTTACTGAAGTCTTATTGAACAAGGGAGTGCCAATTGTAAGGGGCAACTAATTCACGCTGAAATCAATCCACTACAAGATGGATTCTGATTTGTTGCTATAGGTAACTGCAAATAAAAATGAAATGTCACTTATTAAAGGACGATCATACGTTTGGAGGGCAAGTTGCCCGGGCTGTGAATCCATTGCATCCATGTTAATTTTAAAATCAGTAGTGCAAATTTATATATATATATATATATAGCCACAAACTTGGTTTTTAAGATGCATGCTCTGTGGCACTTATGACTTTGGCTTCACTACCTAGTAAGCCACAGGCCCGGAATAAGCATGCCACCATTGAAGCTTGAAAAGCCTCAATTTCTGTGTTCCATTCTTAAAGCGGAAGTAAACCCATCGATTTAACAGTTTAAAAAAAAAAAAAGGCATGCCGGGAATGCTAACTGCACATTGGCTGTGCTCTCAACCAAACAGTCAAACCATCCAATTGCTGGTGTCATAACGGATCACATGTGCAGCACCGTGGCAGTTGAAGATTAAACAGAGGCAAAGATGGCAGCTTCCTTGGCTGAAAACGATAGGGGGGTTTACTTCCACTTTAACTCACGTGAAGCAAATACAGGATACTGGATAGCAGCCTTGGAGTCCATCAGATATGGAAGCTGTGATTGCTGACCCATTTCTATCATTATACATACGGAATGCTAACATTAATATAATGCACACAACATATCTATCCATTCCATGTGACATACCGTACTTTGTCATGACACCTGAGTTAGCCCAGAGTGAGGTTTTTTTTTTTAATAAAAAACACCACACACACAAAACAAACAAAAAAATGAAATAAACCCACACACACACACGTGATGTTACTGAAGGGATTTCCCCGGCTGTATTCCGACAGTGGTGACCCCCCTTATTAGAATACTCAGTGTTGCAGCCATTAGACAAACTTCTTTTGAACAGACAGTGGTACACGCAGAATTTGTCTAGTTCCTGCTGAACCTGCTGGTCTTTGGTCTGGTTTTTTATCTATTCAATGTTAATCACAAAAGGTAATGCACAAGGCTGGTGTGCACTCTTGTCTTTTGGTGGTAAGGTATAGCAAAGACTAGTAAGAATTTTAGACACTGATGTCCTCAAAAATGCATTAAGATAATCTTCATGCTTCACTTGCTTTATGACTACTACTAGCTCGGTTGCAGTACCAAGTCCTTTGAGAGTGTTTGTTTCGACTTTCATGCAGATGCTTTGGTTTCAATGCTTTCCGAGTCCTGGACCTAAACCATGTTCACAGTAGAAATAAGAAATATTGACGTTTTGAGAGACTGGATTTACAACATGCTTGTTCTAGGTCAGCAACTCAAACCTTTTAAGCCAGACACAGCCAAGAAAATATAATTTTTTTTATATTTAGTTCATGCAAATTGTAACCTGAAAACACCAAGGAAAACATGTATGAAATATAATCCAGAAAGCATGGTGGCCAGCACCGTGGAATACTGGAAAGCAGTGTAAAGAATAATTTTGCAGGCAAGCAGTTAGGTTGACCTGTACGTAGAGATGTCCCAACATGTCACTGTAGTTGTGAAGCAAATAAAGATAGTTGTGAGCGCCAAGTTTAATAGGTTCAGTTGATTTTTATTTTCCAAAGTGAGAATCACCAAAGTAGCTATTGTGTTTTGGGGCAGAATATCGGGTTGCACTCACACTGGTAGTTTTAATCATGTCCAAACATGTTTAACCCCCTTGGTCCAATTATTTTGTGTAGTGCTCCGAAATGTGTCCGGTTACATGTATTGTGCCTTGGACCACTTGGAAGTAGTGCTCCAGGGCACATTTCACTCATGGTCTGGTACTGTTTGCTGCAATAAGAGCATGGATTACTAAGCACAAAAGCAGGAATTTCTGTGATCTAGTTGACCGAGGTGATGATATAAGATGTTTCCCAGAACACTTGTTTATAGCCCAGTGTAAAAGGGGGGGGGGGGGGAGTGGGACAATTGAACGCAGGCACAGCCCAGTGTGAGTGCATCCTATGGGCTGATTCAGGTGGACATCCTCTGTGTTGAGCCACTATCTTTGTGTGAAACCACCTTGGAGGTGTGCCCAGGCGACCCATAGAAGCAGATGCAGTGGCTACATGGACCCAGTCACATATCAAAATCTACCACGTGGGTAGGAGCAGGTGCATGCATCTGAACGCACAGGGGTTGATTTGCTAAAACTGGAAAGTGCAAAACCTGGTGCACGGTAACCAACTGGCTTACATTTTTTATTTTTTTTGGTCAACTCCGCTTTTGTTGATTAAAAAAAAAAAAAACCCCCATTCCCCTCTGGAAAATGTATGTACATTGCAAGGATTATAACAACCTTTATTGCAGATTCCTAACTTTTGTTATGCTGAAGAAATCTATGTGTGTTGGTCTGTGCTGAGTGGGTCTAATAGAAGTGGTTTCATAATTATGAGCTGTAGCAGCTGCAGGGCACTATAGGAGGAAAGCTGCTGGGCCTGCATCCCCTTTGATGTGTTCCAATTGGAAGTATCTCACCAAAAATTAAATTTTTGTTGCAGAAGATGCCTGAAATCTGACTTGTATCTTAGGCAGACTTCTGGGAAAATTGGTGAGCCAATCACACAAGCAGGAAATTATGTTTCTGGAGAGTGGTCAGTACACATTCTGTGTACAGAACTCCATGTAGCCATATTGCATTTACAGAAAATTGCAATGGCTGCAGATTGAAAAGGAAAGGTAATTTTTAATAACATTCAATTACAATATGACTTGTATCGCAATTGTACACGCTATATTTTTTCCTCACAAAAGTGGATTTACCCTTTAAATTGAACAAGCTGATGTTAAAAGCCGATTAGTTACCATGCACAGCTGCACCAGATTTTGCACTCACCAGTTTTAGTAAATCAACCCCACAGTGGCTAAAGCCTCATACACACGATAGGACTTTGTACAAACTTTTCTGTGGATTTTTGTACAAAGGGCGTCGGCCCTGAACTTGTATTGCATACACACAGCAGGACTTTTTCAGCCAACTTTCACCAAATCACGTGGTTTTTCTGCTCTTTACCGCCACATTTGGTCAACTTCTGTATTGTTGTCTGATCTTTTGCATTGGTTCTGAGCTACTTTGTACAAAAGTCCTATGGTTTTCTGTACACACGATAGGACTTTGCTCCATCAGACTTTTGTTGGCAGAAAGTTGGTCCGGTCGCACAGCCAACAAAAGTCCGATGAAAACTGAAAAAGTTGGTCCGATGGAGCGTACACACGGTCGGATGTTGGTCCAAAACAGCTAATTTGCATGTTTGTTGTCAAAAAGTCTGATCGTGTGTACGGGCCTTAATTTTGACATGAAACTGTCTGTGAAGCCTCTGCATGCACTTCTATGGGCAGCTTGCAGCTCTGATGTGGATTCACACAGTGGACCATGGCTTAACAAAGAGGATGGGTCTCAGCACCTGTCTGAATGAGCCCTAAAAGATTAGATAACACATTGTACCGGGATTGAATGGTTAAAACTGTGCAGGAAAACTTGTTCAGAGTGCTAATTAGTAAACAAGGTGTAGCATTTATACATTTGAAAGCCATGTCCAAAATTTTGATAAACTGAACAATCTCACTTATAAAGTGAATACAACACTGATTTTACTTTTTAACCACTTCCAGCCCAAGGATGTCATATGACGTCTCACTTTCAGTGGAAATATCTGTATGATGCCTGCAGGTACAGACATCATTTGGATATCCTCATTTTTAGCAGGCAATACTGGTCACCAGTCATCTCTATGACAGTCGGGCGTGAAGTTATGACGTCACGTCCGGGCTGCAGTTGTAAACAAAGCAAACAAAGCCACGATTGCGGCTGGTAAGCATGAGATCGTGAATTTGTTTTTTTTTCCCCAATGCTTTCCAGCCTAGAGGATAGATGTGGGGTCTTATTGACCCTGCATCTCTCCATAAAGAGGACCTGTCACAAACCATTCCTATTACAAGGGATGTTTACATTCCTTGCAATAGGAATACAAGTGATAAAAACCCAGAGAAAAAAAAAAAAAAATTCAAACACCCCTGTCCCCTGTAGCGCACGCTCAGAAGCTAACGCACATGCAAGTCCTGCCCACATATGTAAACGCCGCTCAAACCCCACATGTGAGGTATCGCCACGAGCAACAATTTTAGCAGTAGACCTCATTTGTAACTCTAAACTGGTAACCTGTTAAAAAAAAAAAAAAAAAAAAAAAAAAACTAATTTAAAGCGTCGCCTATGGAGATTTTTAAGGGTAAAAGTTTGGCGCCATTCCATGAGTGTGCGCTATTTTAAAGCGTAACATGTTGGGTATCTAGTTACTCGGCGTAACATCTTTCACAATGTACAAAAATAAATAAATTGGGCTAACTTTACTGTTTTGTTATTTCTTTAATTCAGGAAACTTTTTTTATTGCTCCAAAAAAAACTTGTTTAAAAAATTGTTGCGCAAATACCGTACGAGATAAAAAGTTGCAATGACCGCCATTTTATCCCCCATCATCTATATAAGTTTGGGGGTTCTGAGTAATTTTCTACCAAAAAAAAAAAAGTTGATTTTTACATATAGGAGAGGAGTCCCAGTATGGAAGTGGTTAAATATAACTTGTTATAGTTTTTTTTTCCCCCTCATTTCACAAAGCTGCTCTCTGCAAAACTGCTGAAAACGTTCAAGCCACAGAAGCAAATACTCTGTATGCAATCAGTAGAAGGTGGAAAGTAGAGGGAAACGTATGGTTGAATACAGGGCTGGTGAGGGATAGATAGATATAATTTTTTTTTTTTTAAAAAGGGGGCGATATGTAACACCTTATTCTTGCTCCAAGGCTCCGTAACATGTCATTAGTGTTCAGGTGTCTTCCGGATGGAATGGTTCTAACATATGGGAATAGATTTTTGTACCATAAATGCGCCATGAGAATCCTTGTCAATAGCTACCCCATACATTAGGAAATACAAATTCATTATAATAGCCAAACATAAAAAGTACTATAAGCTAATATAGAAGAGCTCAGATCACACACACACACACACACACACACACACACACACACACACACACACACACACACACACGGGTTGATTTACTAAAGACAAATGAGGGGAAGCTCTGCTTTCTATCATCCAATCATGTGCACGAAAAAAATACAGGATTTTTATTTTCCTTGCATGTCCCCCTCAGATCTACAGCGACTGCACTTCACTTTGCACTGCAAGTACACTTGGGAGTTGCCTTTAGTAAATAACCCCCCCCACATTTTTGTAAATATTTTATTATATCTTTTCATGTGACAACACTGAAGAAATGACACTTTGCTACAAATGTAAAGTAGTGAATGTACAGCTTGTATAACAGTGTAAATTTGCTGTCCCCTCAAAATAACTCAACACACAGCCATTAATGTCTAAACTGCTGGCAACAAAAGTGAGTACACCCCTAATGCCGCGTACACACGATCGGGATTCTCGTCGGAAAAAACTGACGGTTTTTCAGACAGAATTCCGCTCGAGCTGTGTTGCCTACACACGATCACACCAAATTCCAACGGTCAATAACACAGCGGCATAAAACACGTTCGACAGCACTATAAAAAGGGAAGTCTAATGCTTCAGACAATGCGTCAGAATTTTGCGTGTCGGAATTGCATACACACGATCGGAAAATCCGATAGAAAGGTTTTCCGTCGGAAAAATTGAGAACAGGTTCTCCTCAATTCAAAGTCCGTCGGAAATTCCGACAGAAAAAGACCGTTGGGCATACACACGGTCGGAAAATCCGATGAAATGCTCCCATCGGACTGTTTCCATCGGAAATTACAACCGTGTGTACGCCGCATAAGTGAAAATGTCCAAATTGGGCCCAATTAGCCATTTTTCCTCCCTGGTGTAATGCGACTCGTTAGTGTTACAAGGTCTCAGGTGTAAATGGGGAGCAGGTGTGTTTAAATTTTGTGTTATCGCTCTCGCGCTTTCATACTGGTCACTGGAAGTTCAACATGGCACCTCATGGCAAAGAACTCTGAGGATCTGAAAAAAAAAGAATTGTTGCTCTATATAAAGATGGCCTAGGCTATAAAGAAGATTGCCAAGAGCCTGAAACTGAGCTGCAGCACGGTGGCCAAGAACATACAGCGGTTTAACATGACATGTTCCACACGTACTGTGACATACTGAAGCAGAGCATGATCCCCTCCCATCAGAGCAGTATTCCAACATGATAATGACCCCAAACACACCTCCAAGACAACCACTGCCTTGCTAAAAAGCTGGAGGGTAAAAAGGTGATGGACTGGCCAAGCATGTCTCCAGACCTAAACCCTATTGAGCATCTGTGGGGCATCCTCAAATGGAAGGTGGAGGAGCGCAAGGTCTCTAACATCCACCAGCTTCGTGATGTCGTCATGGAGGAGTGGAAGAGGACTCCAGTGGCAACCTGTGAAGCTCTGGTGAACTCCATGCCCAAGACACTTTCACTTAGGGTGTACCCACTTTTGTTGCCAGCGGTTTAGACATTAATGGCTGTGTTTCGAGTTATTTTGAGGGGGCAGCAAATTTACACTGTTATACAAGCTGTACACTCACTACTTTACATTGTAGAAATGTGTCATCTCTTCAGTGTTGTCACATGAAAAGATATAATAAAATATTTACAAAAATGTGAGGGGTGTACTCACTTTTGTGAGATTATATACACACACACACACACACACACACACACACACACACTCGCGCTTGAAGTAATAGCAGTACACATATAAAAAAGTTAATCTAGTGTTTGCAGCTACTGTACACAGTGCTATTCACTTAAAAAAAAATACCTATAAATACAGTGCTCACAAAATATTCATATTGATATGTGGAACAAAATAAAAATGTCCATATATATTTTGCAAAGTGCTCCAATCATTAAAGTGCAGTTGTGCGCCAAACTTCACACCCCTCCTGTGTCGCCCACACACCGAAAGGAATGGACCCCTAGCTTTGCAGTCTAGGGGTCATTCAGGCTAGAACGCTGGCCATACAGGCAACACACAGAAGGATCTCCCCACCAATTTACAATCTACATCTACTACATAGGGCAGCAGCCTATAAACATTGATGACCTGGAATCTTCAAGAATTGCATCTGTGTTTATTACATCATGCCAATCGATAGCATGGTGCACAATAAGAGAAGCTTTATTTTTATTTTTTATTATTATGGGAGTTTAGCTTTATTTTTCCCAGGCTCAAACCTACAACATGCTGAAAAGGAGTAGGTGGTGTGACATAATGCAGGAACTCAGATTCAAAACATTGGTATGCACTGTTGTCTGCTAAAGGCAGTTGGACTTAGGTTATAACATTTCTGTTATTATGCAGCCATGTTACGCATAGACATGTCTCAGAGAAGGTCTTTAAGTTTGCTTTCACATGTACAGATAAATAGGGCACTTGGATGTATGTAAGGGTTTACAACCCCTTTAATGAAGTAGAACTTTTGGATACGTGGGGTGGGGATAGAGTTACCACCTCATCCCTTTAAAACCGAACACTTATCAATTACACAGGTTCTGTGGCTTATTAAAGGTGGTAATTAAACTCACTTGGTGCCTTATCTGCATTAAAATTAGCCTCAGAACCTGTGTAATTCATATGTGTTCGGGTTTAAAGGGATGAGGTGGCAACTCTAGGTGGGGAGCATGTAATCTCCCCTAAAGGATTCTCCTTGGTGGTAACATTTCTAGGCCTGAACACAGTCACACACCCATTCAAGGCATTCCCCTTTCAGGAAACCTGATCCCTTTGCCTGGATACTTTAAAGTAACTGACCTAGAACAAGTATTCAGATTCTAATCTGTATACTTGTTCCAGGTGAGGGACTGAAAATATTGAGGCTCGTGACTCAGCATAAAAGGCCATGACACCGAGCATTTCAGAAGAAAAACAAAAAATGGCAACCCTTTGTTTCTTGACAACAGTTTCTCTTTCATTACCTTTGTGGTTTTTGTTTAGTTTCAACAAAACTATTAAAAAAAAAAAAATAGCAAGGGTGCAGTGATTAGAAAGATAGTACCAAATGTATTTACAAAAAACATATCACATAGTGACACTATTTTGTAAATCTATTTGCTACTATCTTTCTAATCCCTGAGCCCTTGCTACTTTTTTTTTTTTTTTTTTTTTTTAATTAAATTTTTCAAATGATTGACTGGATTGCCCCCTGATTGTATTGAGGAGCTATAGGATTATTTCCTTTAAGGCAGGGGTGCCCAACCTTTTGGGGAGCAAGGGCCACCTAAGCAACTAGGTAACCGGTCGCGGGCCACAATGAGCGGAGTGGGTGCATGGCAGCCCACTCTACTTTTTTTATTTTTTCCCGGATTGGAGGTAGGCGTTTGTAAACAGACATTTACATCTGCTACTCCTTAGAGGTGAATGGAGGGTCCAATTGGGTCAGACTGACCGTGTGAAAGGGGCATATGGCTCAGTGCAGGTAACCCTCAGGGGCACTGCTCTGCCACCTGGGGGGGGGGGGGGGGGATCAGTTTGAAAGCAGCCCAGTAACCACTGCAGAACATACATATATATATATATATATATATATATATATATATACACACACACACACACACACACACACACATACACAGTGGTTTTAGTAATAAACTTACTATTAATAACAGTATTCTATTCCATCCCAGAGCAGGAGGTCACGGGCCACATCAGAGGGCTCCGTGGGCCACTGGTTGGGCACCTCTGCTTTAAAAAGGCATACACTTGCATTAGGGATATCATTTCCACATATGGACGATTATAAATTTATAAGCCCATTTATTGAGCTCCAGACGGCCCAAATATGTGCATATAGTGTGCGTAAGAATTCCTTTGGCTGTTCACCAAAACTATTTGCCTTGGGGAATGTAAAGGACAATGGTGGGCTGGATAAAAGGGTATTGTCATGTAGATGAACTTAATCTAAGGTGTACTCATCATTCACTACACAAAACACTCAATCATGGACTCCAAATATCTGAAAACTTCAGAAAAGGAAAAGCTAAAGTGTAGTGCACTACAATAGAGCTTTAAAAACAAAACCACCAAGAAGATAGATTATTAAATAATTTTCTTCCTGGAAAAATGTGTATACAAAGCAGTCTGAATGACAGATTTAATAAAAATACCACTAATTCTTTTACGATTTGTCAGGGCTGGCAGTAAGTAACTGAATAAACAGATGGCTCGGTAATTACAATATCAAATTCTACGCTTAACAAACCAAATTAAAACTTCCAGGCCACACTCTGGTGCTCTGAACCGACACTGGCAGAATCCTTGCCCATTACGTCTTCAAGATCGGAGAGCTGCCAATGTTCAGAACAGTTCTCGACCACCCATCCAAAAACATGCCCTCATCCCCTCAAGTTACTTTATTTTTGCTTCTATGCTTTGCGAAGTAAGTGTGTCATTTTTACTTTGTTTATTTACGCATTTTCATACTAATATATATATATATATATATATATATATATATATATATATATATATATATATATATATATATATATATATATATATATATATATATATATACACACACACACACATACACACACACACACACACACACACACACACATACATACACACACACACACACACACATTATATATATATATATATATAAATAGAGCACTGTATTGTGCAACACTACATTTTTTTTTTTTTTTTTTAAAGCGTTCTAGAATCTTATTTTTTTTTGTAGGTTGCTAAGGTTAAAACAAACACCATTGTATGCAAGTTTCAAAGTGTTCAGTAAAGAGCTATCATTGTTCTTTTTTTTTTTTTTTTTTTTTTTTATTATTATTCTACATGCCCGCAGATTATACATTATTATTGTCTTCAAACTCACCTGGATGAGACATTTCAATGACCTCATTGTCATCTCCATTGTTGTTGTATATGACCACTGCTCTGGCTCCCGCTATAGAAGCAGCATTGATTTTGTCACCGAAGGTGCAGCCCCCTCCTCGCTGTATAAGTGCAATCCAAGGTCCATGCCAGTTCTCTGGAATACTGAAGTTCGAATTGGATGTACCAGGACATGCATAAAAATTTGAATTCCTATGATCCTTTGGTAGAACCACCAGTCCATAAGCTCTGTCCACTAGCGAGTCGTGGCCAAAGACCCCAATCTCTCCCTCCTCAAACAGCGTCCTGTTGTCCAACACATAGGAGAGATTTACATTGGCTGTCCACAGAATGTCAGCTTTGGCGCTCTGTACACCCAAAAAATACAGCAGCAAGGAAACCAAGGTTCCTCCTGATTGAAGCCTCATTTTTTTTTTTCCCTACAAGGCAGACCGTTCTAACAATCAAGCAACTCTACTCAATCTGCACTAGAAAGATTAAACCAGATCTGTTCTCTTCACTCTGGCCAGTGATTCTAAAGTGAACTCCTCCCTGCATTACCTGCACTGCAGGTGCTCTACACAACCTTCCCAGGGGCGGGGATTTCATTTAACCCTTTTCTGCTACTTCACATTATTCTATGTTCTATTCAACAGGTACTACCAGTTGTCAAATAGCATAGTTCAGAGCTCTCTGAAAAGCTCTCTGAAAAAGAATCAGCATTGAATAAACATTTTTAGCTTTATGTTGAAGCTGAGTTAGCATTTCTAGCCTGTAGCAAGATACCGTGTTGCACAATACAGTGCTCTAGTCTATATTTATATATACATATATATATATATATATATATATATATATATATATATATATATACACACATATATATAATATATATATATATACATATATATATATACATATATATATATATACATATATATATATATATATATATATATATGCATATATTTTTGGCACTTTAAGGAAAAGTTACACCTGCAAACATTTGGGCGTAGATATAAAGTTAGGTAGACATGTGCACAACAAAAAAATGTGTTTATTTTCGTTTCATTTTTTTCGTTTCCGAAAAAAAATAGTTTTTTTTTCATTTCCGAAAAAAAATCGTTTTTTTTCGTTTCGTTTTTTTAGTTTCCGTTGATTCGTAACAATTCGTACATTCGTAAGTCGTCGGTGTTCGTATTCATAACGATTCGTACAATCGTAAGAGTTATTTTTTCGTTGATTCGTTTTTTCGTTAGTTTAATTTTCGGACGCATTCGTATTTATTCGTACATTCGTAACATTCGTAGATTCGTAATCGGAGCATAATTCATAATTTTATGTAATGTGTATGCTATTATTACATTTTAATAATTTACGAATCAAAAAAAAAAGTTACGAATCGAAAAAAAAGTTACGAATGTACGATTTTTTTTGTTCAATAGAGACACGGAAAATTACAAATCGAAAAAAAAAAAAAAAAAGTTACGAATCGAAAAAAAAAGTTACGAATCGAAAAAAAAAAGTTACGAATTGAAAAAAAAAGTTACGAATGTACGAATTTTTTTGTTCAATCCATTCGAAGCACGTTTAGCAGCACCATTGTAAGGGACACGGAAAATTACCAATTCAACTAAATTTTTTTTACGAATGTACGAATTTTTTCGTTCGCTTTCCGGATTTTCTTCATTAGTACATTCGTTGTTTCTAATTAGTTTTTTTCTGATTTTTGTTGTTTTTCGGATTCGTTCGATTCGAATGATTCGTTAATCGGATTCGTACGATTTGAACGATTCATTATTCGGATTCGTACGATTCGAACGATTCGTTCATTCGTACGAAAACGAACGAACGAAAATAACGAAAAAAAAGGCAAAAAATAAAAATAAAAACGAATTGCACATGTCTAAAGTTAGGCTAATGTGTTATTATGGAAATACATCAGTGTCTATGTTACCCTGGTTTAAGTCACAGAGTGATCATTCTCTCTCCTCCATAGGCTCAGTTGTGCATGTTTGTCCAATGGGAATCTATATATTTGTACAATAACCTATGGTGTCTGAAGATACAAATGGGTTTCCTCTTAGCTTAAACTAAAGTTAAAGCGGTTCTGCACTCTGTAAAAAAAATTTTTTTTTTTAGGATGTAATATAAAGTGTGCTTACCTTTATTAGGGGACTCACCTGTTCCATCTTCCATCTCGATCGCCGCCGGTTTTCGTCCGATGAAGTTCCTCGTCTTCTTCTTTAGTGCTGGGGGCCATCTTGCCTGTGGGCATGTGAAACACCCACAGGAACTTTAGATGGCCCAGCATGCACCGCCGTTACTCGCGCGTGCGCAGTAACGGCACATCTGCCGACATCTCACGAGATTTCGGCAGATGTGGCCGAAATCTCGGGAGATTTCGGAAGATGTGGCCGAAATCTCGCGAGATTTCGGAAGATGCCCGCACTGACTCCTGGGATCAATGACACCAGATCCCAGGAGACAGTGCGCCGTGACGACGATCGACGCAGAGACCCCGCCCGCCGCCGCAGAGAGAGAAGACCGGAAGTCTTCAATTACAAGGTAAGTAAAAAAAAAAAAAAAAAAACATTTCATTTAGTACTCTTTGCCTGATTTGGAAGGCAAAGAGATTTACTAAATGAAATGGGTGCAGAACCGCTTTAAGTAAACACCTGCCTGAAATGTATCCATTTAGGAGGCACTGACTGTTATGCCACTGGATGAGTCCGATGGGAGCTTTTCATCGGATTTTCCAACTGTGTGTATGCCCATCGGTCTTTTTCTGTCGGCATTTCCGACGGACTTTGGATTGAAAGCCGGTTCTTAATTTTTCCGAAGGAAAACCTTTCTATCTGATTTTCCGATCGTGTGTATGTAATTCCGACATGCAAAATTCAGACGCATGCTCAGAAACTATTCGGACGCATGCTTGGAAGCATTAAACTTCCCTTTTATAGTGCCGTTGAACGTGTTGTATGTCATGGTGTTATTGACCGCTGGAATTTGGTGTGACCGTGTGTAGGCAAGACAGTTTGAGCGAAATTCCTTCGGAATTCCGATGGGAAAACCATCAGAGCTTTTTCTGACGAGAATTCCGACCGTGTGTACGCGGCATAAGGGTTTCAAACACAATAACAAAACATTTTTCAATATTCAAGCTTTTTTGGAGCTTTACAGCACTATTCACATCAAGCCTGGGAGTACTAAATCTTGCTAAAAGTGTGCTTAATTGGATTAGCATGACAGCCAGGCAACTGGCATTTTCAAAAGGAGAGGTGTGAGGTGCCTTTAAATTCTGTTTATAGTAGACATGTGCACAATAGAAAAATTTGTTTCGTTTTGTTTCGTTTCTGTTCGTTTCCGTTGATTCGTAACGATTCGTAATTTCGTAAAGTCGTCGGTGTTCGTATTCGGACTCGTTCATATTTTCGTAAGAGTTATTTTTTCGATGATTCGTTTTTCCGTTAGTCTAATTTTCGTTTATTCGAAATTCATATTTTCGTTATATTTTGTATACGGACGCAATCGTATTTTCGTAGATTTAGTTACATTCGTACTTTCGTAAGATTGAATTATTCGTACTTTCGTAACATTGTTTTCGTAGATTCGTAATCGGAGCATAATTCATAATTTTATGTAATGTGTATGCTATTATTACATTGTAAGAGACACGGAAAATTACGAATCAACAAAAAAAAAAAAAAAGTTACGAATGTACGAATTTTTTCGTTCAATCCATTTGAAGCACGTTAAGCAGCGCCATTGTAAGAGACACGGAAAATTACGAATCAACAAAAAAAAAAAGTTACGAATGTACGAATTTTTTCGTTCATTTTGATTTTCGTTGTTTCTGTTTTGGTTTTTCGGATTTTCATTCTTTCGTAGTTTCGTTGTTTCTAATTGAATTATTTCGTATTTTCGTTGTTTTTCATATTCGTTCATTTCGATAAGAATTTTTAGAAGCGTTAGAATTTTTAGCGAATCATTCGTTCATTTGTACGATAATGAACGAATATAAAGAATTTGAACGGAAAACGAATTAAAACTAAACGAATTGCGCATGTCTAGTTTATAGCCTGTTGTGCCTATGGGGTAGATTTACTAAATGCAAGTATAGAAGACGGCGTACTGAGCACTTTTTTTTCTTAGTAAATGTCAATGTTTGTAATGGAACACCCAATCAGGTGCTAGGAAAAAAAAAAAAAACTTTGCTTGCACATGATTGGATGATGGAAATCAGCGCAGAGCTTTACCACATTTACTAAGCAAATCTACTTTGTGCAAACTACAAGTAAAAAGTGCACTTGAAATTGCACTGAAAGTGCAGTCGCTGTAGATCCGAGGGGGACATGCAAGGAAAATAAAAAAACAGCATTTTAGCTTGCACATGATTGGATGATAAAATCAGCAGAGCACTCATTTCAGATCTACCCCTCAGATTTACAGCGACTGCACTTCCAAGTGCACTTTTCGCGCAATTTCAAGTGCATTTTGCACTAGTAGTTTGCACTTGTAGTGCAAAGTGGATTTGCCTTTTCGTAAATAACCCCAATATCCATGACACATTTAAGCCTCGTACACACGATTGGATTTTCTGACGGGAAATGTGTGATGACGTTTTAGTCCCGAATCCCGACCACGACACCTTCTGCCTGGAGTTTGCATGTTCTCCCTGTGCCTGCGTGGGTTTTCTCCGGGTACGTTGGCGGAAAATCCATCCAGCACAGTGGTGTAGTGGTTAGCACTTTCACCTAGCAGTAATAGGGTCGCTGGTTCAAATCCCGACCACGACACCTTCTGCCTGGAGTTTGCATGTTCTCCCTGTGCCTGCGTTGGTTTCCTCCAGGTACTCCGGTTTCCTTCCACACTCCAAAGACATGCTGGTAGGTTAATTAGTCGATAAAATTGGCCAAATATGTGTATGTGTTTGTAAGCGTGTCGGGACCCCACAGGGCAAGGACCACGCTATACCACAGATGGACACCAGTGGCAAAAAGCGCCCTGAGGCGATTCAGTTCGCATGGGGTGCGCTATACAAGTCATTCATTCATTCACAATTGTTGTCTGATTTTCCGCAGACAAATGTTGGATAGCAGGTTTTAAAGTTTTCCGCAGACAAATGTCTGTTGTCGGATTTGCCGAGCATGTATGTGTACACAAGTCCATCTGACAAAAGTACAAACACAAATTCTAGGAAGCAAGGACGAGTCAGAAGTGGTCGGTCTTGTAAATTAGCGTTCGTAATGGAGAATCAACATTCGTGACGTGGAAAATTATGAAATCTCGAAATGCAGCGCACAATTCTCTCCTTGTTTAATGGGATAATAATGAAGCTGCTTTGCTGGTGATACTGATGGAGTCATTGCAAACGAATTTTCAAAGGCTTTTTTTTTTTCTAGTGATATCAAGAATAATATTATTTCCTGACAGGCTCCATGGCAGCATACGTGTGGGTTGGCCCCGCCTCCATAACTACCCAATAGGACCCCTCTCCCATAAATCTTTGCTCCTGGCTGCTATCCGTGTTCTTTTTTGTCCTCCTCCGTAGGACCAAGTGGTTCTCCTACCTGAAGATGACTTCACAGCGATCGATCGGCCGAATGACTGGATTGTTTTCCTCCGATAGGCCCTGACTGTTAAGCAGGGTATGGAGTGTATATGCAGAGTAGCGCTGAAGACTGGTTATCTTACCTTAAAGTGCGCCCGGCCTGTTTGCCTGTTGTCATAGGTGGCCATTATCTGCTGGGAGGTCCGGTGTGTGCGTGCCTTGGATCGTTCGGCCAAGTGATCGTTGGTGGAGTGGTGAGTCTGTATCTGTCCATGGCAGCAGTGTTTATGTGTGTGCCCATTGATTATATTCCTTTTCTCTATCTGTTTGCTATTTCCATGCTGTTTGCTGGACGCTTCTGCGTTCCAGCAAACTACTCTCTTCGACTTCCGGGTTCGCGGGCGTTCTGCGCATGCGCGGACCCGACGTGAGAGCGAGGCTTGGTTCTCGCGCATGCGCGTTGAGGACTCCGGCGTCGGATGATGCCGATGACGTCACGGGCGGCAAATTTAAAAACCCTGCAAAGCTGTCAGAGCCCTGGGAATGATTGCGGACGCCACAGCGACTTCCCGGGGCTAATATTTCGGCGGTTCAAGGTAGGAACAGTCCTTTATGCTGGGGCTTTGTTGGTTCATTGCTGTATTTTGTCTGAAGATATTGTTTTTGTTACTGCAGTGTCAGGCTTGGTGTTTTTGGACATTATGGATGCTTCACTGCCCCCTAGTGGCCAGCCCGCTCATGTTAGGTAGGTCCTAAAATACATCTTTGTATTTCTAATATTGAAGAGAGTAAGCATAGGCAGCAAATATGACCTATCCCTTCTGTTTGTCTTTCTGTGTTCACAGCCCTTCTAAATCTGATCCACATCCTAGTACTTATAGACGCAGTGGATCGTCAAAATCGCACCACCACAAATCCTCCTCAAAATCCAGCCACCATAGGTCCGCCAGGTCAGAACAGCGTGACAGGGATTATTCCCGCCCCCCTGTGGCTCACTCCAGCAAGAGACCAGAGAAAGCATGTTGGGGGTGCAGAATGCCTGTGCCAGCAGACAAATCCCTATGTGACCATTGTTTCACTAAGGCAGCGGATGAGAGAGACGGCGCTGACCAGCGCCTAGAATCAATGGTGAGACGAGTGGTAAAAGAATCCCTGCAGGAAAGGGAAGCTCAACAGCCTTGTGAATCCCCGGCAGACCCACTAGATCCTATAGTAGGAGAGGGGGTACTACAAGAAACATGGGATTCATCCCAACCTAGCCGCCATTCTGCCCTTGTCTCAGACAGTGAATCGGATCCGGAAGATCCAGGTTTGGGGTTTGACTATGGTTTGGTTCCCTCCCTGGTTAAGGCAGTGAGAGAGGCTCTGAAGTGGGAAGATCCTATCACTTCCCCCCCGAAGCAGAGGAAATTCTTTAAACAGCTCAATAAGGAGCGTCAATTTTTTCCGTTTCTATCCGAATTGGGTGATATTATTTCAGAAGAGTGGAGCAAGATGGACAAAAAGGGTTCCATGCAATCCAAGATCCTTAAACTTTACCCCTTTAAGGAAGAAGATGTGAAACACCTGGAGTCAGCTCCAATGGTAGATGCAGCACTTATGCGTCTGGTGAGATATGTGACTCTCCCCTTAGAAGACACTGTGTCATTCAAGGATCCTTTAGAGAGACGGATCGATTCAGATCTAAAGAGAATCTATTTGACCTCCGGGATGGCGTGCAAACCAGTGCTTGCGATCGCAGCAGTGTCAAAGGCCATAGAATTCTGGGCTGACAGCATTGAAGAATACCTGAGAGGCATTTCAATAGACACAGCTAAAGACTCACCTATTCAAGAGATTAGGATGGCTTCAGCCTTCTTGGGGGAGGCATCCATTGATGTCATTCGCCTGATGTCTCGGGATATGCTGGCAGCCGTTTCGGCGCGACGTGCGTTGTGGCTCCGTCCGTGGCTCGCAGACCCTGCTTCTAAGCAGGCTTGGTGCCGCATCCCCTTTGAAGGATCCTCATTATTCGGCAATAAGCTTGATTCTGCCATATCCCGGGCCACAGGTGGGAAATCTGGGTTTCTCCCTCAGGATAGGCGTCCTCAAAATCAGAGACGCTCTTTTCCAAGAAGACAGAATGCGGATCGTGCCAGGGATGCACGCAGCTATAAACCCGGCAGAGAATTCTCCAGGACATGGAGGTCCAGGCAGTCTTCTTTTAAGAAGGCCTCTAAAGGTGGTTCCTCTGGGAACCAGGATTCCGGGAAGTCCTTTTGAAATTGGGCCCGCTCAAACATGTCAAGTGGGGGCCCGTCTTCTCCACTTCAGACATGTTTGGGCGGCCTCAATTCGGGACTATTGGACCGTAAAGACAGTATCGTCCGGTCACAAGTGGGTCTTCTGCAACACTCCAAGACTCAGATTCATCCCTACTACTCTTCCAAGCTCAGAAGAGAAAAGACAGGTCCTGTTGACCTACGTAAGCTGTTTATTGGAACAAGGCGCAGTCGTACCCGTCCCAGAGGAAGAGAGGGGCGAAGGCATGTATTCACCCCTGTTTTTGGTGCAGAAGAAGAACGGCACATGGAGGCCAGTAATAGACCTGACCCATCTCAACTCATTCATCCGCAAGGAGAAATTCAAGATGGAGTCCCTACTTACCATACAACAGTCAGTACACTTGGGAGACTGGTTAATATCAATCGACCTGAAAGACGCATATTTTCACGTGCCTGTGACAAAGGACTTCCACAAATTCCTCCGCTTCGCGGTAGGCAACCAACACCTTCAGTTCACTTGTCTACCCTTCGGGTTAACCACGTCACCCCGGGTTTTTTCCAAGGTGCTATTGGCGGTAGTGGCTCTTCTCAGGGTCAAGGGTGTGCGTCTCCACCATTACTTGGACGACTTGCTTCTACTATCTCAGAGCAAGGATCAGCTATTAGATCACAAAGAGGTTGTCATCTCTACCCTGCAAGAGTTCGGGTGGCTCCTGAATTTAGAAAAGAGTCAGCTAGAGCCGTCTCAGTCCCTCGTGTTTCTGGGCGCCCTTTTCAACACCGTGGAGGGTTCCATCTCCGTCCCAGAGGAGAAAATCATGGTAATCCGAGACAGGATTCAGGCAGCCCGTGGATCAACTCACCTTTCTGCTCTCCAGTGCCTGAAAATAATTGGTACGATGACAGCAACCATCCCCATGGTGAAGTGGGCCCAGTGGCATACCCGTCCCTTTCAGAAGGGATTTCTGCATCAGTGGAACTCTGTCGACCAGAATCAGCGCATCTTTCTTACCCCATCTATGAGGACATCTCTCCTCTGGTGGCTTCAGGGGAAGAATCTGCGCAACCATCATTCGATTGTCCCCATCTCATGGATCACGGTGACCTCAGATGCCAGCAACCAGGGTTGGGGCGCTCATTGCCTGTCGGAGGTGGCTCAAGGCAGGTGGACATGCCAGTCTCAAGGAGTCGTTTCCAACATCCTGGAACTGAGGGCAGCCTTTCAGGCACTCCTATCCTTTCGCCATCTAGTGTTGAACTCTTCCGTCATGCTAAGGTTGGACAACACAACAGCAGTGGCATACATAAGGAAACAAGGTGGGACTCACAGCTGGTCCCTGTTACAAGAAGTGGAGCCTTTAATGAGTTGGGCGCAAAAGAACTTAGCCAACATCTCGGCAGTATACATTCCGGGGGTCCAGAATGTGCAAGCAGACTTCTTGTCCCGGGTCGAGTTAGACAACAACGAGTGGTCCCTCCACAGAGAAGTTTTCGAGTGGCTCCTAACACTGGGTGTATCCCCGGAAGTCGACATGTTCGCTTCCCCGTGCAACTTCAAGATACCGAAGTACTTTGCGAGGTTCAGGGATCCTCAGGCGTTCGGGATAGATGCTCTCACGACCAGTTGGGATTTCCAGAGGGCCTATGCCTTCCCTCCAGTCCCGGTGATTCTACAGTTTCTGCGGAGGCTCAGAACAGAAAAAGTGGAGATTATTGCTGTCATTCCATTCTGGCCCAACAGGCCGTGGTTTCCTCTGCTGCTGCTCCTCAGCTATCAAGACCCAATTCCCCTACCTCTCAGGTCGGATCTATTGTCTCAAGGCAAGACGTTACACCCGTTTCCATCGTGTCTGCACCTCAAGGTGTGGTTCTTGAGAGGGGAAGGCTAGAGGCGCTTGGTTGCCCGAAAGAAGCGATTCCAACTCTTCTTAATGCCAGACGAAGAAGCACCAATAGGGTGTATGAACGCATTTGGTCCAGGTTTGCTGTACACATGTCATCAAGAGAAAACTCGTGTAACTCTCCAGAGGTTCATGATATCCTGAGCTTTCTTCAGTCTGGACTGGATTTATCCCTGGCGGTCGGCTCGTTAAGGGTGCAAGTGTCAGCCATCTCAGCCTTCACGGGAGTCTCATGGGCGAATCACGCCTTAGTTCGTCAATTCTTTAAGGGTGCCATCAGGCTCAGACCACAAAGAAGACCCAGGTTTCCCAAATGGGACCTTCCATTAGTTCTGGATTTTCTGTCAAATCTTGGGAAAGATTCATCTCAACCTTTGTCTGTTAAGGATCTTACTCTAAAGACTATCTTCCTAGTGGCGATAACGTCAGCGAAAAGGGTATCAGAGATCAGGAATCTGGGTTCAGAGGAACCTTTTCTGACCTTTTTTGAAGACAGAGTAGTGCTGATTCCAATGTTAGGGTCAAACCCTAAAGTGACCACAGTCTTCCATGAGAATCAGGAGATTGTACTCCCTACTTTCAAAACACCAGATGACCAGGAGATCCATCCTCTTGATGTAGGCCACACCTTAAAACAATATCTGGAGGCAACAGCTCCATTCAGGCAAACGGAATTCCTCTTTGTCCTTCTTCATGGCAAGAATAAAGGGATGCGTGCGTCAATTAGGTCAATTTCCACGTGGATTGTGCAGACGATTCAAAGGGCATACAGAGCTAAGGGCTTGGCTCCTCCTGAGGCAGTGACGGCTCATTCAACACGGAGCATCTCGACTTCGTGGGCGGCTTCTCGGCATGTGGCGCCTGATGTTATTTGTAGAGCGGCCTCTTGGTCCACAATTAATACTTTTCTTTCTCACTATTGCGTTGAACCAGCTGCACTGTCTTCTATTAATTTTGGTTTACAAGTATTGTCGTTGGACAATGTTAAATAAATTTTGGTTTTCTTTGCTCAACATTTTGCCCACCCGGGTGTGTTTTGGCGAGTTATTTCCCACACGTATGCTGCCATGGAGCCTGTCAGGAAAACGGAAAATTTATATCAAATACTTACCGTAATTTTCCTTTCCTGATAGGCTCCATGGCAGCAGGAGTTCCCTCCCAAATGTCTGGAGTAGGCTAGTTACGGAACACGGATAGCAGCCAGGAGCAAAGATTTATGGGAGAGGGGTCCTATTGGGTAGTTATGGAGGCGGGGCCAACCCACGCGTATGCTGCCATGGAGCCTATCAGGAAAGGAAAATTACGGTAAGTATTTGATATAAATTTTCCGTTTATGTTTTTTTTTTTTTTTTTTATTTGGGCAAGTTACCACAACACCATTATCCCGGAGTTTTTAAGATCAAATATACAACTAAGTTGGTGTCCCTTGTGAATTTTACATTGTATTTATTTAAATGTAACTGCCTACTCCCAAACTGTCAGTAAAAAACACATAGCCAAGTATTATTCTCCACAATTTGTTTATTGTGCATTAAAAAAAGAAAAAGAAAATTAGACATGCCATCTGCCAATAGAACGTAACCTAAAAGTACATTCTATGCATCCAAAAATATAGAAAATATACCAAATCAAATCATTATTCAACCCAAAAAAATATGTCAAAGCAATAACTCCAAGGCCAATGATAAAAAACACGTTATCTCCTCCGATTCCGCAACATGTCTGGTTGACGAACGGCCGTTCAAAAACGAACTGAAAAGCGCAAAATGAAAAGCGCGAATCAACACTCACCAAACTTCTACTAACATGAAATTAGCAGAAGGAGCCCAAAGGGTGGTGCTAAAGAGCTGAAAAACCATGTAGTTCATCACTACGTTCGACAATTGTGTGCCGTGTGTATGCAAGACAAGTTTGGGCCAACGCCCTTCGGACAAAAGTCCACGGTTTTGTTGGCCAACAATCCGATCATGTGTACGAGGCTTAAGTATGCTCCTTCAGACAATTGTTGTCCAACTTTACTACAACAAATGTTGGATGGCAGGCTAGTAAACTTTCGGCGGACAATGGTCTGTTGTCAGATTTTCGTATCGTGTGCAGTGATGTAAGTAACTGAGTTAAAATAAACGCAGTTACTTTAGAGGGTAACTAGTAATCTAACTGATTACTTTTCCTCTCATGGTAACTCAGTTACCATTACTTTGGCTTAGTTACCCCAATTACATCTACCGCCACTAGATGGCAGTAGTGTAATTCCGGTGTCCTGCCGAAAAAGTTCCCCCGCCGGATAAGGACCCCCTGTACTGCGCAGGCGCAGGGCTTGCGCAGTACGAAGGACTACGGAGCTTCCAAAAATTGCCGAACCTAAACAGCTCTGAGTGAACTCTACACCGCACAGGCGCAGTTAACATGTAATTGTACGAGGCGATGCCGCACGCTCCCGATGCTCGTGCTACTCTGCAAGGGGCGTCTATCGTGTAAGTAAGGGGCGGGTCTAGTATTACTGTAACCAAGGGGCGCATTTATTATCATTGTTATATATCGAGTAATACTAGACCCGCCCCTTATTTTAAAAAAAGTCAGTTACTTTGCTGCGTAACTAATTACTTTTCCAATGTAGTAACTGAGTTACTAACGCAATTACTTTTTGGGAGAAGTAATTTGTAACTTGTAACTAATTACTTTTTTAAAGTAAGATGACCAACACTGATCGTGTGTACACAAGTCCATCACACATAAGTCCAAAGTACAAACATGCATGCTCAGAATCAATGCTCACCAAACATGACATTAGCAGAAGGTGCCCAAAGGGTGGCGCTCAAGAGCTGAAATTCTGATGTTCGTGTTTGTTGGCCGACAATTGTGTACCGTTTGTATGCAAGACAAGTTCCTGGCACACGCCCTTCAGACAAAAGTCTGATGCTTTGTTGGCCAACAATCTGATCGTGTGTATGAGGCTTAAAGGCAAGGAACATCCAGTTCAACAAACACTGTTGTATTGAGTACTTCAAAGTAGTACGAGTTAATTACGGAAACACTTGCCTAACAGCAATAAACATTTGGATGATGTAAGACACAAGCAGAGTGGATTCAAGCAACAATGAATAGACAGATTAAAACAGATAATAAGGAATCACTTGGTAAAACAATATGAATTGTAGTGGTGCTTTCTAATGGTACAGCACTAGCTGTGGAAGGAGGCCTGCCACCAATGCCGTCTGGCTCCCCACAGCCTCCGGGGTGATATTGCTGAGGAAGGTAAGCGTTCTCTATAGGTGGAGGAAAGATACCCCCAGGGGGTGATAGATATTCGGCTAGCAAAAAGGCAGTTCATGCTGAAGGCTGTATCTTCTGCCCGCAGTTGGTTGGGGCCTTTTAACACTTGCAGCATACAGTAGGTGCTGATAATTGAGTCAAGTCTGCATGCAGTGATGGCAGGGTAACAAGGTCCTTAACTGAGAAGGGGAAAGTCAAGGTGTCTGCTAGCAGTGTCCATGTATAAAAGAAACTAGACATGTGCAATTCGTTTCGTTTTTTTTTTTCGTTTTTTTTCGTTATTTTCGTTCGTTTGTTTTCGTACGAATGAACGAATCGTTCGAATCGAACGAATCCGAATAACGAATCGTTCGAATCGTACGAATCCGATTAACGAATCATTCGAATCGAACGAATCCGAAAAAAAACGAAAATCCGAAAAAAACTAATTAGAAACAACAAATGTACGAATGAAGAAAATCTGAAAAACGAAAACAGGAACAACGAAAATGAACGAAAAAAATTCGTACATTCGTAACTTTTTTTTTTTTTTTTTTTCGATTCGTAATTTTCAGTGTCTCTTACAATGGCGCTGCTTAACGTGCTTCGAATGGATTGAACGAAAAAATTCATACATTCGTAACTTTTTTTTTTTCGAATCGTAATTTTCAGTGTCTCTTACAATGGCGCTGCTTAACGTGCTTCGAATGGATTGAACGAAAAAATTCATACATTCGTAACTTTTTTTTTTCGAATCGTAATTTTCCGTGTCTCTTACAATGGCGCTGCTTAACGTGCTTCGAATGGATTTAACTAAAAAATTCGTACATTCGTAACTTTTTTTTTTCGAATCTTAATTTTCCGTGTCTCTTACAATGGCGCTGCTTAACGTGCTTCGAATGGATTGAACTAAAAAATTCGTACATTCGTAACTTTTTTTTTTCGATTCGTAACTTTTTTTTTCGATTTGTAAATTATTGAAATGTAATAATAGCATACACATTACATAAAATTATGAATTATGCTCCGATTACGAATGTTACGAATGTTACGAATGTACGAATAAATACGAATGCGTCCGAATTTCGAATTAACGAATAAACGAACCAACTAAAAAATAACTCTTACGAATGTACGAATCGTTACAAATACGAACACCGACGACTTACGAATTTACGAATCGTTACGAATCAACGGAAACGAAAAAAACAAAATGAAAATAAACACATTTTTTTCGGAAATGAAAATAAACAAATATTTTTGTTGTGCACATGTCTAAAAGAAACAGAGTAAAGGCTGGGCAGACTGCCCTGTCACCAATCCCGATTGAAGCCAAGAAAATGGAATGAGCAGGTTTTGGATCGCAGTAGATTAGATTGGTGATTGCACAGGGGCTGTGGTAGCGTTGGCAGGAAGCTCCAGGTAAGATCGATGCGAATGTCTCTATGTCCATACCGCTGAGAATAACAGTGTGACTGGGTATCAGGCAATGGGTTGCACAATGTCACCAAACCTCTGGTGCTGCTGCAGATTGATCTGAAGACTGCTACTGGTGTGAGGCTGTATCTTCAATATGGCTCCTGTCTGACCTCTAAGATGTCCCTGGGCCAAGAGAGCGAGCCTGCCAGTAATAAACTCTCCTAGGATCCCCTGTGGCTCCAGGAAAACTGGGATTGGTAGTCCAAAACTAGCTTGACTCCTCAGAAGATGTTAGTTGTTAAACTAGTTCCAAGTCTCAAGACTCTTTGCTGCAAATCAGGCAAGATGATCTCCCTCTACAGCATGGTTTCTCAACTAGGGTTCCTCCAGAGGTTGCTAGGGGTTTCTTGAGCAATAAGCAATTTTTGCCTCTCAGATAAGTTCCCACTGACACCATTAACATTTTTACTATCTGTAAAGGGGGTAATCCTTCCCAAAGACCACAACTGTAAGGAGCATTCTTCCCATTTGACCATCACACCAACATATCATGAGTTGTAGATATAGTCATTTTTAGCAGGAGTTCTCTGAGACCGGAAAAAGTTTAGAAAGGCTGCTCTAGAGGCTGGAAAGTAATGTACATAGTTACATAGTTAGCTAGGCTTAAAAAAGACACATCCAGTTCAACCATAAAAAAAAGAAATAATAATAAAAAAAAAAATATCGTACAATCCAATATATCCAATTCTATACCCACAGTTGATCCAGAGGAAGGCAAAAAAAAACCCCCAGCAGAGCATGCTCCAATCTGCTACAGCAGGGGAAAAAATCCCTTCCTGATCCCCCAAGAGGCAATCAGATTTTCCCCGGATCAACTCTACCAATAAATGTTAGTACCCAGTTATATTATGTACATTTAGGAAAGTATCCAGGCCTTTCTTAAAGCAATCTACTGAGCTGGCCAGAACCACCTCTGGAGGGAGTCTATTCCACATTTTCACAGCTCTTACTGAGAAGAAACCTTTCCATATTTGGAGATGAAATCTCTTTTCCTCTAGATATAAAGAGTGCCACCTTGTCCTCTGTGTTGACCATAAAGTGAATAACTCAACACCAAGTTCACTATATGGACCCCTTATATATTTGTACATGTTAATCATATCCCCCCTTATTCTCCTCTTATCAAGAGTGAATAAATTCAGTTCCTCTAATCTTTCCTCATAGCTGAGCTCCTCCATGCCTCTTATCAGTTTGGTCGGCCTTCTCTGCACTTTCTCCAGTTCCCCGATATCCTTTTTGAGAACTGGTGCCCAAAACTGCATATTCAAGATGAGGTCTTACTAATGATTTGTACAGGAGCAAAATTATATCTCTCTCTCTGGAGTCCATACCTCTCTTAAAGAGGAAGTAAAGCCTCTTTAAAAAAAAAAAAACGGAACCTGCAAGGCAAAGGCATAATGAGCTAGTATGCATAGCATACTAGCTCGTTATGAATGACTTACCTGAGAACGAAGCCCCCGAAGCGTCCCTCATCCACGATCTTCTGCGCCGCCATCAAACCCGGAGTGACATTCGGGTCTCGCCGCTCCAGTGCTGTCATTCGATGGAGCGGCGATGACGTCACTCCCACGCATGCGCACGAGATCGGCATATCGCCGTGATCTCGGCATCCTCAGTGCGCCTGCGCGCCGCTGTCTGCCGTAGATAGCGGGGCCTTTTATTTTCTAAATATCTCCTAAACCATGTAGGTTTAGGAGATATTTATTGGACCTACAGGTAAGCCTTAATCTAGGCTTACCTGTAGGTCAAAGTGGTTTGTAAGGGTTTACAACCACTTTAATACAAGAAAGGACTTTGCTCGCTTTGGAAACCGCAGCTTGGCATTGCATGCTATTATTGAGATTATGATCTACCAAAACCCCCAGATCCTTCTCCACTATGGATCCCCCCAGTTGTACTCCCCCTAGTATGTATGATGAGTATTAGAGGAGAAATGATTAGTCTGTTGTGCATTTTAAACATGTCCTTTCCTCTCCCCTTACTTAGTAGACCCTGCAACTGGCTACAACTGCATGCTGTAGAATTAACAGGGCCTTTCGCTGGAAACACCTGAACTCGGTCATTTGTTGGAATGTCCACATACATTTGACCATATAGTGTAAAGCCCCATACACACGCTCGGACAATCCGCGGACCAGGTCGGTCGGACTTTGTCCGACGTACTTTGTCCGATGTTGGCGTTGCGTACACACGGTCGGACTACGTTGTCGGAATATCCGGTCCGGAAGAACGTCGTGACGTAAGTCGTCGTCCACGAGATTACAAAAGGGAAGTTCAGCACCACGTCAGGCACCCGTTGGGCTCCTTCTGCTGATCCCGTGTTTATCGAGAGTTAGTGGAAGTTTGGTGACTTAAGATTCGCGCTTCTCAGTTTTCTGACTCAGATAGTTACTGCTCTTCAGTTTGTGCTTGTCGTGCGTATCTGTTTATTAGTGCGTGTAGTCAGTTTGCATTTGTTGGTCATTGCGGCCTATATCTTGATATAGGACGCTTTGATTTGCACTGCTTATTGTCTGCTCGTTGCTGGTATTCACTTCATTCTTTCAGGCCTTGCTGTTTATCGGTGCTTTCTGTTTGTCCGTTCTGACCAGCCGACCTTTTGTGACCTTCTGAGCGATGTTTCCCGTGCGTACTCGTCGCCGAGTTCGTGCTGTACGCGGAATTGGTGTCGGGCTTTTAGCTTTGACCCAAGACCCGTCCATGAACAGAGTGACGAGGAGTATGTGGACCAAGAATTGGTTGCTTCAGCGTGACCAGTTCTCGCACATGCCTTTGCTTCGTGAGATCCGGGAGAATAATCCTGATGATTTCAGGAACTTTCTCAGGATGACGGACCCCGATTTTCACCGTCTTTTGGCTTTGCTGACCCCCTTTATCAGCCGGCAGGATACCTGCATGAGACAAGCCATTACTCCGGAGCAGAGGCTTGTTGCCACGTTGAGGTACTTGGCGACAGGGAGAAGTCTTCAGGATTTGAAGTTCTCTTCAGGTATCTCTCCCCAGGCCCTGGGAATCATTATTCCAGAGACCTGTTCTGCCATCATTCAGGTCCTGCAGGAGGACTATATTAAGGTAACATTTCTACTTTACTATTCCCTTCTATGTATGCTCTGTTTGCTAATGTCTTCTATTTTTGACCTCCTTCCCTAATTACCATGATTGCAATATGTTCTAATATGCTGTGCCCCTTTTCTCCTTCATGCATTTTTCCCTTCACTTACCTCCCCAGCATGCTCTTCTGCCCCAATATACACCTATGGCCTAGTCACTTAAGCAATGTCTTTTGTCTGCTGCATAGTATTGTTTGCCCCAAAACACCCCCTAAAAATGTTTGCTGTGTGGTTTACTTCATGTAGAGCCCCCCTTTTTTTTTTTTTTTGGGGGGGGGGGGGGGGCAAACTCATTAGGAACCCCCTCCCCCAACTGCTCTGTCAGATGGTACCAATCCTTTATCTGCTGGCTTTCCCAAGGTCCATACACACTATATACCTACCTCTTTATAGTGCGCATCTTTAGGGATGAATTCAGCAAAGCATGTAGTGCAAGGGGCTGCCTCCATACATTCCATTTCCTATTTTTTTGTCTTCTTTCCCTCCTATTAGCTTGCTTGGTAATTTAATAATGTCACACTGTGCCTGCCTTTTTTTGGGGGGGGGGGGGGGGGGTTGAAATGTTATTTTATATTTACTGTGGCCAGCCAATAGTGTTAAGTACAGAGGGTCTGGCCAAACTAGCCCACATTATTGAGCCATTTGCCAATCAATGAAGTGCAGAGGGTTAGCTGTCCACCACCCCCCCCCCCCCCCAAAACCCTAGTTATTGCCAATGTCCCATCAGAAGTGGGGGGATTGATGGGGGGGTGAGTAATCTGTGAAGGGGAGCCTCTACTTTTCTGTGCAAATACTTTCCAGCCTCCAATTTTATACAATGCTCTTGTTCCAAGATGTTGATTGTCTAATCTGCTTGCATAGTTTAGGTGCAAAGTGACTAATTTTTTTTTTCTTGTTTCACTCCACAGTTCCCTTCCACGCCACAGGAATGGCAGACTGTGGCCTCCCACTTTGCCAGCCGTTGGGACTTTCCTAACTGCGGAGGGGCAATTAATGGGAAACACGTCCGCATCGTCCCACCGCCCAACTCGGGGTCCTACTATTATAATTATAAAGGGTTTAATAGTGTAGTGATGTTGGCGGTGGTGTCGGCAACATACGAGTTTATGTATGTGGACGTGGGGATGAACGGCCGGATATCGGATGGTGGGGCCATTACGCACACGGAGTTCTACTGGCGTCTCCAAAGTGGCAGTCTGTGCTTGCCACCTCCAGAGGAGAATGCCGAAGGACTCCCCTTCGTCTTTGTCGCAGATGAAGCGTTTGCGTTGACTCCCCATGTGATGAGGCCGTTCCCGATGAGGACCCTCACCCCGGACCAGAGGGTCTTCAACTACAGGCTGTCCAGAGCCAGAAGAGTTGTGGAGAACGCTTTTGGCATCCTGGCCAGCCGCTTCCGCCTGTTCCTGACGGCATTTAACTTGGCGGAATACAAACTGAACCACATAGTTCTTGCCTGTTGCATATTGCACAACTTCCTCAAAAGACATAACAGGAACTATGTGGTGCCCGTTGGCCCAGATGTGGAGGGCCCTCCAAATGCGGAACTCACAGCCCTTCGAGTGGCACGTCCAGGCTTGCCCCCTCTAAATGCCCGTGTTGTCCGGGACCAATATATGGAGTACTTTGTGGGTAGGGGGGCCATTGCTCTGCCTGACGATGTGTGAGAGGCATTTTTTAATAAATCTGATATTTTAACCAACCTATGATTTCTTGTCATTTCAGTCTTCTTTTTAGCTTATTTTACTTTGACATTTTTTCCCTTTGCCTTCGACAGTGGGAATGCACTTTCTGGGCAAAAGGAGGTAACAGTCTCTTCTTCCCAAAAAGATTATTCTCATGTTGTGTGTTTGCTACCTAATCTTTGGTCTAGAGAAGGTTTGTACTGCTTAACTGACACCCAAAATACTCCTTTTCATCACCAGGTCTGACATGTGTGTATTCTCCAAAATGCTGTGCTCCGTGTTTTCGTACAAAGCACTGTGGGTGTCATTTACATAAGTCAAATCCGCTATGCTCTACAAGTGCATTGAAAAAGTTCCCAGGGAAAGAAAATTGGAGTGCAAAGTGGATTTGCCTTTAGTAAATAACACCCATTGCCCCCCATATCCTTTTCATTTTACATACATAATGCATTGTGTTTTTTAAATAAGGAAGCCACACATTTAGAAAAATAAAAGTTTACTAGGAAAACATTCCCAAGTGCGTTTACAATCTTCACGCCAAAACTGACAACATCTTGGTTATTTACAACATTGTTTACAAACATTCCGCAATTGGTAAAACCAGGCATGGAGCAAAACAGAACCTAGGAACTTGGAAAGTTCAACTTTGTAAAGTGAAGACAAGATCAGACATGACTATATGTTCAAAGTGTGTTTGATCTTGCCTTCATCACATGGGGGGGTCACCCGCGAAAAGTGGAAATTTGGAACATGCACACAATTTGGGTCTGAAAATGGTCATTAGATGGGAAAACACATGCCTAGAAGCTTCAAAAGTGCCATTTTCCATCATGGGGATGAATGGACGTTTTTTGGGGGTGCAACCCCTTCACCACAACCACTTTCGTAGTTCGTAAAGTGTTTGCACCCCCAAAAAAACGTTGCCATTCATCCACCATGGTGGGAGCTAGCACATGTGGACACAATGTGTGCATGTTCCAAATTTCACACAGTTTTTAAGTTGCAAATGTGTTCAGAAGCTGGCACAAATGTGTGTTAATTACTTGGTGCGTTTTCATATTTTTCCTAAAACATCAATGATGTTCTTCAATTTTTGTTGAACATCATTGATGTTTTGCTTTATGTAATCTAGATCTCGATTGCAGACCATTATCTCTCCGATGAGTACGTGGGCACTCTCTGTGGTAAAGTGCGATTTTTCTTCCACAACATCCACGTCACCTAAAAACCACAAACAAACAAAAATGGGGTGTTGGAAATGAGGCAGCCATACATGGATTAGCTTACCAGTAGCTGTGTTCTCCCACACTCACCTGTTGTGGTGACAATTTCTCCAAGTTCGATGATCTCTCCTTCCTCCTCCTCCTCCTCCTCTGCTTCTGCTCTTTCCCCTTTTTTGGGAGGTGTTGGTTTGGGGGTTTCCTCAGACGGCCCAAGTTTTCGCTCCCCTATGAGAATGTCCAAAAGGAAGATTTAGCAACACAAGCTATTGAGGGCAGAAATAGGAAATGACAAACATTGCTTGAAAGTGACGGACACTATTTTAGTTTGGCCAGTTACAAATGTCAACTACATGAATGTAGTCACTTTGTAAAGGTGCTAAACTGACTAGCTTTTTGGTAGAAGTTTGTGTGATGGAGACCCCCCTTTAGTATCCACTGGAGCACATGTGTGGAAAAGCATAATAAAAAGGGGGTTTGGGTGTCCCAGCACTAGTGCTCTAGAGTCCAGATGGGTAAACAGCTACTGAGTGACCTCTCCTTTACATTGAATAAATTGGCTTTACATTCTGGATGACATTTCTAGGGAGAACAAACTTCCTTTCCCCCAAAAAAAAAACACCAAACATCGTATTATAAGTGGCCGCACGATCGAGGTTGCGTACGATCGAATGGACACACACACGACCATGACAGTGGCAGAAAGATCGAGGCTGAGTACGATCGAATGCACAGACGAACATGAAAGTGGCCATTTTGGAATGTACAACTTTGTAAAAATCAAACCACATGGAGCAGTATGCAAGCAAGAAATCAAACACAAAACACAACTACTTACTTTTTTGAAGAATTCTCTTGATCTTTCTGTACTGATCGGCCTCCCTCAGTTTCAGGTCTGACCAGCGTTTCCTCAGTTGCTCCTTGGATCGTTGTACCCCAAAATGATTGTACAGCCTTCTCACAACTTTAGACATGATCTTGGCCTTGCGGACATTGGGGTTGAGGTAAGGCCCATACTTCCCATCATAGTCGCTCCTCTTTAATATGTCCACCATCTCCAACATTTCTCCAAATGACATATTGGAGGCCTTGAATTTCAGGCTCCGGGATCGGGACGTTTGTGCCTCCGGACTTTCCTCGTCCACCTCCTCGTTGGGGGGATATTTGGGGCGCACCTGCTGTGTCCCCGCCATGTGCTCTCCCCCACTGCGCCGTAAAGAGAAGGGGTGGGGAATAGACGAGAAAGATCGTCAGGGGCGGGCGGAGTTTGACGCATGCGCACTGTATATAAAACGTCACACGCCTGTGTCGTAGCCACGATCTGGGAGACGAGGGGAGAGAAAGCTCACGCACGAGACGATCGCTACAAACGAAGGTACAATTTGACGTTGGTACATAACTAGCCTAGACTGATTAGAACTTGAGGCTTCTTTATGGAGAAGATTAGGAGAGTTTAGGCTGACATTATTTATATTGTTTTGTGTGGCGTTGTGTCTTGCAGAGGTGATGGAGGCGTTCTACAACGTGAGCTTTCTCCCACACTTCATTGATAAATACCGGCAATTCCCCCTCTTATGGCAGGCAAAAACACAGGGATTATAGCAACAGACCAAAGAGGTACGCAGCCCTGCTGAAACTGGTGGCATTTGTAAAGCCTACCCTGCCCATGGCAACCGTCGCAAACTTAAAAGTCAAGATCACCAACATGAAGACTACCTATTTCCGGGAGCGCAATAAGGTCCTGAAGTCACAAGCATCTGGAGCTGCAGCAGCTGATGTCCATGTCCCCACGCTCTGGTACTATGAGAGGCTCCACTTTCTCAAAGACCAGGCTACTGTCAGGAAGTCACTCTCGACTCTTCCTTGCACGCGTCCTTCCACGCACGCCACCCCTGATGAGGCTTCCGAGGAGCAACCTGGGCCTTCCAGTCAGGAATATGTGCAGGTGCCCAGCTTGTTCCAGGTATAGTAGTTTTGTAACCAGTTTGTTGAATAATGAATGATGTTCAGTTAATTCAGGATCCCCAATTGCTTATTTCCTAACGTGATTGACATATCAACAGACAGTGGTGTGGGAGACATTTTTGGGGAAGAATCTAAACTGCAGGGCTGAGAATTGTATGGTTTTGTATTTGAAAACATTTTGCAACAGTCACTAGATGAGAATTGTGTGTGTTTGATGAACAAATAACTGAAACTATGTCCCTTTTTCATACACAGGAAGACCTCAGCCAGGAGGTGGCTGTGGAAGGTGGCAGTCAGGAGGAGGCAGGGGGTAGTGGCAGCCAAGAGGGGGGTAGGCGTAGGAGCCTGACTGTCTCCCAAGTCTCTCCCCTCCGCCTTCCCTACAGAAGGGCGAAAAACTTGGGGGGGGTGGGAGAGTCAGCGCTCCAGCTGATAAAAGATGCCTCAGCCTCCCTCTATGCCACACCCACCTACGAGGAGGCCTTTGCCTCCTTGGTTACAAGTAAATTTACGGGTATGGAGGCGGGGCAACGCAGCATGTGTGAGGAGGTCATCCTCAAAATACTAAATGAGGGGATGGCTGGGGAGATGACTCCCCTCACACATGTTTGCGAGAGTGACCTTGCTCCGCCTCCTCCTCCTCCTTCTGCCACCCCACCAGCACCAGCACCACGGCGTGGAAGGAAGCGTACAAGGAAGACAAGAGAGTGATGACCTTGATTCAGTCTGGTCTGAGAGAAGATGGAGCCTCTCGTAGTACCAGAGCCTGGGGACCTAGATGGCATCTGCTGCAGTTCCGGATGTTTTGGACTTCAGGACCAGATTGCGCTCCCTTATTATTTAGATAGGTAGTCTTCATGCCCCCAATTGTTTAAGTCTGTAAAATGATGGTTGCCATGGGTGTCCAAGGCTTTGCAAATTCCCCAAGTTTCACCATGGCTGCGTTCCTCTTTGGTCTGTTGCTGAGACCTAAATAAAGGTTTTTTTGATTTGAAATAATCATTGACTATTGTGTTTTACTTTTCTACAATGACAGTTTTTCTTTGAGTAGGCAGGTACATTTCACAAATCATAAAGTAGAATTAACAAGGGGCACCAACAACCAACAAACTCCTAGTAAATGTAAGCAAGAAATACAAATGTTAATAATGTGGTTTTGCTAAGTTGAGACATACAAACCCCCTCCAAAAAACAAAAAAAATCTCCTTCAAATATGTATTCCCCAAAAAAAAAAAAAAAAAATCAGGGTAAAAAAATAAGAAAGATTGTATGACGATCTGAGTAAAAATAAACATGTAGTGTATAAATGCTGCAAAGTAATAAAGAAGTAAGTTTGTGAGAAGTGCGGGTGAATAGGAGCAGCTAAAAGATGTCATTCTTGTTGCATTGTAAAGAAAAAGAGAATGCGCTGCATTAAAGACATTTTAACATTGCAGCGTGACGAATGTGCTGTGTCGATTAGGAAAGGTAGTTTTACCTGACCGAGCGCTTCCGTCACAGAATTTCTTCTGAGCATGCGTAGCACTTTGTCCGTCGGACAAGCGTACACACGCTCGGATTTGGTGTGATCGGACCGGGTTGACGGCAAATCTTTCCAGCAGGAGATAAGACTTTGTCCGACGGACAAACCGACGAACACTGTCCGATGGTGCATACACACGGTCTGATTTTTCAACAACCTTGTCCGATCGGACCAAATTGATGAAAAAGTCCGACCGTGTGTATGGGGCTTAAGAGACCAATTGCCTCTGTTCTCAGACAACAATCAGATCCTCTTAAGTGTAAAGTAGGCGATACATAAATCATTTTTTTTTTCATCCAACCAGAATTATTCCATCTGAGCTATTGTATTCTGCTGGTGGGTAACTATCCCTGCTGGAAGAAGACAATGATCAGTGTCGTGGGCTACAGCCGGTGGCATTGATCGTTTAGCAAAAACCAGATAAGCTGGTCGTGCACAAATCAATCAATACATGGATTGAAATTAAGCAGATGATCCCTGCTGTACCGATGAATTTTGATCCATGGATGGCTAGCTTTAGGTAATAGTAAGGCCTCATGCACACGGACGTTTTAAAAAATGGGCTGTAAAGCTAGGTCGGACGCCTGGAAAAAGCAGCCTAAAAAAAATTGACTTTTACCGCGTCAGTGTTAATTAGCGTTTTTTTAAAGAAAAACACATCTCTAATTTCCTATACAGGGATTACAGTGTCCAATCAATTTTTGCAGCAAAAAAAAAAAAACGCTGCAGCTCAAAAACGCCGGTGCGCGCTTGTGCACGTTTTTGCGCAATTTGCGTTTTTACAGCTCTAGCGCCGCGCCACGGAACGCACTGGTCCTGTTTTTTTTTTACAGCTTAAAAACGCCTATGGCATTTGCAGCTCAAAAACGCCTAGGTGGGCATGAAGCCATAGACTAACATGGACAGGCGTTTTTAAGCTGCAAAAAACGCTCAAAAACGCGGCTGCAAAAACGTCCGTGTGCATGAGGCCTTAATGTGGTGGTTTGTGGAAAGACCTAAGGTGTGGACAGACAAACCAAGTGTGCCCCTAGGCTGGAGAGAGAACTGACACCGTTGAAGTTGTGAAGGCAGAGGGGAGGGAGGGAAAAGGATGTGGGTTTGAGTAAACAGGAACAAAGAACAATACAGTGAGTGAAAGGGATGAGGAATTGCAGTAAAGTAAAAAAAAAAATGAAAGCAGGTTCTGCAAAGTAAAAGAACTTTATAGAAATATTTTGATTTGCTGTGACATATGAATATCCATAGCATAGCATATAAAATATGATTCATGTACACAAACAATATTATTTAAAAATAGTATTTTTAAGTTAAACATAAAATACTCCATACTGCTACATATAACTTTACTTACTTCTTGTAGCCAGCAGGTAGTGCTCCTGAGGCAGTTCTCTACTATGCAATCATTAGTCTGACCGTACTTAAAATATGACAAATACCGTCTATACTCGAGTATAAGCCGAGTTTTTCAGCACATTTTTTTTTGTGCTGAAAATGCCCCCTCGGCTTATACTTGAGTCAAGCACTTTTCTGCAGCAGAGAATGACATTTTCCAACCTGACTTTGGGGCCCCGTATCTTGGGGCCACTTGGTGCTAGGAACCCCAATTTGGTGTACAAACCTAGTGGAACTAGCACTACAACATATCCAAAGATGGGATTCCTAGCCCCAAGTGGCCCCAAAGTCGGTCAACCGTGTCCACCTGCAGCAATGTCATTTCAGGGACCCTTTGAGTTCAGGGGACCTATGGCTGCAAATGGGCATTGTTGACCCTCTTTTCCACTAATGCCCCGTACACACGGTCGGATTTTCCGACGGAAAATGTCCTATCGGACCATGTTGTCAGAAATTCCGACCGTGTGTAGGCTCCATAGGACTTTTTCCGTCGGAATTTCCGACGGAAAAAGTTTGAGATCCTGCTCTCAAATTTTCCGACAACAAAGTCCTATCGGACTTTTTCCGATCGTGTGTAGCGAATTCCGATGGACAAAGTGCCACGCATGCTCAGATCACATTACAAGACCAAAGCTATTGGCTACTAGCCTCTACGTAGTCCCGTCGTACGCAACAAACGTCACCACGTTCAGAATGATCGGATTTTCCGACAACTTTGTCCGACCATGTGTGTGCAACACCAGTGTCGGACAAAATCCGTCGGAAAAAATCCGACAGATTTTGTGGTCGGAATTTCCGACCGTGTGTACGGGGCATCACAGTAGCCAGGGACGGACTGAGCATTCGGTGACTCGGTGGCCGCCCGAGGGCCCCGTGCAGGGGGGGGGGGCCGGGCCGGCTCAGTCCGCCCCTGGAGGTGCCAGTCCCGCTTTTCTGTCACACACTCACTGTCTATCAGTATGGGCAGCAGCGGCCGCCGCGGCCGCACTTTGCACTGTATCAGCGCCGCCCACTGATATGCTGCCTGTCGCAGCCGCCTGAGTGAGGTGAGGAGCATTCGGCCCGTGCGGCGCCAGCACCGCTGATTCCTCCTTCCGTTCGGGGGTCCGCCCACTAGTCTGCACGAGGAGAATAGGACAAGTGGACGGCCGCCGGAGGTGGATCAGAACTAAGGTCGGTCAGTGTCCCTGTCCCTCTCCCTGTCCCTCTCTCTCCTTGTCCCTCTCTCCCTGTCTCTCCCTCTCTCTCTCTCCCTCTCCCTCTCCCTCTCTCCCTCTCTCTCTCCCCTCTCTCCCCTCCCTCTCCCCCCTCTCCCTCTCTCCTCTCTCCTCTCTCTCCCTCTCTCTCTTCCTCTCCCTCTCCCCCCCCTCTCCCTCTCTCTCTCCCTCTCTCTCTCCCTCTCTCTCTCCCCCTCTCTCTCCCTCCTCTCCCCCCCCTCCTCTCTCTCTCTCTCTCTCTCTCTCTCCCCCTCTCCCCCTCTCTCTCTCCCTCTCTCTCTTCCTCTCCCTCCCCCCCCCCCTCTCTCTCTCTCTCTCTCTCTCTCAAGAAAAAATGCATTTTTTGAAAAAAAAATTAGTTGCCTGTAGAGCTTTGCAGTTTTTTTGGGGGGGCGCAAACTGAAAAAAAGACATTGTGCCCATCAAACGCAGCCACTGTGCCATACATTTCCACCATTGTGCCCATCAAACGCAGCCACTGTGCCATAAATTGCCACCACTGCGCCCCTCAAACGCAGCCACTGTGCCCTCAAAAGCAGCCAATGTGCCCTCAAACGCAGCCACTGTGCCCATAAATTGCCACCACAGTGCCCATTAAATGCAGCCACTGTGTCATAAAACGCAGCCACTGTGCCCATAAATTGCAGCCACTGTGCCCTCATACGCAGCCACTGTGCCCATAAATTGCCACCACGGTGCCCTCAAACGCAGCCACTGTGGCATAAAACACAGTCACGGTGCCCAGCCACTGTACTTATAAATTGCCACCACTGTGCCCATCAAACGCAGCCACTGTGCCCTCAAATGCAGCCACTGTGCCCATAAATTGCCACCACTGTGCCCATCAAACGCAGCCACTGTGCCCATAAATTGCCACCACTGTGCCCATCAAATGCAGCCACTGTGCCCTCAAACGCAGCCACTGTGCCCATAAATAGCCACCACTGTGCCCATCAAACGCAGCCACTGTGCCCATAAATTGCCACCACTGTGCCCATCAAACGCAGCCACTGTGCTCATAAATTGTCACCACTGTGCCCATAAATTTCCACCACTGTGCCCACAAATTTCCACCACTGTGCCCATCAAATACAGCCACTGTGCCCATCAAACGCAGCCAATGTGCCCTCAAACGTAGCCACTGTGCCCATAAATTGCCACCGCGGTGCCCATTTAACGCAGCCAATATGCCATCAAATGCAGCCACTGTGCCCATAAATTGCCACCACTGTGCCCATCAAACGCAGCCACTGTGCCCATCAAACGCAGCCACTGTACCCATAAATTGCGTTTGATATCAGTGTTATATAGGGAATAGAACTTAGCCCTGGTTCACATTGGAGCAATTTGGCATGTGATTTGACATGTCAAATCGCATGACAAATGATCAGCAACTTCACTACCCAAATGGTGCGATGCCACATTTGTGGCACCGCACTGATTCCCAAAAGTAGTTTCTGTACAACTTTTGGCGACTTCTGGGTGCGATTTCTATAGACATCTGTGCACAGATGTCTATAGAATTTGCTGCCAAACTCGCACTGACATGCTGGTATGAAATCATGCGAGATTAGCTGAACTTGCACGATTTCATTTCCTCTGTCAGTGTGAACCTGGGCTAAGTGAGTTCATTCCCTATATATAATGTATGTAGTCAGTGAGAAGAATGTTCCTTACATTGGTGATCAGTGGGAAGAATGATCCTTACATTGGTGGTCAGTGAGAAGAATGCCCCTTACATTGGTGGTCAGTGGGAAGAATGTTCCTTACATTGGTGATCAGTGGGAAGAATGATCCTTACATTGGTGGTCAGTGAGAAGAATGTTCCTTACATTGGTGGTCAGTGAGAAGAATGCCCCTTACATTGGTGGTCAGTGGGAAGAATGTTCCTTACATTGGTGGTCAGTGAGAAGAATGCCCCTTACATTGGTGGTCAGTGGGAAGAATGCTCCTTACATTGGTGGTCAGTGAGAAGAATGTCCCTTACCTTGGTGATCAGTGGGAAGAATGTTCCTTACATTGGTGATCAGTGGGAAGAATGTTCCTTACATTGGTGGTCAGTGAGAAGAATATTCCTTACATTGGTGGTCAGTGAGAAGAATGTTCCTTACATTGGTGGTCAGTGAGAAGAATGTTCCTTACATTGGTGGTCAGTGGGAAGAATGTCCCTTACATTGGTGGTCAGTGGGAAGGATGTTCCTTACATTGGAGATCAGTGAGAAGAATATTCCTTACATTGGTGGTCAGTGAGAAGAATGTCCCTTACATTGGTGGTCAGTGGGAAGAATGTCCCTTACATTGGTGGTCAGTGAGAAGAATGTTCCTTACATTGGTGGTCAGTGGGAAGAATGTCCCTTACATTGGTGGTCAGTGAGAAGAATGTTCCTTACATGGGCGGGGACACATGGGCGGAGACACAGGGGGCCCCATGATCTCCATTTGCCCGGGGGCCCCATGAGCTGTCAGTCCGCCCCTGACAGTAGCTGCGCATTTCTCACCCTAGGCTTTCTCACCCTAGGCTTATACTCGAGTCAATAAGCTTTCCCAGTTTTATGTGGTAAATATAGGTGCCTCGGCTTATATTCGGGTCAGCTTATACTCGAGTATATACGGTATATTGAGTAGTAAATAAAGCTCTGTGTGTGAATGAGGTTTAGGGGCTGTGAATCATTGTTTTTTTTTTTTTTGTGGTTAGAGCTGTGTAAAGGCAGCCCATGTCACACTATGGGGACACAGCTGCAGCATGAGTACCGAGCACAGCCGCAGGTCCTAATTTACAGGCATGTGCATGCAGGAGTACGACCCTGAATACAGACCGTGTGCATTTGTGGCCCCTCACCCACAGATCATTCAAATTAGGACCTGTGGCTGTGTTTGTACTGCCACTGCGTCCTCAGAGCAGGGGTCTCCAAACTTTTTAAACAAAGAGCCAGACTTTAGGGGGACCAGACTGTGGTCAGTGGGAGTAAAACATTTCATAGCTCCTGTGGTCAATAGGAGGAGGAATTTTGCCTAATTAAGAGTATTTGTAAAAGGAATAATGCCTTATCATTGGTGTCAGTGGGAGGAATAATGCCCCATTGTTGGTGTCAGTGGAAGGACTAGTGTTGTTTTTAGTGGGAGGAATAGTGCTCCATCATTTGTGTTAGTGAAAGGAATAGTACCCCATAATATGTATCAGTAGGATGAATAGCACGTCATATCTGTGGAAGGAAATTCTAAGGTACAGATAAATGCATGCAAAGGGCCAAATTCGGCCCCGGGGCCACAGTTTGGAGACCACCGTCATAGAGTTATGCCCCGTAAAAAGTCCGATGTGAGCCTTTGGTCGGAACTTCCGACCATGTGTATGCTCCATCGGACTTTTGCTGGTGGAATTTCTGCGAGCAAAAGATAAAGAGCAGGTTCTCTTTTTTTCTGTCGGAAAAACCATCCAAGATTTTTCCAACGGAAATTCCGATCGTGTGTACGGGGCATAAGAGCAACACAAACAAACCACTCATTCACACTGTATGGACCAGAGAACACATCTGAATGAGCCCTTAATTTTTAACATTTTTTTGTACAATTTGTATTCTTTTTGATGTATTTGTTTTTTTTTTTTACAACTCTGTTGGGGGCGAGGGGTGGGGTTCTTAGGTGAAATATCAGGGGTCAAAAAAGACCCCCTAATGTCTCGCTCTTAAGATAGAAAAAGGGGTGAGAATATTCAGGGCCAGATTAAGAACATCATGGGCCTGGTGCTGAGGATTTTGGTCGGGCCTTTTATAAATAAAAATGCAAACAATTTTTTGTTATAACAAATTAAATTAAAGAGAGAGAGGGAGGATGAGAGAGAGAGAGAGAGAAAGGGAATGAAAGAGGTGTGAGGGGTAAGGGAGGGAGGTTGAGAGAGAAAGAGGGGATGAGAGAAAGAGTATGTACATGAGCATGTGTGGGAATGACATCAACGCAGCCCGGCCAAGACAAGTGACCGAAGGCACAGAACCATGAAGGAAAACCGGGTGAAGATGGAAGAGCCCGGGCCCTGCCGGATTGATCACAGCACTGGAGGGCTCAGTCTGACAATTTAAGTGTACCCTAATGTGCTAATATGCTGTGCATACTTCTACATTATGGCATAACCTACTTCAGGGCCTCTAAAAAGTAGTAATGTTAGAAAGGTTTACTACCGCTTTAATATCACAGGAGCCTCTCAAAAATATTTTCAGGGACACTTTTTTTTACAAGTGCTATATTTGGAGTAGCTGACATCCCCTATGTTCCTCTATACATCACAATAGTAATTACAAAATTAAATAAGTACTAATAATGGGGCAGAACAAAATATGAGGACTGAGATTTCCTTTAGTTGAACTAACAAAAGTGTGCCCATTCTAGAGCTGGTAACAATGAGGATATTCAGTATAATTTTAAAGAACTGTTTTTGTGGGTAAGAGGCATAGGGGAGGAGTATGGATGGTAAAAAAGTGGGAAGTATGTGCAGGTGAGGGAGAGGCATGTGGAGGGTCTAACAGTGGGCACTATGTACATAAGAGGTGTGCGGAGGGTATGGCAGAAGGCACTATGTACAGGAGAGGAGTGTGAAGGGTATGACAGTGGGCAGTATGCACAGCAGAGGAGTGTGGAGGGTATGACAGTGGGCAGTATGTACAGGAGAGGAGTGTGGGGGGTATGACAGAGGGTAGTATATACTGGAGAGGAGTGTGGATGGTATGACAGTGGGCACTATGTACAGGAGAGGAGTGCGGAGGGTATGCCAGAAGGCACTATGCACAGCAGAGGAGTGTAGAGGGTATTACAGTGGGCCCTATGTATAAGAGAAGAGTGTGGAGGGTATGACAGTGAGCAATATATACAGGAGAGGAGTGTGGAGGGTATGACAGTGGGCACTATGTACAGGAGAGAAGTGTGGAGAGTAGGACAGTAAGCAGTAATTACAGGAGAGGAGTGTGGAGGGTATGACTGTGGGCACTATGTATAGGAGAGGAGTATGGAGGGTATGACAGTGAGTAGTATGTACAGGAGAGGAGTATGGAGGGTATGACAGTGAGTAGTATGTACAGGAGAGGAGCGTGGAGGGTATGACAGTGGGCACTATGTATAGGAGAGGAGTATGGAGGGTATGACAGTGAGTAGTATGTACAGGAGAGGAGTATGTACAGGAGAGGAGCGTGAGGGTATGACATTGGGGCACTATGTATAGGAGAGGAGTATGGAGGGTATGACAGTGAGTAGTATGTACAGGAGAGGAGTGTTTAGGGTATGACAGTGGGCACTATGTATAGGAGAGAAGTGTTGGGGTATGACAGTGGGCACTATGTATAGGAGAGGAGTGTGGAGGGTACGACAGTGGGCACTATGTATAGGAGAGATGTGTATGACAGCGAGCACTATGTAAAGGAGAGGAGTGTGTAGGATATGACAGCGGGTGCTATGTATAGAAGAAAAGTGTGGAGGGTATGACAGTGAGCAGTATGTATAGGAGAGAAGTGTGGAGGGTATGACAGTGGGCACTATGTATAGGAGAGGAGGATGAAGGAATCTGGGAAGGAAATATGTAAAAAGGTTTGTGGAAGGATGTTTAGGGACTGCGTAGTGGTTAAGCGGGCCATACATGGATTGAAATTACACCAATTAAGCAGAGACCAGCCATAGTCGATCTATGTATGGGCTAGCTGGTTTTACACAAGTCAACCTATTAAACGACTTGAGTACAACCAGCCTGTCAGGTTTTCCCCAAAACAATCAGTGCTGCCAGCTATGGTTAGCAACACTGATCATCGTATTCACTGGCAGAACACAATAACACTGCGGGAGTGATTCCCCCATTCACAGGTCAGCAGGTGAGAGGGTGTGTAGGGACAGGCTGGGTAGAGATACTAGTCAGTGGCTGGGTAGGCACTGGTTAGTATCAGAGCCAGATCCACACATGTGAGGTATCATCGCGATCGTTAGAGCGAGAGCAATAATTCTAGCACTAGACATTCTCTGTAACTCTAAAAAAGTAACCTTCAAAAAAATTTAAAGCATCGCTTAGTACACAAAAAAAATTGTGCGAACAGTTTCTTTCCCAAAAAAACTTTTGAAAAATTGCTGCGCAAATATCGTGTAACATAAAAAGTTGCAAAGACCACCATTTTATTCCATAGGGTGTCTGCTAAAACAATATATATAATGCTTGAGGGTTCTGAGTAATTTTCTAGCAAAAAAAATGATGATTTTTACATGTAGGAGAGAAATGTCAGAATTGGCCTGGGTGGCAAGGGGTTACTTACCATATGTAATATACAAATAATTATTATAAGCCCTGTGATCTCATCCTCTCAGTCTGCTGCAGTGTTCCAGCTTGTATTTATACTGGCCGCTCTGTATGGAGCTTCTGACCGTCTGCGCAAGCAGCCCCATATCTCCGGAACCATAGATGATAGCAGCCCCATATTTTAACCAGTGTTGAAGTAGGTCTTTATCTACCTACCCACCAAATGGGGAGTCTCTATGACTCCTGGTCGCTGAGCTACGACCCTCGAAGTCGATCTTTTTTTTTTTCTTTTTTGATTTTTTTTTTTTTGGGCAAATGGGCCTATCTTGAGAAAGGGGCCTGGAGCTGCAGCTCCAATAGCCCCTATGTTAATCCGGCCCTGAGAATATTAATTCCTTAGTCCCTTTCTCTACAGCTTCAGCTCCACTGGACAGTGAATGAACAAAAAGCTCTGTACAGTTTAGTATGTTTCAGTTATAAATGAGCACAGTGATCAAAAGGGGAGAGCAACGGGGATGGGACTTTAAATGAAGTGCGAAATTTCACCGGATGTCACGTCTGTTTGAGGAGTGCTATTTCCTTTAGCTTTGTCACTGGCTCACTTTATGCACTAGGTACCCTTCATTTTCCATCTCATTCACTGCCTTTTTTCCGTCACTTATTCCCCAATGGACTACTTTTCTCTTTTTCTTCATCACAGGTATTTGGTTTGCTTTTTTGTCTTCCTTCCCACCCATACTTGCACCCAGGGCCATTTTAGTCTTGGTTTCACTCCCAATCATCATCATCATCACTCTGTCCACCTTACGTTCTGCCTACTCCTCTGGCGATCTTTCTCACTCTCCACTCTCACTCCCTACACAGGTTTGCCTCATGGGTGTCTACCTGCCTTGAATGGCACCCTGTGGGTTGCCCCCATTGACCCGTCTACCTCAGCTCCCGGGGGGGGCGGTGCCTCCGAATGGCTAGTGGAGCCCGACAGTCAGCCACCATCAAACGAACCCCAATGCGTAAGCATGTACCCTGTGTGGGGTCCCTCTCATTACCCCACCTCTGTTTCATGTCTGCATTTATTAGACTATACTTATCTTTATTTTAGTTATCGTACACGCTTGCTCCTGACGAGTAGCGGTTTAAGCCACGAAACGCGTAGAGCTACCAAAGTCGTGTTTTCCACAATTGTACCCAAGTTTCTACAGCCGTTATATACAAATTACCCTACAGGATATTGAGGATACCCGTCATGCAGGCATTACCCCATGTTTTATGCTTTTACATGAACTTCAATTTGGTGTACTGTGGAATCTTTAAAATGTTCATATGATTATTGTATACATATGTTGATATCATGTATTGCCAGTATCTTTTATCAATTGCAACTGTTACAATTATGTACATGTTATACTTTTTATGAACTTATTACATTTTCCCAATTGTTCACCAATCTACTTTATCGCAATTTCACACTTCATTTAAAGTCCCACCCCCGTTGCTCTCCCTTTTTGATCATTATAGGGATGGAAATACATGACCTTACCAGGCCAAGTTCTTCACTCAAAGTCCCAAGGGATGGAAATAGGTGGCCTTACCAGGTCATAATTTCATTTAAAGTCCCTAAACCTTTCTCTCATTTATAATGAGCACAGTGAGTTATTGATCATTCATCGTGTTTATTCACAAAAGGAAGGGCCAGTTAATTATATACTGTATTTACTGGCCCCTTCCCCTGCTCTGCATCCCAAAACATCCCCTGCTCTGTGTGCCTGTGGCAACCTTGGGGGAAAAGGGGAGGGAATCCTGTAGCACCGCAGGGGGGGGGGGGGGGTTTGGAGCACGAGAGGGGGCAGTCAGCAGTCAGCAGGGGGATCGAATCCTGGACACGGATGGGTAATTAGTGAGGCGGGGGGAACACTTATAACTGATTCCATAGTGTGTCTCTCCCTGCAGTAGCTGAAAGTTGGCTGTGGGGAGAGAAGCCAGATTTCAGCTGCTGCAGGGACAGACACACACAACAGCATTGGTTCTTATAAGTACCCCCCCCCACAGTGGCGTTGTTAGCCAGGTGCGGGGGGTGCGGGCCGCACCCGGGTGACACCCACCAAAGGGGTGACACCCGTGGGTAGCGGCACCGCTAACACCGCCCGCCGCCGTGTCTCACCGTCGCCGCGGCTGTGTCCCTCAGCGGAGCGGAATGAAGCCGCCTCCCCCTCCTCTCTATTTACATCCACAGAGGAGAAGGAGCTCGAGGGACACACACCGCTGTCTGTATCTGAGGTCTGTAAGGAGGGTGTCTGTATTGAGGGATATGTCTGTACTGGGGGGATTTGCACTGGGGGGTGTCTGTAAAATGGGGGGTCTGCACTGGGGGGGTGTCTGCACCCAGGGGGGTGTCTGTTCTGAGGGGGGTCTGCACTAAGGGAGGGGTGTCTGTACTGCTGGGGGGGTCTGCACTGGGGGATCTTCACTGAGGGGAATGTCTGCACTGAGGGGGGGTGTCTGTACTGCTGGGGGGTCTGCACTGAGGGGGGTGTCTGTAATGCTGGGGGGGGGGGTCTGCACTGAGAGGGGTATCTGTAGTGCTGGGGGGGTCTGCACTGAGGGGGGTGTCTGTAATGCTGGGGGGTCTGCACTGAGAGGGGTATCTGTACTGCTGGGGGGTGTCTGTACTGAGGGGGGTCTGCACTAAGGGGTGTCTGTACTGAGGGAGGAGGTTTATACTGAGGGAGGGGGGTCTATATTGATGGAGGGTGGTCTGTAGTTAGTGGAGGTGGTCTGTACTGAGGGGGGACTATAGTTGGTGGGAGGGGTGACACCATTTTTTTTCGCACCGGGTGACACCAACCCTAGTGACGCCACTGCCCCCCCCCCCCCACACACACACACACCCCAATCAATCTCTCTCCTTCGCACATTCGATTCCCTTGCTGCCCGGGTCCCCTGGAACATGGGCAGGGTGGCAATAGGGGGTGGTTAGGATGTGCTCAGTTTATTTGTAAAATAAAAATTTTATGCAAGTAATGACAAATTATATAAACAATCAGTTTATAAAGGTTTAAACATAAAAACATAATGGAAATACACCCTGCTCTGGGGCATTTTAAAGGTCCTTGCGTAAGATAACAGCTGTGAAATCAGGCTGTCTGGCATCTGAAATCATTGAAAATAATTATGCCCTTTCAGTAAGGCCCCTTTCACACTGGGGCGGTTTGCAAGCGCTATTGCGCTAAGAATAGCGCCTGCAAACCGACCCGAAACAGCTGTTGCTGTTCCTTCAGTGTGAAAGCCCGAGGGCTTTCACACTGAAGCGGTGCGCTTGCAGGACGCTCAAAAAATGTCCTGCAAGCCGCATCTTTGGCTCGCTATAGGAGCAGTAAATTTACCGCTCCTATAGCGCCCGGTCCCATTGAAAACAATGGGGGAGCGCGCCGAACCCGCCCGCAAAACGCCGCAATAGCGGCGGTTTGCGGGCGGTATTGACCCTTTTTCGGCCGCTCGCGGGGGGTAAAAACACCCCGCGAGCGGCCGCAATGCGCCGCTAAAACGCCGGTAAAGCGGCGCTAAATATAGCGCCGCTTTACCGCCAGCGCCCCCCACCGCTCCAGTGTGAAAGTAGCCTTAATGTATGGAGTTTTTCTGTGGGTGCCAGTGTTAAAAAAGGGATTAAAGCCCTTACCCAGAAACTACAGACTTGTAGGTTTAACTTCAAGTAGAAGTAAAAGCAAATATTCTTTTCATTTTGGATAGAGGCTTTGCTGTATATAATTCTGACTCCTAAACTATGTACATTACATATACCTGACCCCTGCACTATATATGTTACCCTACTGAGACCCCTGCACTTTGTTTGTTACCCACATCAGTCCCCTGTATTATGTTCACTACTCTTGGCAGATCCCTGTACTATTTATTTTACATACTTCTGACTCCTGCACTCTGTATATTAACCCCTGCACTATGTATGTTACCCACCCCACACCAATGGCGGCTGGTGCTCCAAATTTTTTTTTGGGGGGCAGAGGGGTGGCTGGAGAGAGGGGGCGGTGCCCATACACCCTTATATACACACCGCCACTGCCCCACACCCCTCGCTATGTACATTACCCCCCCACTAGACCCCTGCACTAATTTACCCACCCCAGTTGCCATATGTGCATTACCCATCCTAAAGCCCTGTACATTACATACACTATATTTCCAAATCTACTTGGAAGCCTGCCTTTACACGCACATAAACTTTAATGGCATCCCAGTCTTAGTCAGTAGTAAGGATGGGCCCGGTGCTCGATGCGAACCCACGTTCGCATCGAGCACCGGGCGTTCGCTCGCTCGGCGAGCCCAGAACTATTTTGGCCGCTCGCATCACGTTCGTGTGATGCGAGCGGCCCGCAATGCATTGCGGCCGGCGCGGCCGACGCAGTGCATTGCTGGCTGATGATTGGCCAAGCATGCACTGTGACCCCGCATGCTTGGCCAATCACAGCCCCGGAAACTCGAAGAGCCATAATTGGCTACAGGCAGGACGCCTGTAGCCAATTACAGCTCAGGGGCTGTAGTACACGCCCCCCCCTATAAAACGCCGCCACGCCGTCTGCGCCGGTCACATGCTGTTCCGGCGCAGATTGAGCAGGCTGTTTCTGTGACACTCTGCTGCATTTAGATAGATAGAGAGATTCACTTGCAGAGATTGAGTTAGATAGATTCAGTTACAAAGATTGATTGACAAAGAGGGGCTTGTAGTGTGCTCGTGGCAGGCAGGCAGAGCTCCTATATTTTGTTACCAGAAGCACCTATAGGACTTGTAGTGTGTTCGTGGCAGGCAGGCAGAGCTCCTATATTTTGTTACCAGAAGCACCTATAGAACTTGTAGTGTGTTCGTGGCAGGCAGGCAGAGCTCCTATATTTTGTTACCAGAAGCACCTATAGGACTTGTAGTGTGTTCGTGGCAGGCAGGCAGAGCTCCTATATTTTGTTACCAGAAGCACCTATAGGACTTGTAGTGTGTTAGTGGCAGGCAGGCAGAGCTCCTATATTTTGTTACCAGAAGCACCTATAGGACTTGTAGTGTGTTCGTGGCAGGCAGGCAGAGCTCCTATATTTTGTTACCAGAAGCACCTATAGGACTTGTAGTGTGTTAGTGGCAGGCAGGCAGAGCTCCTATATTTTGTTACCAGAAGCACCTATAGGACTTGTAGTGTGTTCGTGGCAGGCAGGCAGAGCTCCTATATTTTGTTCCCAGAAGCACCTATAGGACTTGAAGTGTGTTAGTCCCATTACACACACAGAGCTATATTTTTGTTCCCAGAAGCACCTATAGGACTTGAAGTGTGTTAGTCCCATTACACACACAGAGCTATATTTTCTTCCCAGAAGCACCTATAGGACTTGAAGTGTGTTAGTCCCATTACACACACAGAGCTATATTTTCTTCCCAGAAGCACCTATAGGACTTGAAGTGTGTTAGTCCCATCACACACACAGAGCTATATTTTGTTCCCAGAAGCACCTATAGGACTTGAAGTGTGTTAGTCCCATTACACACACAGAGCTATATTTTGTTCCCAGAAGCACCTATAGGACTTGAAGTGTGTTAGTCCCATCACACACACAGAGCTATATTTTGTTCCCAGAAGCACCTATAGGACTTGAAGTGTGTTAGTCCCATTACACACACAGAGCTATATTTTGTTCCCAGAAGCACCTATAGGACTTGAAGTGTGTTAGTCCCATTACACACACAGAGCTATACTTTGTTCCCAGAAGCACCTATAGGACTTGAAGTGTGTTAGTCCCATTACACACACAGAGCTATATTTTGTTCCCAGAAGCACCTATAGGACTTGTAGTGTGTTAGTGGCAGGCAGGCAGAGCTCCTATATTTTGTTACCAGAAGCACCTATAGGACTTGTAGTGTGTTCGTGGCAGGCAGGCAGAGCTCCTATATTTTGTTCCCAGAAGCACCTATAGGACTTGAAGTGTGTTAGTCCCATTACACACACAGAGCTATATTTTCTTCCCAGAAGCACCTATAGGACTTGAAGTGTGTTAGTCCCATTACACACACAGAGCTATATTTTCTTCCCAGAAGCACCTATAGGACTTGAAGTGTGTTAGTCCCATCACACACACAGAGCTATATTTTTTTCCCAGAAGCACCTATAGGACTTGAAGTGTGTTAGTCCCATTACACACACAGAGCTATATTTTGTTCCCAGAAGCACCTATAGGACTTGAAGTGTGTTAGTCCCATCACACACACAGAGCTATATTTTGTTCCCAGAAGCACCTATAGGACTTGAAGTGTGTTAGTCCCATTACACACACAGAGCTATATTTTCTTCCCAGAAGCACCTATAGGACTTGAAGTGTGTTAGTCCCATTACACACACAGAGAGCTATATTTTCTTCCCAGAAGCACCTATAGGACTTGAAGTGTGTTAGTCCCATTACACACACAGAGCTATATTTTCTTCCCAGAAGCACCTATAGGACTTGAAGTGTGTTAGTCCCATCACACACACAGAGCTATATTTTCTTCCCAGAAGCACCTATAGGACTTGAAGTGTGTTAGTCCCATTACACACACAGAGCTATATTTTGTTCCCAGAAGCACCTATAGGACTTGAAGTGTGTTAGTCCCATTACACACACAGAGCTATATTTTCTTCCCAGAAGCACCTATAGGACTTGAAGTGTGTTAGTCCCATCACACACACAGAGCTATATTTTGTTCCCAGAAGCACCTATAGGACTTGAAGTGTGTTAGTCCCATTACACACACAGAGCTATATTTTCTTCCCAGAAGCACCTATAGGACTTGAAGTGTGTTAGTCCCATCACACACACAGAGCTATATTTTGTTCCCAGAAGCACCTATAGGACTTGAAGTGTGTTAGTCCCATTACACACACAGAGCTATATTTTGTTCCCAGAAGCACCTATAGGACTTGAAGTGTGTTAGTCCCATCACACACACAGAGCTATATTTTCTTCCCAGAAGCACCTATAGGACTTGAAGTGTGTTAGTCCCATTACACACACAGAGCTATATTTTCTTCCCAGAAGCACCTATAGGACTTGAAGTGTGTTAGTCCCATCACACACACAGAGCTATATTTTGTTCCCAGAAGCACCTATAGGACTTGAAGTGTGTTAGTCCCATTACACACACAGAGCTATATTTTGTTCCCAGAAGCACCTATAGGACTTGAAGTGTGTTAGTCCCATTACACACACAGAGCTATATTTTCTTCCCAGAAGCACCTATAGGACTTGAAGTGTGTTAGTCCCATCACACACACAGAGCTATATTTTTTCCCAGAAGCACCTATAGGACTTGAAGTGTGTTAGTCCCATCACACAGAGCTATATTTTCTTCCAGAAGCACCTACAGGACTTCTAGTGTGTTAGTGTCATCACACAGAGCTCCTATATATTCTTCCCAGCAGCACCCATAGGACTTGAAGTGTGTGTTAGTGGCATCACACAGAGCTCCTATTTTTTCTTTCCAGAAGCACCCATAGGACTTGAAGTGTGTTAGTCCCATCACACAGAGCTCCTATATATTCTTCTCAGAAGCACCCACAGGACTTGAAGTGTGTTAGTGGCATCACACAGAGCTCCTCTATTTTCTTTGCAGAAGCACCTATAGGACTTGAAGTGTGTTAGTCCATCACACAGAGCTCCTCTATTTTCTTTGCAGAAGCACCCATAGGACTTGAAGTGTGTTAGTCCCATCACACACACAGAGCTCCTCTATTTTCTTTGCATAAGCACCCATAGGACTTCTAGTGTGTTAGTGGCATCACACAGAGCTATATTTTCTTCCAGAAGCACCTATAGGACTTGAAGTGTGTTAGTCCCATCACACAGAGCTCCTATATTTTCTTCCCAGAAGCACCTATAGGACTTGAAGTGTGTTAGTCCCATCACACAGAGCTCCTATATTTCTTCTCAGAAGCACCCATAGGACTTGAAGTGTGTTAGTGGCATCACACAGAGCTCCTCTATTTTCTTTGCAGAAGCACCCATAGGACTTGAAGTGTGTTAGTGGCATCACACAGAGCTCCTATATATTCTTCTCAGAAGCACCCACAGGACTTCTAGTGTGTTAGTGGCATCACACAGAGCTCCTCTATTTTCTTTGCAGAAGCACCCATAGGACTTCTAGTGTGTTAGTGGCATCACACAGAGCTCCTCTATTTTCTTTGCAGAAGCACCCATAGGACTTCTAGTGTGTTAGTGGCATCACACAGAGCTCCTCTATTTTCTTTGCAGAAGCACCCATAGGACTTCTAGTGTGTTAGTGGCATCACACAGAGCTCCTATATTTCTTCTCAGCAGCACCCACAGGACTTCTAGTGTGTTAGTGGCATCACACAGAGCTCCTCTATTTTCTTTGCAGAAGCACCCACAGGACTTCTAGTGTGTTAGTGGCATCACACAGAGCTCCTCTATTTTCTTTGCAGAAGCACCCACAGGACTTCTAGTGTGTTAGTGGCATCACACAGAGCTCCTCTATTTTCTTTGCAGAAGCACCCACAGGACTTCTAGTGTGTTAGTGGCATCACACAGAGCTCCTCTATTTTCTTTGCAGAAGCACCCACAGGACTTCTAGTGTGTTAGTGGCATCACACAGAGCTCCTCTATTTTCTTTGCAGAAGCACCCATAGGACTTCTAGTGTGTTAGTGGCATCACACAGAGCTCCTATTTTCTTCTCAGCAGCACCCACAGGACTTCTAGTGTGTTAGTGGCATCACACAGAGCTCCTCTATTTTCTTTGCAGAAGCACCCATAGGACTTCTAGTGTGTTAGTGGCATCACACAGAGCTCCTATATATTCTTCTCAGCAGCACCCACAGGACTTCTAGTGTGTTAGTGGCATCACACAGAGCTCCTCTATTTTCTTTGCATAAGCACCCACAGGACTTCTAGTGTGTTAGTGGCATCACACAGAGCTCCTCTATTTTCTTTGCAGAAGCACCCACAGGACTTCTAGTGTGTTAGTGGCATCACACAGAGCTCCTCTATTTTCTTTGCATAAGCACCCATAGGACTTCTAGTGTGTTAGTGGCATCACACAGAGCTCCTATATATTCTTCTCAGCAGCACCCACAGGACTTCTAGTGTGTTAGTGGCATCACACAGAGCTCCTCTATTTTCTTTGCAGAGCACCCACAGGACTTCTAGTGTGTTAGTGGCATCACACAGAGCTCCTCTATTTTCTTTGCAGAAGCACCCACAGGACTTCTAGTGTGTTAGTGGCATCACACAGAGCTCCTCTATTTTCTTTGCATAAGCACCCACAGGACTTCTAGTGTGTTAGTGGCATCACACAGAGCTCCTCTATTTTCTTTGCAGAAGCACCCACAGGACTTCTAGTGTGTTAGTGGCATCACACAGAGCTCCTCTATTTTCTTTGCAGAAGCACCCATAGGACTTCTAGTGTGTTAGTGGCATCACACAGAGCTCCTATATTTTCTTCTCAGCAGCACCCACGACTTCTAGTGTGTTAGTGGCATCACACAGAGCTCCTCTATTTTCTTTGCAGAAGCACCCATAGGACTTCTAGTGTGTTAGTGGCATCACACAGAGCTCCTATATTTTCTTCTCAGCAGCACCCACAGGACTTCTAGTGTGTTAGTGGCATCACACAGAGCTCCTCTATTTTCTTCTCAGCAGCACCCACAGGACTTCTAGTGTGTTAGTGGCATCACACAGAGCTCCTCTATTTTCTTTGCATAAGCACCCACAGGACTTCTAGTGTGTTAGTGGCATCACACAGAGCTCCTCTATTTTCTTTGCATAAGCACCCACAGGACTTCTAGTGTGTTAGTGGCATCACACAGAGCTCCTCTATTTTCTTTGCAGAAGCACCCACAGGACTTCTAGTGTGTTAGTGGCATCACACAGAGCTCCTCTATTTTCTTTGCAGAAGCACCCATAGGACTTCTAGTGTGTTAGTGGCATCACACAGAGCTCCTATATTTTCTTCTCAGCAGCACCCACAGGACTACCGACTACAATGGCTGGAAGACCGCCAAGGGGAGGCAGAGCGTGCAGAGCCAAGAACACAGGGCAGGCAGGCTCTGTTTCTAGTGGACGTGGCCGTGGACGTGGACGTGGTCGTGCATCGTCATCAGCACGTGGCCATGGGACACGCGCGTCTTTGTTTTCGGCAGCTGGACATGTGGAGCCGCATCATGCTGAAGGCTTGGTAGAATGGATGACCAAGCCCTCCTCATCCTCCTCATCCTCTCTCACCCAGGCTCAGGGTACTGACAGAGCATCATCAGCCACCCCTTCCCTAGACCCACCATGTCCTCCTGAGGAGTCCCCCGAACTCTTTGAGCACAGTGTTGGGTACATGCTCCAGGAGGATGCCCAACGATTCGAAGGCTCGGATGACGATACCCAGCTTGAGGAATCTGGCAGTACAGTTCCACCAGCTGCAGCTTACTGCCAGGTTTGCTCTAGTGGTGAAGAGGGAGGGGATGATGAGGTCACTGACTCCACGTGGGTGCCTCAAGGGAGAGAGGATGAGGAGGAGGACGAGGAGGAGGAGGATGCGGCGTCACATGTCCAACGAGGCAGGATGCCCCCTGGAGGCCAGGTAGAGGCCAGCACAGCAACTGTACAACACCGCAGAGCTCCGCCTGTGCAGGGCGCTGCCTCTGCACGTTATCAGAAAAGTTCTTTGGTGTGGGCCTTTTTTGAGACGAGTGCAGCAGATCGCACCACTGCTATTTGCAATATTTGTCTCAAGCGTATCTCGCGTGGCCAAAACATCAGCCGCTTGGGCACGACAAGCATGACCAGACATATGGCGACCTGCCATGCAGCTCGTTGGCAGGCACACATAAAAGACCCACACCAAAGAACTAAGCGGACCTCTCCTTGCTCCTCCTCAGCTGGGATCTCCATCCCCACTACACCTTCAGTCCTCTCTGAAAGCTGCTCTGAGAGGACTGAAGGTGTAGAATTCGGTGTGTCACAACCAAGTACTTGCAGTACACCGACGTCCGATTGCAGCAGGCAAATTTCCCTGCCCCAGCTGCTGGACCGTAGAAAGAAGTACACTCCCAGCCATCCACATGCCCAGCGGTTGAATGCTAGCCTTGCTAAATTGCTAGCACTTCAACTGCTGCCTTTTCAGTTGGTAGACTCGGCCCCCTTCCGTGAGTTTGTTCAATGTGCGGTTCCTCAGTGGCAGGTTCCCAAACGCCACTTTTTCTCGCGGAAGGCGATTCCGTCTCTCTACCGGCATGTGGAGGGCAATGTCCATGCCTCGCTGGACAGGGCGGTCAGCGGTAAGGTGCATATTACCGCTGACTCATGGTCCAGCAGGCATGGACAGGGACGGTACCTTTCTTTCACGGCCCATTGGGTCACTCTATTGGCAGCTGGGAGGGATGCAGGACAAGGTGCAGTAGTGTTGGAGGTTGTTCCGCCACCACGCCTCCAAAACGCGACTACTGCTACTGGTTGTGACACACCTCTCTCCTCCACCCCCTCCTCTTCTTCTTCCTCCAGTGCTCTGTCCTTGGAACCAGCGGTGCTCCGTAGGCGTACAAGGGGCTACGCAAGTACGCAGGCAAAAAGATGCCATGCCGTGCTTGCGCTGGTGTGTTTGGGGGACAGGAGCCACACTGGGCCAGAGGTTCTGGCAGCTCTGCAGGGGCAGGCCGAGAGGTGGTTGACGCCACGTCAGCTTAAGCCAGGAATGGTCGTTTCTGACAATGGCACCAACCTCCTCTCCGCCCTGCGACAGGGGCAGCTCACCCATGTGCCCTGCATGGCTCACGTCCTCAACCTGGTGGTGCAGCGGTTCTTGGGCAGGTTCCCAGGCTTACAGGATGTCCTGAGGCAGGCCAGGAAAGTCTGTGTGCATTTCCGCCGATCTTATAATGCCAGTGCTCGGCTGACTGAGCTGCAAAAGGAGCTGAACCTGCCCAAGAACCGCCTAATATCTGACATGCCCACCAGGTGGAACTCAACGTTGGCCATGCTGCAGCGACTGCACACGCAGCAGAGGGCCATCAATGAGTACCTTTGCGACTACGGCACCAGGACAGGGTCAGGGGAGCTTGGTTTTTTTTCCCCACGTCAGTGGAGCATGATCAGGGATGCATGCACTGTCCTCTCACCATTTGAGGAGGCCACGAGGATGGTGAGCAGTGACAGTGCATGCATCAGTGACACTGTCCCTCTTGTCCACCTGTTGGAGCATACGCTGCGTGGGATAATGGACAGGGCACTTGAGGCAGAACAGAGGCAGGAAGAGGAGGACTTCCTTGCCTCTCAAGGCCCCCTTTATCCGGACAGTGTTCCTTCTGTCCCACCCATCACACAGGAAGAGGAGGAGGAGGAGGAGGAGGAGGAGGAGGAGGAGGATTGTGTGAGCATGGAGGTGGAGCCTGGCACTCAGCATCAGCAGCAGCAGTCTTTTAGGGATGATGTACAGTCCCAACAAGCCAGTGGACTTGTACGTGGCTGGGAGGAGGTGGCTGGCGATCATGTCATCCTCAGTGACCCAGAAGACTCCGGACCGAATGCCTCAGCTAACCTACGCTGCATGGCCTCCCTGATCCTGCAAAGCCTGCGGAAGGATCCTCGTGTTCTTCGGATCAAGGAGAGGGACCATTACTGGCTGGCCACTCTCCTTGATCCGCGGTACAAGGGTAAGGTTGCGGACCTTATCTTGCCGTCGCAGAGGGAGCAGAGGATGAGACATCTCAGGGAGGCCTTGCAGAAAGGTCTGTGCAACGCGTTCCCAGAAACTGGGAGGCTACAAACTCCTGGTCCTGGGCGACGAGTTGCTGAGGCTTCGGTCAGTGGCAGAAGGAGCGGTGGGGAAGGTGGACGTCTGACCGATGCGTTCAGACAATTTTTTAGTCCGCAGCCCCAAGGTATGATCGGTTCCAGCAACCATCGCCAGCGTCTGATATACATGGTGCAGGAATACCTTGGGGCAAGGTCAGACTTGGACACCTTTCCCACCGAAAATCCTCTGGCTTACTGGGTCCTGAGGATGGATCACTGGCCAGAGCTTGCACAGTATGCAATTGAGCTACTGGCCTGTCCTGCCTCCAGCGTTCTTTCCGAACGCACATTCAGTGCTGCTGGAGGATTTGTGACTGATCATAGGGTGCGCCTGTCCACCGCCTCGGTTGATCGACTGACATTCATCAAAATGAATCAGTCTTGGATCACCACCAGCTACCAGGCACCTGAGGCGGATATAACCGAATAATTTTTAATGTCACATCCCTTCAAGACTGCCTATGCTGATGCTGAGTGACTGTCCTCTTATGTTCACTGACTATCCTCTTCCTCCTCCTCAATGATCCATGCCACCAGCACCAGTGCCTAAGGCACAATTTTTCAGCCCCTGTTTAACAGGGGCGTGTACTTACAATTTTTTAAAAAAAATGCTTCGCAACACGTGTGACTGCTGTGCTCCAAGTACAGTCTCTGTGAGGGCCGTGTTGCAGTGTTGTGGCACCAGCACCAGTGCCTAAGGCACAATTTTTCAGCCCCTGTTTAACAGGGGCGTGTACTTACAATTTTTTTAAAAAATGCTTCGCAACACGTGTGACTGCTGTGCTCCAAGTACAGTCTCTGTGAGGGCCGTGTTGCAGTGTTGTGGCACCAGCACCAGTGCCTAAGGCACAATTTTTCAGCCCCTGTTTAACAGGGGCGTGTACTTACAATTTTTTTTAAAAAATGCTTCGCAACACGTGTGACTGCTGTGCTCCAAGTACAGTCTCTGTGAGGGCCGTGTTGCAGTGTTGTGGCACCAGCACCAGTGCCTAAGGCACAATTTTTCAGCCCCTGTTTAACAGGGGCGTGTACTTACAATTTTTTAAAAAAATGCTTCGCAACACGTGTGACTGCTGTGCTCCAAGTACAGTCTCTGTGAGGGGTTGCAGTGTTGTGGCACCAGCACCAGTGCCTAAGGCACAATTTTTCAGCCCCTGTTTAACAGGGGCGGGTAATTACAAATCTTGATCTAATAGTTCACAGCAGGGCCCATTCCTGCGCCCACCAAGAGTAACTATGAGGGCCTGCAGTCTTGTGGCAACACCGTCCACCACCACCGCCAAAGGCCCAATTTTTCTGCCCTGTTCATCAGGTGCTTGCAATTACAAATCTTGATCTAATAACTCACAGCAGGGCCCATTCCTGCGCCCACCAAGAGTAACTATGAGGGCCTACAGTCTTGTGGCAACACCGTCCACCACCACCGCCAAAGGCCCAATTTTTCTGCCCTGTTCATCAGGTGCTTGCAATTACAAATCTTGATCTAATAACTCACAGCAGGGCCCATTCCTGCGCCCACCAAGAGTAACTGTGAGAGCTTACAGTCTTGTGGCAAAACCGTCCACCACCACCACCACCACCACCCCCAATTTTTCTGCCCTGTTCAACAGGTGCATGCAATTACAAATCTTGATCTATTAACTCACAGCAGGGCCCATTCCTGTGCCCACCAGTCTTGTGGCTACACCAACATCTAATAGGGCAAATTTCTGCAGAGTATATACGCCAGGCCCCTACTTTCAAACATCCAACTTACAAACGACTCCTACTTGCAAATGGAAAGAGAAAACAGGAAGTGAGAGGAAATCTACCCCTAGGAAGGGAAATTCTATCCTGTTAGATTTAATTTGGGAAAAAGGTATCTCCTCTCTACTGATACTTTATCACCAATCCTTGTTTCAATTAAAACCCCACTTTTCCAAAAACATTTGTCATTGGGACGGAAAGTGAGGTGACATGTTCTGAACAGATGTGCAAAGACAGCAAATGTTACAGGGGTGATAACCCCTCCCTATGTTCTCCAAAAAGCTTAAAAATAGATTTTTTTGGGATGGAGCTACACTTCATAATGTACCTGTTCAGATTCTACTTAAGATCAAACCTAAAGCCGCAAGTGGTTTTAAATGGCTTCTTTTTTTCCTTTACAAATGTCATTTTGTGCAAGGACAGTTCTAAACACGGGAAACACATGCCACTTCACAGGCATACTTTGGACACCCCCCAGGTACCATATTTAAAGGAAAATGTCACTTTTTTTTTTTCACTTTATGCATCATTAAAATGACTGCTCCCGAAAAAACGTTAGTTTTTAAAAGTTCTTTTTGCATTGATATATGTCCCCTGGGGCAGGACCCGGGTCCCCAAACCTGTTTTATGACATTAACATGCATATTGGCCGTTGTAATTAGCACTTTTGATTTCGAACGTTCGCGTCCATTATAACGTATAGGGTTCGAAAATTCGCGCGAACTTTCGGTCCGTTCGAAGGTTCTGGTTCGAACCGAACCCGGGGGTGTTCGGCTCATCCCTAGTCAGTAGTGTTCAATATTGAGTTGGCCCACCCTTTGCACCTATACCAGCTTCAACTCTTCTGGGAAAGCTGTCCACGAGGTTTAGGAGTCTGTCTATGGGAATGTTTGTCCAATCTTCCAGAAGTGCATTTGTGAGGTTGGTCAATAAGGCCTGGCTCGCAGTCTTTGCTCTTATTCATCCCAAAGGTGTTCTATCGGGTTGAGGTGTAGGCCAGCCATGTTCCTCCACCCCACACTCACTCATTCATGTCTTTATGGACCTGTGCACTGGTGCGCAGTCATGTTGGAACCGGAAGGGGCCATCCCAAAACTGTTCCCACAAAGTTGGGAGCATGAAACTGTCCAAAATGTCTTGGTATGCTGACGCCTTAAGAGTTCCATTTACTGGAACTAAGGGACCAAGCCAGTGGCGGTGCGTGCATAGAGGGCGCAGGAGCGCCGCCCCCCTTCTCCTGCACCGCTCTATCACCAATAGATAGATTCATGCATTGCATGAATCTATCTATTGTCACCGCTGCTGCCCCCTATTCAGGTGTCCGGCCCCTGATCGGGCGCCGGGCATCTGAATTACAGTGGGTGGGGGTGTTTCTGGAAGCGCCCTATTAGAGCTGTAAAGCTCTAATAGGGGACCTTATTAGAGCGGTGTGCTCTAATAGGCTTCCCTAAGTGTAAACAGCGGGCGCACTGCTGTGCGTTCGCTGATTACACAGTATTGTGTTAGAGAAGCGAATACATCGCTTCCCTAACACAGACCCGCCTCTCAGCCAATCAGGTTGCCAGGTCTGTTACCTGTAACCTGATTGGCTGAAGTCACAGGCTAGGTGCTAGGCGTCCAATCATAGCAGAAGACAGGAGGAGCGCGGGAGAAGAAGACATCGGACGATGAGCTGCCGCTCGCCGCCTGACGCCGTCACCAGCTGCACACCGAGACAAGGTAAGTGCAGAGGGCAGGCAGGGGGCACAGTGGCAGCACTTGAAGGGGCACAGTGGCAGCACTTGGAGGGGCACAGTGGCAGCACTTGAGGGGCACAGTGGCAGCACTTGAAGGGGCACAGTGGCAGCACTTGAAGGGGCACAGTGGCAGCACTTGAAGGGGCACAGTGGCAGCACTTGAGGGGCACAGTGGCAGCACTGGAGGGGCACAGTGGTAGCACTTGAGGGGCACAGTGGCAGCACTTGGGGCACAATGGCAGCACTTGGAGGGGCACAGTGGCAGCACTTGAAGCACAATGGCAGCACTTGGGACACAGTGACAGCACTTGGGACACAGTGACAGCACTTGAGGGGCACAGTGGCAGCACTTGAGGGGCACAGTGGCAGCGTTTGATGGGCACAATGGCAGCGTTTGATGGGCACAGTGGCAGCGTTTGATGGGCACAGTGGCAGCATTTAATGGGCACAGTGGCAGCGTTTGATGGGCACAGTGGCAGCATTTAATGGGCACAGTGGCAGCGTTTGATGGCACAGTGAGGCTGTTTGTTTGCGCCCCCCCAAAAAATTTTGAGCACCAGCCGCCACTGGACCAAGCCCAACCCCTGAACAATAACCCCACACCAAAATCCCCCCCTCCACCAAATGAATTGGAGGGGTGGCCCAATAATTTTGGCAATATAGTGTGGATGAGCGAGTTTGGGGTGGAGGAACTTGACTGGCCTGCACAAAGTCCTGACCTCAACCCGATAGAACACCTTTGGGCAGAATTAGAGCTTGGGAAAAGCTGGGTTTGGGGAAAGGGGAGGGAATCCCCTGCTTTACACTGAATGGGCTGGATGTGATTTTAAATGCAAAAAAACATTAAATGGTTCCTAGTGGTCATGGGAAATAATACTCTAAACTGACCATGCTTTCTAAACACATATTTTTGTTTTTCTTCAGTTTAACAGCAGGTTTGGAATATTGAGCTTTTTTTTTTTTTTGCTAAGCTAAACGAAGATTCAGCCTCACTATGTACATAGTAATTATGTAACAGTAAAAAATATTTAATGGGGTTGAATTTCTCACAAAGCTAAATGGCTATGGGAATGGTAATTAAATGTTAGCAATTACACATATAGTATTCTCACAGCCTGATGCTAATGATAAGTAAGCAAACATCTTTTTGATGCTATTGGCAGCCATCCTACAGCTCCAGCTATTGTCCAATAACTGCATGGTGGTTTCTGTTTGACCAGCTCACCACATTTACTGACTGAATGACTCTTGCTTAATTCAGCCAGCATGTGGTTACTGTAAATTATATTGTAAATGACTCCTTCCTATACTCTTGAACATACAATGAATAATGTATTGATCGTAGCCAACGAACCCACACTAGTTCAGATTGACAAACAAATATAGAATTAATTTTTCCTATTTTCTTTACTAGTAGGATGAGCAGTCATGGAATAGTTCACTATTCTTAGCCTATTGCTACTTTAGGTGCTGTTATGAGAATGTTTTTATTTTTTTTGGCTATTCATACTTACCTAGGTGGATGCAGAATCAGAACGATGCTGCACCTGTCCCCCGCCGCCTCTTTACTGAGAACCGAGCCACGAACACTGCCGATGGCTCGGTTCTCTCACCTCCCCAAGAGGAGAGCTGCTGCATCTCTACTGCTCTGCCCCCCTGCGCTCATCGGAGGGGCGGGAAGCGGCAAATATTTCTTACTATTTTTCTCCTCATATACCCAAAACATTTTTGTTTTAACTTTTATTTTTATAAATAAATGTCACTTCCTGGCCTGTGTACCACTGAGCTCCCTCCGCCCTTCCCAGCGACAACCGACCATGACAGCACCAGGTCTGCAGGTAGGACAGTGGAACCCAGTAAACATGGGGGGGGGGGGGTTTGCACATTGTGGCGGTGATGGTGGAAGTGATAGGTGGCTTCAAAACTGCCTGTATCACTTCCACATGAAAGCTGGCAGTCGGCTTTACTAAAGTACACACACCAGGGGTGGACTGACTATTAGGGCACTCCGGCACTGCCTGAGGGCCCCATGCCACTAAGGGGCCCCATCAGGGTTGCCAGCCTCAATAAAACCAGGTACAGTATGTAAGAATCTGTGTTTTTAAAAAAATCCCAAGATTATAGCTGCCCGCTTCTCCAGTACCTTTTCAGTGTGTGTATACTGTGTGTGTATATTGTGTATACTGTGTGTGAATATTGTGTGTCTGTGTGTATACTGTATGTGTGTGTGTGTATAATGTGTGGCCCCATAATCTATTGCCTGGGGGCCCCATAATCTCCTATTGCCTGGGAGCCCCATAATCTCCTAATGCCCGGGGGCCCCATAACCTTCTCCTATTGCCCGGGGGCCCCATGACCTTCTCCTATTGCCCGGGGGCCCCAGGAGTTGTCAGTCCGCCCCTGACACACACTATGCTATAGCAGCCAGGATTGTGTAAAAAAATACGTCTGCGGCACTGTAAACATCCGAATCCCCAGCAAGTGGTTGGGGATTTCGTATTTTTTATAAAAGAGGTCTTCCAAAAGTAATTTTGGGGACCACTGGACTTTTGCATGTAATGAAGCTTTCATTCAATTAAAAAATAAGCTGACAGAAGCACCAATTTTAGCATATGCTGAAGCCCAGAAACCATATGTACTCCATGTTGATTTGAGTGAAGTGTTGCACAAAGAGTATTCAGATGGGTTATGACCAATAGCCTTCATCAGTCAAAGCTTAATTCCTAGTGAGCACACGTGTACCTGCTTTATTACTATCATTCCCAAAGGGAAAAATATCTGAACCCAGGGTGTCAGAGGTGGCGGAGGACTTGCAGGGTCAGGGCAACCAGTGGGGTACTGATTTAACCAGCGACCCTCACAAAGGCAGCACTACATAAGTATTGCTATTTTAACATACAAACTTCACCTTCGTCCAAGTTGCCTTTAAAGTCCCATCTCTCTGGGGGTATTGCTTGTATTTATTATTCATATGGGGATGTTGGCAACGATATACATGACTCTTGCCTCTGGCCATCTATATAATCAAAACAGTAAGGGCTCCTGTACGCAAGCTTCACCCTCTGATGAGCAATCCACTGTGGACTGCTCTTTATGGAGAGTTGGACAGGAGGTGAGGAGGCGTCATGTTGCTAAGCATAACAGAGAGCTAATTTTTCTATGTTGCATTGCAAAGTATTGCAGCTGCAGCATTTGTGCCCCTTGTCTAATGCTTTTGCAGCTTTAGCGCGTGCAGTTGGGGGGCGGTAAAAAACACATGCTTTTACTGCCTTCCAGCTGCAGGTGTAAACAAGGTTTACTCCTGCAGTAATAAATACATGAAACCTCACAGTGAACATTACTCAGAGGCTAGTGATGTGTTCAGGACATAACGCCTGTGCAATAATGTTTGCAAAGTTACATTTAGATGCAAAATACAAAAAAGAATCAATAATATACATGGAGTAGATAAATAAAAAAATGCATGCTTTTTGTGAATTGGTATTTAAAAAAACGTTTGAGGCTATAGAACAGTGGTTTCCAAACTGCAGCCTGGGGGCTGAATGTGGCCATTTGCTTGCCTTTGTCTGGCCCTTGGGGCACTATTCCTCCCACTGACACCAACAATGGGACACTATTCTTTCCACTGATACCAACAATGGGACACTATTCTTCCCACTGATACCAATGATGGGGCACTGTTCATCCCACTGACACCAATGATGGGGCACTATTCATTCCACTGATACCAATGATGGGACACTATTCCTTCCACTGATGAGGCACTATTCCTTCCACTGACACCAATGATGGGGCACTATTTCTCCCAATGACATCAATGAAGGGGAACTATTCCTCCCAATGACACCAATGATGGGGCACTATTCCTTCTACTGACACCAATGATGGGGCACTATTCCTTCTACTGACACCAATGATGGGGCACTATTCCTTCCACTGACACCAACGATGGGGCACTATTTCTCCCAATGACATCAATGAAGGGGAACTATTCCTCCCAATGACATCAATGATGAGGAACTATTCCTCCCACTGACACCAATGATGGGGCACTATTCCTTTCACTGACACCAATGATGGGACACTATTCCTTCCACTGACACCAATGATGGGGCACTATTCCTCCCACGGACACAAATGATGGGGCACTATTACTTCTACTGATGCCAGGACATTTTCTAATCCCAATGGCCACAGTCTGCCCCCCCCCCTAAATTCTGAAGCACAATAAACTGGCCCTTCGTTTAGAAAGTTTGGAGACCCCTGCTATAGAACATTAGTTCTATAGCAGGATGCCCCTGTTGAAGACCACTCGAGTCAAAACGCGTCGGACTGAGCTCATTTGAGACTCCCACATTGCTTTTATTATATTTTATTACATTTTATATGTGCTGTATTTTATGGGATTTTTCCCTTTTATGTCATTTTCTTCCATTTGAAATCCAATAAACATATTGGTGGATTTACACTATTTGGAGTTTCTTCTCCCTCCCCCCTTTTGTTTTCCTGGTGCCACATACCATTTTTGACGAATTGGGATACCTTTTGGATCGTCCATACGTGCCATCTTGGAGGAGTTGGAACAACAACCGGGTCATCCATCCGTGTCCTCGAGGCGTGTCGTTTGGACCAAGGACCCACATCAATATTCCAGGTGCCACCCACAGGAAAACCCTAAGCGTAATTGACTCACTGCCATATGGTAGGTGTGTCCACCACCGCTGGTAAGCGTATCCATTACACATCTTCAAATTTTTCTCCTGTATACTTTTGTATATATACCAGATCCCAGGAGTCCAGAGACGTCCTGATATAGTTTTTTTGGCATAAAGACTCTATCACGCTCACACCAATTTATCACTATTATTTAATACCCATGGGACTATTTTGTATACTAATACATTGATATACACTTCCTTCATAGATGTTCATATTGTCTATGACTGTATTTTTGTTAGCGCTACACGTTTGTTTTTTCTATAGAACATTAGTGACAGGTTTACACTACTGAGACTGACCAGGGACCTTTTCTGTACACAAGAGATGAAAGACTTTCTGATCAAGAAAAGGAATCGATCGCTTATCACAGAGGTTTTCCAACAACGTAGGGAACAATTTTGTGTGATGAAGCTCTTGCATCAGTTGCAAGTGTTTCAATTTGGTATTACCACCTACCTGAACCAATTATTGTAAGCAACACCCAAATCAATCATATCTCTTGTAGACATTGGGCTACATCATGGCTGCTTTAGTGACCAACCATGGAGGATTATATCATCCAACCCTCTGTGTTTGCTGGCAGCTGTGCCTGTTATTCACTTATAATATATTCTCTACATGTGACTTTGCAATGGCAGAAGAAAATTAATGGTAATTACTTTTCTTACCCTGCAGCAGAATATCACTGAGTCAGGGGGATAGTCTAATAAAGAAGTAGAGAATGTTCACTTTGCTTAGCATGTAAAGTGAACTGCATGATCATGTGCAAGCACAAATCTTGATTTATTCCCCCCATTCATAGTGAAAACAGATTCACAGGTTCACATTATACATTTTGCTTAGTTAACATTCCCCACTCCTTTAGGCCTGATTCACACCTATGCAGTTTTAGTGCTTTTTGCATTTTGCAGATTTGCACTACGGTCCATTTACCATGGTTTCCTATGGAACACGTTCTGTAGTGCAAATCTGCAAAATGTAAAAAGCACTAAAAATGCACAGGTGTGAATCAGGCCTTAGATAGTCAAATGCTATGTGTATTGTAATGTGGGGCTGGGCAGACTACTTAGAAACTAAAACCTTTAAGTTATGCGCTCTCTTTGTATGGTGAACTGGAAGAACCTGTTTTGACTAGAAACTCATAGGCTAAGCTCTAGGGAGATATAAGGACACAAATTAAAGCGATTCTGCATTAATTAAACTTTTTTTTTTATGAATTTCTACCCCTAAAGCTGAAAATATGCATGCCCTGAAAAGGCAAATGACAGGTTTACTTTAAACCCCCGTAAACAAACGGTCCAAAATTCCGACGGAAAATGACCATGTTGTCAGAAAAACCGCCTGTGTGTGGGCTCCATCAGACTTTTTCCCTCAAAATTTTCGATGGAAAAAATGTGAGATCCTGCTCTCAAATTTTCTGACAACAAAATCCGATCAGACTTTTTCAGTCTGTGTGACTGATGTATAAGCTGATGCAAGAGAGGGATATTTAGATGGGCTTTAGAAAGGAAAAAACTCTGGTAGGCTTTACCAAATAGAGGAGGTGGGGCAGTGCCACAGAGTCGGCAACAAAACTGCAGTCTGTACAATGTTATGTCACCTTCCTTAGCCCCCGTACTCACGGTCGGAAATTTCCGACCACAAAATCCGTCTGATTTTTTCAGACGGATTTTGTCCGACACTGGTGTTGCATACACACGGTCGGACAAAGTTGTCGGAAAATCCGATCATTCTGAACGTGGTGACGTTCGTTGCGTACGACGGAACTAGTAGCCAATAGCTTTGGTCTTGTAATTTGATCTTTGCATGCGTGGCACTTTGTCTGTCGGAATTCTCTACACACGATCGGAAAAAAAGTCTGATCGGATTTTGTTGTCGGAAAATTTGAGAGCGGAAAAAGTCCAATGGAGCCCACACACGGGCGGATTTTCTGACAACATGGTCCGATCGGACATTTTCCATCGGAATTTCCGACCGTGTGTACGGGGGCTTAAAGTAAACCTGTCATTTGCCTTTTCAGGGCATTGTAACAGGTCCACTTTAATGCTGGCCCCTACCTATAATTACCTTTCCTCTGCTCCCTCACCATGCCATAGGCTCTGTTCACATATGGGCGATTTAGAATTGTGGGCAGAACCACCACGACTCTGCCAGCCATTCCAAATAACGGCAAAACTTACAATGCGCATTTGGGTGCCATTCATTCTGGCGCTTCTAACGCTGCTAGATGTTGCAGCGATTGTCGAGTGGCAAAACACAAGGGCTAAAATCTGTAGAAAAGAAAGCAACGTCCGGTATGATTCCCCAAGGGAGTGAGCAGTTGGTGAGCTGGCTTATGGTGTCTTCCAAACATCAGGACACAACGTAAAAATGGAAAAGCTTTTTATTATTGCAGGTGGGGTGCAGATAATACAGGAGCTTATGGATTTCCTGGCTCAGGGCCAAAATTTGGTCCCTGAGCTTCTTTGGCGTGACAATTTAAATCAATGAACTGCCCTATGCACAACACACATTTCCACCTGAGAATCGCACAAACGCACAAAATCGTGAGCGGGAACGCAAGTTCCCAATGTACACACCATGAACAAGGCCTTAAAGAGAAGAAGTCCTGTAGTGTGACATTGGAAGTAGAGGAGTAAGTGACACGCTCCTCCATATTCAGAAGTACTGGGTATGTCACTTTAAAAAGAAGGTAAGTATTAGAAGCTGTGGGACAAGGGTTGCCACCTCATTCTTTTAAAACCGAACACATATTAATTACACAGGTTCTGTGGCTGATTAAAGGGGTTGTATACCCTCAATTACAACTTGCACCTACAGGTAAGCCTAGATTAAGGCTTACCTGTAGGTACAATAAATATCTCCTAAACCTGCACGGTTTAGGAGATATTTGCAAAGAACGTTTAACAACGTTGTCTACGGCGCATGCGAGCCGTAGACAACCGTAGCCGTAGCCGTAGACAACGGAGACAACGGAGCGACGTTTTCGCTGCTCTGGCCAATCACAGTGCCGCAGCGGGGCTGTGATTGGCCAGAGCGGCGATACCCGGAAGGGTATCTGTGGAGAGATGGCTGCGGCTGGAGGGGGAGAAGAGGACGGCGTCGGGGACCCCGATCTAAGGTAAGTGATGCATAATGAGCTAGTATGCTAGTCATATTAGCTCATTATGACTTTGTCTTGCAGGTAGTTTAAAAAAAACCCGACTAAAAACGGGTATACAACCGCTTTAAGGTGGTAATTAAACTCACTTGGTGCCGTATCTGCATTAAATTAGCCTCAGAACCTGTGTAATTCATATGTGTTCGGGTTTAAAGGGATGAGGTGGCAACCCTATGTGGGATGCAGGAATAAAGTGAACTTGTTGGTTTGCCCTACATAGGCACATCACATCACATAGGCACATCACGTTCACTTAAAAAGAAACCTGTGCTCAGAGCAAGAAAGAGGCTGCTACTACTGATTACTTATGCCGCGTACACACGATCGGAAAAAGCTCTGATGGTTTTCCCGTCGGAATTTCCAACGGAATTTCACTCAAACTGTCTTGCCTACACACGGTCACACCAAATTCCAACGGTCAATAACACCACGACATACACCACGTTCGACGGCACTATAAAAGGGAAGTTTAATGCTTCCCAGCATGCTTTTGAATTGTTTCCGAGCATGCGTTGGGATTTTGCGTGCCGGAATTGCATAAACACGATTGAAAAATCCGATAGAAAGGTTTTCCGTCAGAAAAATTAGGAACAGGTTCTCAATCCAAAGTCTGTAGGAAATGCCGACAGAAAAAGACCGTTGGGCATACACACGGTTGGAAAATCCGATGAAAAGCTCTCATCGGACTGTTTCCATCAGAAATTACGACCGCGTGTACGCAGCATTATTCTGATAAGCTAGTTGCTTGGTTGTCTCACTGGCATAATGGCTTCAGAGCCATTGACTCTGAACAAGCAAATTAAGAGTCTGATTTCACTTGCTACATACTTGTTTTGGGCCAGTGACCCAGACAGTAATGAACACAACTGGCATTTTTAGAAGACGGCAGCAATTGCAGTCACCACATTTCTAATGACTTTTAGTTATGCTGGATTTTAATACACAAGCGATGAGGGTTTTGCAATAATTTGTGCATGAAAAGTTTTGGCAGATGTAACAGATTTTGTGTATTTGTGTTAACCGTGTGTAGCGCCGGCTCCTAACGAGCAGACACTATTGTTTTTCAAAATTAAGTTGTCTGAAGCCACAGTTGGGCTTCAGGCTAATTATTCTAAAGTCCTGGTTTCTGTACCACTTCAGCTGGGTTGCACTGGTTTCTCCTTGACCTTGGGTGTCGCTGTCACCACCGGTAGGTGTAGAAACACAGTTCAGCTGGATGTATTGAATGCCACCTATTGTTCGGAAATAGCCCAGTGGGAGTGTTCTTTCTGCTGTGAATTCTGGGAGATGGTATTTAAGGTACCGACACCATTTTAGTGGGTCTTGTTTTTTGGGTTTTTTCCTGGCTGCTCCAGGGGTCCGCTGCCCCGACCTCGTGGCCCCCCTGGCCTGGGGTGCGCAGCCTATGTATCCTGTGTCTCGGGGCCGGCTGGCCCATGGCTACGCAACTGAGGGGGTAGGCCCAGAAAAGTCTTGGGGCCTACTGATCCAGGGATGGTCCGGTGCTGTCTCGCCTGCGGAAAGAGAACCAGAAACTGGAGGACTTTTTCCAAGAGAGGACCGAGCGCAAGGCTGGTATCTTTGGAGAAGCCTGGAAACTCAGTTAGAGGATGCAACCCGGATCAACACCCATACAGTATCACCGGACCGGCTGAAAGAGACTGGTACTGTAAGGCAGTTCTTTGAATTTCTCAAAACCTCTCAGTAATGCCTAAATTTAATTAAAAAGTCTGTGGCAGAGACTTAACTGAGCACCCCACCGGCTGCTAGGGTAAGTGAGAAGGGCCTATCCGGGGGTTGCTGGATCCAGTCTGTGGAACTTTTTGTCCTCTGGATTCTTCTAATACCGTTACCCCGCAATTACCAAGTGCCTGAACTTCCCCCCTTAACCCTCTACCCCTTTATTGAGACACTTTGTCTTTATTTCAAATAAATAACCAAAAAAGGACTAAGTGTCAGATTCAGCATTCTTTGGGCCATTTTCCACGGGACCCTTAAAACGGAGACGCCAGCAGATGAGGTAACGGTAAGCCCAAATAAAACCAGCAGCTCCTTCGGTGGTCAGTGCTACACGTGTATTCAACTATTTCCCTAGAAATATGAAAGTTGTATAAATGAGACCTTGTCTCTTTAACAATGAGATCTTAGAATCAATATAAATGTTGTTTATTAATTTCAGTCATCCATTTAGACCATTTAAACAAAGATAAGTAATTGAAGACAAATGGAATTATAGTTTTCTCTTTATTTGCCTACAGTAGTTTTAAGATACTGGAAAGGCTTGGCAGCAATTTTCGGCATGTATTGCATAGTTTGGCTAGAGGTGAAAGGAACATGCTATTTCTATAGCAGATTGTTCATTTACTCACAATGCTCAGATGCAAGAACAGGCCCCTAAACTTGTGTCTGCAACATCCTGGGTTCCGTGACATAGATAGGGAGTATAAATGCCACCTATCAGTGCCACCTCATCAGTGCCCACCAGTGCCACCTATTAGTGCCCATCAATGCAGCCTATCGGTGCCTATCAGTGCCCATCAGTGCAGCCTCATCAGCGTACATCAATGAAGGAGAAAAATTACCTATTTGCAAAATATATTCACAAAATATAAAACGTTTTTTTTCGGGTTTTTTCGGTGTTTTAAATTTTTTTTAACAAAAAATAAAAAACCCAGAGGTGATCAAATACCACCAAAAGAACGCTCTATTTCTGGTAAAAAAAATGATAAAAATTTCATTTGGGTACAGAGTTGTATGACCACGCAATTGTCGTTCAAAGAGTGACAGCGCTGAAAGCTGAAAATTGGTCTGGGCAGGAGGGGGGTTTAGGTGCCCATTAAGCAAGTGGTTAATAACAGTGCATACATCAATGTATAAACAGGTATTATAAGCAAAGGGCCTGATAGGAGTCAAGGTGGAATTGTACACATATACCCAGGTATATATAGTTATTAATAGAGATACCTCGATGAATGTTGCAGTCCTAAAGCGAAGATCAGCGTTCACAGGGGTGTCCTGCAACTGTTGCCTGACCAGCCTGGCATGTTTGTGCTGCAGTTAATATTGTGGTTCTTCATACTTGTTGGTTCAGCTGATTCTGTGGATTTGGGTTGGGTCTGTGGTTTTGTCTATTTGAATGCTGGTTTGTTTGGTTTAGGATCTGTGTCCCTGTTGATTGTTTTTCGCTGCTTTTTTTTTGTTTTGGCTTATGTGGTTGTGCTGTTTTATTTTTGGTTGGTTTTTTTTTGGTGGTTGTTGGGCGCTGCTTTTCCTTTTTCCCTGTTTCCTCAATTTGGGTTTTGTGTGTGGTTGCTGTTTTACTTAAGTAGTAATTCTCAACCTTTTGAGCGGGATACATCCCTGAGGCCGGGTTCACACTACTGCGATGTTAGAAATCGCATGTGATTTGCACCGCACTGATGTGCAAATCACATGCAATGTCTGTGCGATGCAAATTCAGTCCAACAGATTGTATGGCTGAATTTGCATCGCATTTGGACCAAAGTCGTGCAAGACCCTTTTTTTGGTACGCACCAGAATCGGATCGCATTGGGTGGTCACACTCAAGCGATCCGATTCCTGTCTGAATTGACAGTTCGCACTGCGATGTGCGAACCTATATGAGGGTGTCATTAACTTTGTATTGACACCCGCAGTAGTTCGCAGGAACCCGTACTCAGTGATGTAAGTAACTGAGTTAAAATAAACTGAGTTACCTAACGCAGTTACTTTAGAGGGTAACGAGTAATCTAACTGATTACTTTTCCCCTCATGGTAACTCAGTTCCCATTACTTTGGCTTAGTTACCCCAGTTACATCTACCGCCACTAGATGGCAGTAGTGTAATTCCGGTGTCCTGCCGAAAAAGTTCCCCCGCCGGATAAGGACCCCCTGTACTGCGCAGGCGCAGCGCTTGCGCAGTACGAAGGACTACGGAGCTTCCGAAAATTGCCGAACCTAAACAGCTCTGAGTGAACTTTACACCGCGCAGGTGCAGTTAACATGTATTTGTACGAGGCGATGCCGCACGCTCCTGATGCTCGTGCTACTCTGCAAGGGGCGTCTATCGTGTAACTAAGGGGCGGGTCTAGTATTACTGTAACCAAGGGGTGCATTTATTATTATTGTTATATATCGAGCTCTGCCCATTAATTTAACATTCGCCCTCTTCTGTAGCCATCCACCCTTTACACAATATAATAATAATAGACCCGCCACTTGCTTACACGCTATAACAGATCTGCCCCTTGGTTAGAGTAATACTAGAGCAGCCCCTTGGTTACACGATATATAACAATAATAATAAATGCGCCCCTTGGTTACAGTAATACTAGACCCGCCCCTTAGTTACACGTATAGAATATTTTAAAAAAAAGTCAGTTACTTTGCTGCGTAACTAATTACTTTTCCAATGTAGTAACTGAGATATTAACGCAATTACTTTTTGGGAGAAGTAATTTGTAACTTAACTAATTACTTTTTTAAAGTAAGATGACCAACACTGCCTGTACTGTCATCATGGCAACCAGCTATGAGGTATGGGAGCAACCTATGATTCACTCTGTCAGAGGGACGTACCTTTCCTTAGAGCCATGAAAGGGTTTGGCAGACGCCGGGAGCCGGAGTGCTCTGTTTAGCAAGCTCGCTGTTTAATATTGTAGGGATTCTACTGGTGTTTACTGGTTGTCTCTGGCCAGGACTATAGTCATACATCTATGAAAGGCTGTAAAAAGGTGCACACCCCCCGCTGGGGTTATGTGAGTGCATTTTGTTTTTTAATATTATTTTTGTTAAATATAAGTTTTTTATTGCTCTTGTGCTCATCCCCTTTGATCTTTTTCTAATGACTTTGATCAATAATGCCATCAGTGGAGACTCCTCCACAGGAGGTAAATGGGCAATCTAGGCTCCCTCCCAAACATCAGGAAATAAGGAGAGAATCCTGTACTCTCATGTCTGGTGTTGTTATAACCATGGACCATGGCTTCAACCCTGCGGCTCTAGATATGCTTGTCATCAGTCTGTAGGGTACCTAGCATATCAGGTAGGGTCCTGGTTAGGACATACGCTAAAGAATTATTATATGTTTTTACTTCAAATGTAGCTCTGTACAGATAATCATGTAACTTGTTGTGGCAGGGCGAGCTCATGCCACAGTTTAAAACGGTGGTGTAAGCCAGATTTTGTAAGAAGCAAGCACACAAATGGCGCAGGTATGTGCTTACTTTATATGAGAGCCAGAGTTAGAGCTCAGGGCCCCACCCTACTGAGGGGGTCAGTGTGTGAAGGGAGCAGTGAGAGATGCTGGTGTGCACCATAATGTCCAGGTCGGGACAGACCAAGACCCGAGCCTGAGAGAGAGTCCATGAAGGACAGAGCAGCTAGGAAGCTGTAGAGAGAGTCCATGAAGGACAGAGCAGCTAGGAAGCTGTAGAGAGTGTCCATGAAGGACAGAGCAGCTAGGAAGTTGTAGAGAGAGTCCATGAAGGACAGAACAGCTAGGAAGCTGTAGAGAGAGTCCATGAAGGACAGAGCAGCTAGGAAGCTGTAGAGAGAGTCCATGAAGGACAGAACAGCTAGGAAGCTGTAGAGAGAGTCCATGAAGGACAGTGCAGCTAGGAAGCTGTAGAGAGAGTCCATGAAGGACAGAACAGCTAGGAAGCTGTAGAGAGAGTCCATGAAGGACAGAACAGCTAGGAAGCTGTAGAGAGAGTCCACGAAGGACAGAGCAGCTAGGAAGCTGTAGAGAGAGTCCATGAAGGACAGTGCAGCTAGGAAGCTGTAGAGAGAGTCCACGAAGGACAGTGCAGCTAGGAAGCTGTAGAGAGAGTCCACGAAGGACAGTGCAGCTAGGAAGCTGTAGAGAGAGTCCACGAAGGACAGAGCAGCTAGGAAGCTGTAGAGAGAGTCCACGAAGGACAGAACAGCTAGGAAGCTGTAGAGAGAGTCCACGAAGGACAGAACAGCTAGGAAGCTGTAGAGAGAGTCCACGAAGGACAGAACAGCTAGGAAGCTGTAGAGAGAGTCCATGAAGGACAGAGCAGCTAGGAAGCTGTAGAGAGAGTCCATGAAGGACAGAGCAGCTAGGAAGCTGTAGAGAGAGTCCATGAAGGACAGAACAGCTAGGAAGCTGTAGAGAGAGTCCATGAAGGACAGAGCAGCTAGGAAGCTATAGAGAGAGTCCATGAAGGACAGAACAGCTAGGAAGCTGTAGAGAGAGTCCACAAAGGACAAAACAGCTAGGAAGCTGTAGAGAGAGTCCATGAAGGACAGAACAGCTAGGAAGCTGTAGAGAGAGTCCATGAAGGACAGAACAGCTAGGAAGCTGTAAGGAAGACACAGAGCTGAAGTGCAGCGTTTGGCATTACCCTTGAGCTAAAAAACCCTGACGTGTCATCTTGTTAACAATGGCCCATTTAAGTGGCAAGAACTCCAACTTGTGGACTGGGTAGTTGCAGTGGCGTCACTAGGGTTGGTGTCACCTGGTGCGGTAAAATATGGTGTCACCCCCCCCCCCCCCCCCCCCCCCTGTCACTGAGCAATCCGGGGCACTGAGCAGGCTAGCACATCAGCACAGCTCTCCCCCCTAGCCTGCCATAGTGTTCTGTCCTGCCACTGCGGAGTGACAGCAGGAGCAGGACAGAGCAGTAGACACTGAGCAGGCTAGTGCATCGGGCTCTCTTCTGCCTAGCCTGCCACAGTGCTCTGGGGTAGGCTAGATTTGGGAAGGCTGGGGTAGGCTAGTTTTGGGACGGCAGCATCATGGTGCTCACTCCAAACCAGCCCCTGTAAATGTCGTGGTTTATGCCGCACTGTCACGGATGGCGGTGACATCATCACGGTCGGATATCACTTCCTTCTTAATGGTGTCCCCCAGGCCTGGACTGGGACAAAAAATAGACTCAAGCATATTAGACTGAGCCCCAAGTCTAAATACCCCCCAATGTAACAGTGTAATCCCCTTCCAGTTTAATCCCCCTGATGTAACCCCCCCCCCTGTGTAGTACCCCCGTGTAATCCCCCTAATGTACCCCCATGTAATCCCCCTAAGGTACCCCCGTGTAATCCCCCTAATGTAACCACCCCCTGTGTAATCCCCCTAATGTAACCACCCCCTGTGTAATCCCCCTAATGTAACCCCCTGTGTAATCCCCATAATGTACCCCCCTGTCACTGTGTAATCCCCCTAATGTACCCCCTGTGTAATCCCCATAATGTACCCCCGTGTAATCTCCATACCCCCCTAATGTACCCCCTGTGTAATCCCCATAATGTACCCCCTGTGTAATCCCCATAATGTACCCCCTGTGTAATCTCCATAATGTACCCCCTGTGTAATCCCCATAATGTACCCCCTGTGTAATCCCCATAATGTACCCCCTGTGTAATCCCCATAATGTACCCCCTGTGTAATCTCCATAATGTACCCCCCTAATGTGCCCCCTGTGTAATCCCCCTAATGTACACCCCCCCCCCCCCCGTGTATATCTGCCCATAGTGACATTGCGTTCACAATTCACAGACCTCAGACCTCAGATCAGCGTGGCTCTGTCCACATGGATGTCCATTGTCCCTCCTCCTAGGCTCTTCCTCCTGTTGTGTACTGTCAGTGTGGAGGAGGAGCCTTGGCTCCGAGGAGTGTAATTGTGATAGGCAGCCGGCATCTCTGCCCACCTGCCTGTCACAATAATAGGGGATTGCAGTACCGCTTCCCGGAGGACATGCGGGCGCTGTGCACTGGGCTATGGGAACCCGAGCTGTCTGCCTCACAATTATTTCTCCTCCTCACCGAACATCGCTGAGTAGAGATAGTGCTCAGTGGACGGAGGAGGAGGAGAGAGCCGCGGTGCCTCTCTCAATCCAGTGCCGGGTGTCACCCCTCTGTCGGGTGACACCTGGGTGCGGCCCGCACCCCCCTTGCAACGCCGCTGGATAATTAGCATGTGCGTATGTATTCACCCCCTTTCTTATGAAGCCCATAAAAAGCTCTGGTGCAACCAATTGTCTTCAGAAGTCACATAATTCGTGAAATGATGTCCACCTGTGTGCAATCTAAGTGTCACATGATCTGTCATTACATTTACATCTTTTTGAAAGGCCCCAGAGCCTGCAACACCTAAGCAAGAGGCACCACTAACCAAAAACTGCCATGAAGACCAAGAAACTCTCCAAACAAGTAAGGGACAATGTTGTTGAGAAGTACAAGTCAGGGTTAGATTATAAAAAAATATCCAAATCTTTGATGATCCCTAGGAGCACCATCAAATCTATCATAACCAAATGGAAAGAACATGGCACAACAGCAAACCTGCCAAAAGACCGCTGCACACCAAAACTCATGGACCGGTAACAAGGGAATAATTCAGAGAGGCAACGCAGAGACCTAAGGTAACCCTGGAGGCGCTGCAGAGTTCCACAGCAGAGACTGAAATATCTAAAAAGAAAAGGGAATGTGGGACTTTGAATGAGGCAATTGACTTGTGGAGGTAGAGTGGTTGGTAAACATTATTTATTTGTAACAATAATATAAAACAGATAAAAAAAGTATTTTCATATATCTGCACATACACATGGCATAAACGTAATAGATACATATATGTCAACTTGGCAGCACATAAGAGATAGTAAATATTAATAAAGTATAATACAAGTGTAACGGCCATAGTACCCAGTAATGTCAGATGCTGACACACAAAAGTCCTTTTGAGGATTTTTATTCTGCAGGGGTAACATCCAACTATAACGCAGTCTCAATTGGGAATAGAGGGCAAGGGTGATAAAACTCAGACACTTAGAACAGCTGACATCAATTGAATGTCTCTAAAGCCCCATACACACGGTCGGATTTTCCGATGGATTCTGTCCTATCAGACAATGTTGTCGGAAATTCCGACCGTGTGTAGGCACCATCGGACAGTTTCCATCGGATTGTCTGACGGACAAAGTCCTATCTCCTGCTGGATAGATTTTTTGACAACAAAGTCCGATCACACCAAATCCGATCGTGTGTAGCGAATTCCGACGGACAAAGTGCTACGCATGCTCAGATCACATTACAAGACCAAAGCTATTGGCTACTAGCCTCTACGTAGTCCCGTCGTAGGCAACAAACGTCACCACGTTCAGAATGATCGGATTTTCCGACAACTTTGTCCAACCGTGTGTACGCAAAACCAACATCGGACAAAGTACGACGGACATGATCCGACGGACCTGGTCCTCGGATAATCCGCGCGTGTGTATGGGGCTTTAGATAGCCCAGACAGTAGCCACTCGCAACTGGGCGCTTCACTGCTGGATAAACCTCTAACATTAGATTTAGCAGCCAACATGTGATCCGGAAAATTTGCAAAGTCTCTGCCACAGACTAGATTGTAACTGAAAATAAGTTAGGAACCTTTCCCACAGTACCTAGCTCTTTCAGCCTTCTTGGCGATACTGTGAGAAGTGTGGATTCACTAATGTCCATACAACTCAGCTCCCAGGCTCTTACCGAGGTGCCAGCTTCTTGGCCCTCCTCTGAAGAGTCCTCCCCTGGTCGATTGTACGAGTTGCCGTGTCTCTCCAATACCGAGAGCACACCGGGACACCTCTGAATCCTCCTTCAGTTACTGGGCCTCGAACTAGCCCGTTCCGAAGCTCGGGAATGGACGGATCCCCACCCCAGACCATGAGGGCCTCTGGGGCTGGTCAGGGTGACCATGCTTACGGGGACGGCAGACACTCCTGGGTCTGGGACCCCTCACGGGGTTGGTCCGGACCGGAACCAGGAATGACTTCAGCCTCTTAAATACCCCTTCCCAGACTACACAGCGGGGCCAAACGCACCCACTGATTGGCTCCGAGAAAGATTGGTACCTAAAACGTCCAACCAGGCTTGGTTCTCAGCCTGTCACAGGTGCCTCACTGCACCTATGACCAGGCAGAACTCCAGTACAGCCCAGCCAAACTGATGCCAAAGTAAAAAACCTGTACAATCAACCCCCAGAACTCTGTTACAGTTCTGGAAAACTAAATTTACATATATAGCGCACACTTTAGAAAAGTGTCAGCGCTACACAAGGTATTTCCTATTAGCAGGCATTGGTAACCCATATGCAAAAGAGCTGCTGTAAGATAGATGCACATACACATGAGTGGTTACATACTACTCAATGAATTTTGAATGTATAAAATATATATATGGGCCAGTTAATAGGTAGTGAGCCAGGCTTGACTGAGCACCCCATGGAAATTTGATGCATTTCATGGCTATCTGCCATTCATCAGGAGTTGGGTACAGAAGTAAACTGTAAATATAAATGGATATGTAGTATTAATTCATATGTCCTACCCCTTTAAGGGGAGAAAAGACCTCATGGGGTCTGTTTCCTTTTCACATTTTTTTTATTGTTATGTAAAATAATGCATATCAGTTTCCAATATAAAGAGAACTTAAGGCTTACATGTATATGGCTCAACAATATGCCATATCAGAGACAGTTAACAATACAACATATATAACAGAAGGGAGGCACAAGGCCTTCAAAGCCACATCCTTCTGTTTAACCTAAATAGCAACATTCCACAATAGATTATTTAACTCAATATTGTCAATGTCATCAGGACCTTTTGTCCCCTTGTTTGCTAGGAGAGTGTTTGTGGAGGGACCACATACAGGCAAGCAGTTACTCCCTAAGGGACCTTCCCACAGTTTTTACATTGACCCCTGTTGTCCAATACTCCAATAGTGACTGTCCTACCCTGTTTCCCCGAAAATAAGACCTAGCGTGATTGTCGGTGATGGCTGCAATATAAGCCCTACCTCCCAAATAAGCCCTACCCTGTTTCCCTGAAAATAAGCCCTACCCTGAAAATAAGACCTACAAGGACTTTAACTAGGGCTTATTTGGGTGGTAAGGCTTATATTGCAGCCATCACTGACAATCACACTAGGTCTTATTTTCAGGGAAACAGGGTACCAACGAACATTTTTCGCCACATTTTTCCACACCAATCTCTTTAAAGTGGAGTTCCACCCACTTTTACAACTCTTCAGCATCCCTCACTAAACTGTGCACTGTAAACAAATTGGATATTTTTTTTTTATTTTTTTTTCAGCACAGACTGTATATCTGCTGTATTCATTTTTCACTTCCTCCTCCCTGGCCGCGGCCCATCGCATCATTTCCTGTTTGCAATGCCTCCTGGGAAGGGGCAGCAACTTCCTCTCAAACTGCCGTTGCTATGGAAACCTGACCTGAAACCTATTACACTGCTTATGCTGCACTGAGCATGTACGAGATCTGCAAGGATGAGATCCAGGAAGAAATACAGTCTGGCTTCAGATGCCCACACTTAAGATGGCCACGGCCTGCTGCAAGTTTATAAAATAACAAACTACTGCTAAAAACTAACAAAACAGACCTTAGTTTACAGACTAACTTTACTGGAATACATTAAGCTTGTGTATTATAGGGGTATTTTTATTTAAAAAGTATAATTACGGCCGGAACACCGCTTTAAGCATTCCTGTGTTCATTGGTACCTCAACCAATACCTCCAAACTGTCCAACAGTGCTCTGGAGTACCTCTTACACAACATCAGTAGGAAGCAACCCAGGACCCTGTGAGACAACCTTCAACATGGGTTTACATACGTTACTGTTACCAACACTGTTATTTCCTGTCAGAGTGTCTCCGGGTACCTTAAACATGCACCTCTTTGCGGGTGATGGACAGAATTCCCGCTACTACCCACGTCCACAACTATTAGTAAGATTGGGGTAATTAGACTCAAGCGGTAGATGCGTTTCAATGAGTTGCACCAGTCTAAAACCATATTTTTAGGGCATGGTAGTTCACTGTGGTTTAAAAAAACATAAAAGTTCACAAAAGATATCAGTAGCCCAAGCAGAGGGCTCCACCTTTACTGTAACTTGCACAATCAGAATACTTCAGCCTCCTGGCTTACTCTCTTGCCATATGGCTGCTACAGGTCTCAAGCCTAGGCTTTAGGTCTGCTCCTTAGACCAATACAAAGAGTTCCTTAAAGTCAAGCTCTGTCATAGCTTACTCATAATTAGCCCCTTGCTGCTCTGTCACAGATTAAATCTGCCTACTGCAGACATGCACGCTCTGGCTGCACCTTCTGTCTGTTGGGTAGAGCCCTGAGCCATAGTCAGGTTACAACTAGTAGCCCAGCACACACCTGTGTAATCACTGTGCTGGCCTCTCCAAACATCTGGAGTAAAACACCCATCTTCTGAGTAGTACGGGTTCCCACTGCTACAGAGCATTTTTTATGAGAAAATTATTTTAGGCGAAATTAAAGTGGGGTGCCCCTTAAAAAAATTTTTTAAAAGTCAGCAGCTACAAATACTGCAGCTGCTGACTTTTAATAATCGGACACTTACCTGTCCTAGGGTCCAGCAATGCGGGGGAACGAAGCCCCCCCTTGTTCCCCGCTCCACTTGCGGCTCCGGAATTCTTACTGTGGGCACCCGGCTGTGGCTTCACAGCCGGGCACCCACTGCGCATGCGCGATCGGCGCTGCACGCTGTGATATGCTGCGCAGTCATCTGGGACCTGTCACGTGTCCCAGATGACTGACTGCGGTGAGGGGAAGTGATGTCAGTGCCCTGGCACTGAAGGAGGCAGACTACGAGGGACCCCCTAGCAACAGGCATTTAGAGGTGAGTACATTTTTTTTTTTCCAATAATTTTTTTTTTTTATGAATTTTATGAATTTTATGAATTTTAAGCCATTTTGTTTTTTTGGGTGGAAACACCACTTTAAGGAAGTTTGTATTAAAAAAAAAAAAAAACACGTGTGCAGCTTAGGATTTCAATGTCAGTGAGTTAACATTTTAGAGACCTTGTTTCTGCGTAAAAATTGTAAATAAATATGTACATAGAGGTGCCCATATTTGCTTATTACATAGCACTGCAAAGGGACAGTACTTTACTGCTTCCTTTTTCTTAGTTAGGCCAGGACTGGTATTACTTAAATCCATATACTTACAATAAAGCTAAGGGCAGTCTTAGATACAGACTAAGGCCCCTTTCACACATGCGGACCATATGTCCGTTTTTCATCCATCCGTTTTTGGATGAAAAATGGACATACATGCATGTCTATGGGATAGCGGGTGTCAGCGGATTAGCATCCACTGACACCCGCTATTGTCCGCCTCCGCTATTGTCCGATTCTGCAGACGGAGGAAAACCCTATTTTTTCATCCGTCTGCAGAGCGGATCGGATGAACACGGACAGACGGTCCGTGTTCATCCGATCCCCCATAGAGGAGAGCGGAGAACTGACAGGGCAGTCCCTGCACAGTGTGCAGGGACTGCCCTGTCATCAGCCGGCTCAGCGGGGATCAGCGGAGCAATCCCCGCTGAGCAGCGGATCTTCACGGGGCTCAATACGGATCCGCCCCGTGTGAAAGGGGCCTAACAGAGCATAATCTACTTGTCTCACCTGTGTCTCATCCTAAATAAGGTCCCTGTAAAAACTGCCAGTACCCTTTTTATTTTTCCATAGTCCTATAACATACACATGGCCTCTAAAAATAAAGAATTTGCAAATCAAATTATGGTACAATAGGCAAGTGCAATTGTACTTCCAGGTAAATGTTAAACTAATAACGGAAAATAAACACTTACTGCATCTGCTGCATCTATTTATTTATTTATTTTTGAATAAATTAATGAATGCTACATCTATAAAGGAGCATTAAGAAATGAATGGGTAATGGGACAGTCTCGGACTTGAAAAAAATGTAATCATTCCAAAATTAGCTGAGCAAACAACATGTCTGTCATCATCCGTGCAGCCTGCTGCCACCTCATCTGGGCTGTGCTGCTCCTAGAGTATTGATGCAAAACAAGGCAAACAGCAGGTCACCTGTTAAATAGAACCTATCCCATTCAGAGGTGCTTGCAGATAAGTTTCCACCAAGTCTGTTTTGGACTGTTTGATTTTAAGGATATTTTCACTTTTAGTACTCTTTTTGTGCCCTCCCCCAGCACTTATCCAAAGCTTGCTCCTCTGAGATCTTTATGCCATAAAGCATAGCACATGGGTGTACAGTATTAAATACTGCAATGTATAACCTGGTGTCTACCCATACACACATATCTTTGGGTATTTTTCAAAACGTAAAATTTTACTTTTACGATTATGCACACACACCATTTTCTGTAATGCATGCTTATAGGAAAAAATATACTGCAGCTGTGGCTCCTGGGTGCCAAAACAACAGATGTATTTTACACTGTACACCTATACTCTGTAGTTTACGGCCATGAACAGGAGGCCATATTCTGTGGCCTGCCCTAAACTCCACCACAAAGCTTCTGTCTTCACCCAGGCTGTCTGACTACTAAGTGACTTTACGCTGAAGAGAATGTAGGAAACTCTTGAGATTTTAGGTAGAGGCTTTGCAGGTCCAAGTAGGCCACACGGTGAAAATGTTGGAACATTGTAGGTGAAAGGAGGGTTGCAGTTGATGTGCTCCAGGATCATCAGGTTACAGAACGAGGAGAAATGTGGATGGGTGCAGTACAACAAAAGCCTAGAAAAAAGTTGAACTACCTACCTGTTACTGCTACCACCAAACTCCCTGCCCCAACTCATAGTTTAGAGGAAAAAGGGAAATCTGGATGGCCGCAGTTCAGCAAAAACGTCTTTATTAGGCGAAAGATAAAATCCAAAGTAGTGACATCTCATGCGATACAGCAAAACAGCTGATGTGCGGCCATCCAGATTTCCCTTTTTCCTCTCTGTTGTGAGCAGAGCCTGCACCAGCTGTACCGAATCGGGGTGGACATCACTTTGCCTCCAGACTTAGAGCGGTATTCACGTTCTTATCTCTCCAACTCATAGTTTAACTTATGCCGCGTACACGCGATCGGACTTTCCGGCGGACTTTCCAGAATCCATCGGACAATTCGATCATGTGTGGGCTCCAGCGGACTTTTTCTTCCCAAAAGTCCGGCAGACCTAGAAATAAGACTGGCTTCAAATTTGAGTCCGGTCGAAAAGTCCGGTCGTCTGTGTGCTAGTCTGACGGACTAAAACCGACACTAGGGCAGCTATTGGCTACTGGCTATGGACTTCCTTATTCTATTCTATTCTATTCTACGTCATCACGTTTAAATCTGGCGAACTTTTGGAGTGATCGTGTGTGGCCAAGTCCGTTCATTTGCTGCAAAGTCCATCGGAAAGTCTGACCGACCGATTACAGTTTTTAATGGGCAATGATTACATTTTTTTCTGTAAAATATTTTAAATAAATTGGTGCCATATAACATTAATAGTAGTAAATACAACAGTGTCTCTGTGAGCAAAAGACTCAACACATCCAAAGCACACAATACTATTTGATCCAACAGTGGGCTTATCCACATATTGCATAATCTGCACTTCTCAATTACAAAATACATTTTAAAGTGCATAGAAAATGATATGCAAGTTTATTAGTAACATTTTTATCGTTGGATAATCGACTGTATTTATCCTTTAGAGTTTATCACATTTTACCTTTCTAAAAATATTTTAGAAGAAAACCTGCTAGTTGCTTTTGAAGACATAACTATTATCTTGAATGCTAGGATACAACAAAGACCTGTAACAAGGTGCTCTTTTGTACACAGTGGAGAAACTGAAGAGTGACACACAGTAAAATACTTTACAGGGGAAAAAAAACTATTTTGGGCAACCTTACAACACTTTTTGGTTGACAAAACAAAACTCCGGAGCCTACGTGCATTGCAACTTGAGAATTGGCTACTTAACCTAATTTTCCGGTTATGACTTGCAGGATTCAAGATAAATCCTGTTCATACCATTTTTATCTCATAATAGGCTCACAAATTATACAGAAAATAAAGAATAATGATGGTAAAATGATACAAGCAGCATGTAAGCTGTGTGATGATACAAAAAAAAAGGAAGGTCACACAATGATTTCTGGCTGTTTTAGTGCCACAAATGTGACAACAATGTGGATAAAATATGCTAGGTCTCAAAATTTGAAGGTCATTAGCTCTCCCTACTGAGTTGAAAAGAAGTATATTTTAGTAGAAAATTGAGGCAACCTTGGATATTTGTGGTACGGTATGGACTTACAATGCTCAAACAGCTTCATTTTTTTTTTAACTTAAATCAAAAAAAAAACAAGTAGGAAATTGAGGCAACCTTGGATATTTGTGGTACGGTATGGACTTACAATGCTCAAACAGCTTCATTTTTTTTTAAACCACTTAAGACCCGGAAGGATTTGCCCCCTTAATGACCAGGCCATTTTTTGCGATACGACACTGCATCGCTATAACTGACAATTGCGCGGTCGTGCGACGCTGTACCCAAACAAAATTGACATCCTTTTTTTCCCATAAATAGAGCTTTCTTTTGGTGGTATTTGATCACCTCTGCGTTTTTTATTTATATAAAACTAATATTTTTTACTTTTTGCTATATTACATATCCAAAATAAAAAAAAAATCAGTTTAGGCCAATATGTATTCTTACATATGTTTGGTAAGAAAGAAATCGCAATAAGTTTATTGATTTTATTGCACAAAAGTTCTAGTGTCTACAAAATAGGGGATATATTTATGGCATTTTTATTATAATTTTTTTTTTTTTTTACTAGTAATGGCGGTGATCTGCGATTTTTAGCGGGACTGCGACATTGGGGCGGACAGATTGGACACTTTTGACACTTTTTTGGGACCATTAACATTTATACAGCGATCAGAGCTAAAAATAGCCACTAATTACGTTATAAATGTCACTGGCAGTGAAGGGGTTAACACTAGAGGGCGGTCAAGGGGTTAAGTGTGTTCCCTGGGAGGATTTTCTAACCGTATAGAGACCGCTGTTCCTAATCACTAGGAACAGCAGATCACTCTCTACTCCCCTGACAGAATGGGGATCTGTTTGTTTACATTGGCAGATCCCCTGGCAATGCGCATCTGCTCAGGCGTCGCACCGTAGGCACGCATACATGCCTCCTATTCTATTTAAAGAGGCCAACATACAATGACACCGATTCACGCAGGGGAACCAACCTGCCACAATACAACTGAGGCGGTTGGTCCTTAAGCAGTTAAATTACAATTTTATTGAAAGATTCATTAAAAAATACCCAAAAGGGCAGACATATGACATACATAGAGTACAAGGTAACCCATAACAGAAAACAACCTAGAACAATTGAATTCCTCTAATATAAACTGGAAAGAATTAGATGTATCAACCACGATGGGGGAATATAATATTTGTCTTTTTCCAGTTACAGACTCTACATGTTTCGTATGGAGCGGACCACCAGGTAAATACCATAGTGGTGAGATGCCCCATAACTACAGTCAAACCCAATACAAATAGTATCTACGTTCATTAATCCCCATCTTCCATGGCCACCAGGAGGAAGATCCTATGGGCAAAAATAATCATCAGCAGGATTGTCATCAACACACCAGGCCGAATTGGCAGTCTCCTGGGCGAGTGCGGGAACCAGGTGAGAGCAACATAGAATTAACAGAAAAAAGGGTCTGTGACAGGGGTCGGAAGATGAACTCAACCTGCACAATAAAGCCAAGTAAACATACAAAGGTATATGATAATACACACCAACCAAAGTCTTCATAGGGTTACACAGGACTTAGCGGGCCTGGAGAGGGGATAAAGTCCTCAAATACGGAGCTTGGGGCTAATAGTAGACTGCTTGAATGCAGTATAAATTATACAAAGAGAATATCCCATCAGTCATCATAGATACAAGGGAGAACAGGGGGTACACCACCGACTGGCCATGGATACACTCACCTGGCTCGGATGATACAGTAAATCACTTTGAAAATCAATCCATCCAATTTGACATCAGGTCCTGAGAACACAGACTCAGCCAAGCAGACTAAACAGAAGTACATACATCAATTTAACGGTTTGCCAAAGCAGTTGCATTCAAGGCATTCCATGAATGATAACAGGCACAGTTGCTTATGTTCCCAACCAAACTTTCAAGCCATCAAATGGCTGGTTTCATAACTGATTACATGTGCAGCACCATGGCAACTGCACATCAAACAGAGGCTAAGACAGCAGCTTCCTTGGATCTAAAGAATAGGAGGGTTTAACCAGCTTCCACCCATGTTATAGCCAAATGACGGCTACAGTGTGGGCCTTAATTGCCCGGAGGTCGTCATATGACATCCTCCTGTGCATGAGCTGCCTGCGTGCCCCCTGTGGGGCATGCTCTGCCACACACGCTTGACACCATCTGAACCAAATTAGTATATCTTGGTCTCATCAGACCACAGGACATGGTTCCAGTAATCCATGTCTTTAGTCTGCTTGTCTTCAGCAAACTGTTTGCGGACTTTCTTGTGCATCAATTTTAGAAGAGGCTTCCTTCTGGGACGACAGCCATGCAGACCAATTTGATGCATATGGTCTGAGCACTGACAGGCTGACCACCCAACCCTTCAACCTCTGCAGCGATGCTGGCAGCACTCAAACGTCTATTTCCCAAAGACAACCTCTGGATATGATGCTGAGCACATGCACTCAACTTCTTTGGTCGACCATGGCGAGGCCTGTTCTGGGTAGAACCTGTCCTGTTAAACCGCTGTATGGTCTTGGCCATCGTGCTGCAGCTCAGTTTCAGGGTCTTGACAATCTTCTTATAGCCTAGGTCATCTTTATGTAGAGCAACAATTCTTTTTTTCAGATTCTCAGAGTTCTTTGCCATGAGGTGGCATGTTGAACTTACAGTGACCAGTATGAGAGAGTGAGAGCAATAACACCAAATTTAACACACCTAACACACCTGCTCCCCATTCACACCTGAGTCCTTGTAACACTAACGAGTCACATGACACTGAGGAAAAATTGATAATTGTGCCCAATTTGGACATTTTCACTTAGGGGTGTACTCACTTTTGTTCCCAGCGGTTTATACATTAATGGCTATGTGTTGAGTTATTTTGAGAGGATAGCAAATTTACACTGTTATACAAGCTGCACATTCACTATTTATATTGTAGCAAAGTGTAATTTCTTCAGTGTTGTCACATGAAAAAATAGAATAAAATATTTACAAAAATGTGAGGGGTATACTCACTTTTGTGAGATACTGTACATATATATATATATATATATATATATATATATATATATATATATATATATATATAATGTGTGTGTTTTTTTCCTAAAAAGGGATATCCTGCAAGGTAACTGTACTGTATATGGTGCCTGACTTGCTACTTCAGCTGGCTATTGTTGGGGACAAAACTGTGTGGCGGTGCACTTATTACTGTCTCTTTAATACTGCATGCAGTGAATTGCTTTTGGGAATGAGTCTCCTGTTGTGCTGAACTGTGAAATAGTGGTGGAATAAACACAACTGCAGATGCTCACCAGTCCTGACATACACCAGACCTTGTTTGACAGCAGGAATACAGTCCTTGAAAGCTCAGTCCCAGCACTAGGTCCTCAATAGCCTGATTCTAGTACTCAGTGGTCACTTAGCATGCTGGTCTCTCCAGCTCCAGTCCCCCGCACTTAGGTGTAGGCACATACAGGCACGCAGCACCGTGGTGTGTACAGCTCCAGTCCCCAGCAGCAAGAGGAAGTTCTTCTCAAAAGCCCAAGTGTTCTCGGTTCTTGCAGTTCACAGTCCCATTCACTTTCACAGTACAGCGCTCCTTCTGGACTACATTTCCCAGTGTCCTGTGTGGCTGCATCATCCAGGGGGGTGATAGGGAAAATGTATTCTAGGAGTACTTTCTATGTACCTGAATAAGGTAGCCCCATTGGCTTTGAGTCTGGGAGCAAGTACAATTAGCATGGACAGCACAGGCATTGCTACTTTCCTAAATAAATATTTACAATATTAATTGTCGTTTTTTTTCCCACATTCTATGTTAATTCAGCGATAGCTACTTTGGCTCTAAACAGAACGTTAATTTACCATAGTATACCTGAGTGTTTTTCAACCTTTTTGTAGTCAAGGCACCCTTTAGAAATGTGTACAACCCTGGGGCACAGCAGTCTGAGGGATCATTCACACAAGGAGGTGTGCCTGAACGCTTTTTTGCGTGTTCTGTTTTTTATTAGGCTGCTCTATGCTCATGAAATGCGCAAAAAAGGTGCTGGCGTGATTTTTTAATTTGAAGCCTACCAAAATACATAGTACTGCGGAAACCATGCATTTGATTAATTGGGCACAAACAAACATGCAATTGGTGAATGTGTGGGGGTGCTAAATTTTTGGCACCCATGCACAACTGCAAAAGGCAATGCCTTTTTATGTGGTGCAGGAAAAGGCATGATTTCACAGCTTTCACTTTTGCTGGCAAAATACAGATCACAGCATAGAGATAAAGAGAGCCCGGAGGAGAAACGGGATGTGCTCTCTCTCCTCTCTGTACATGCAATTTAACACAGTAACCCTTTCATGGTTGGATTCTACAGGGCTTTGTGTCATTTTGCTGCAGAATCACTGGGGACTCTTTGCGGTAACCCAGGGTGCCGCGGCACACCGGTTGAAAAACCCTGGTATACCCGTATAGTCTAGCCACCTTAATTAGGTGAATGCCTGTGATGCTTGTGGAATCCCAGACATTCCTAAAGATTTGCTTAGAGTAGTAAAACCATCTATATCCACAGATCAAATTCAGAGCCAGATCCTTTTTTTCACAGCACAAAGCAGCGACTTTGTTTATGTAGATCGTGACTCTCTGAGAATCACTCGAAGGACTAGAGCTTGATGGATAGTAAAAACTGACATCATCTGCTGTGCACTTATTTGTGTTGTTACTTAAGAGTTAATTCCACCTTTACAACCAGGTTACATGTTACAGCCTTATTTAGGAAGAGTCTGCAAGAGCATGGAATTGCACCTCGATCCACTGATCTTGGTTGCAATGTTTTGCAGGTTCATTTGATGGACTTATGCCGCGTACACACGACCGGACTTTTCGACGGACTAGGTCCGACGGTCTTCCCGACGGACTTTCGGTGGAGTTCCGACGGACTTTCAGAATGAAAGCACTTGGCCACACACAATCACACCAAAGTCCGACGGATTTGAATGTGATGACGTACAACCGGACTAGAATAAGGAAGTTCATAGCCAGTAGCCAATAGCTGCCCTAGTGTCGTTTTTTTTTCGTCGGACTAGCATACACAGGAACGGATTTCTCGATAGGAACTGGGTCTGGCTGAGTTCCGGCTGAAAATTTTGAAACATGTTCTATTTCTAAAGTCCATCAGATTTTTGGACAGCAAAGGTCCGATGGAGCCCACACACGATCGAATTGTCCGACGGATTCGTTCCGTCTGACCTTTGCTAACGAAAAGTCCGGTCGTGTGTACGCGCCATTAGCCTTTAAAAGAGAAGTACCGTATTTATCGGCGTATAACACGCGCCGGCGTATAACACGCACCCCAAGTTTAGGAGGGAATATTAAGGAAAAAAACTTTTAGGAGGGAAGTTTAGGGAAAAAAACTTACATTTAAATGCCCATCATTGCAGCCTTGTCCAGTGTCCATCTGCAGCCTTGTCCATCATTGCAGCCTTGTCCATCATTGCAGCCTTCCCCAGTGCAGCCTTGCCCAGTGCCTTTGCAGCCTTGCCCAGTGCCCTTGCCCAGTGCAGCCTTGCCCAGTGCCTTTGCAGCCTTGCCCAGTGCAGCCTTGCCCAGTGCCTTTGCAGCCTTGCCCAGTGCCTTTGCAGCCTTGCCCAGTGCCTTTGCAGCTTTGCCCAGTGCCTTTGCAGCCTTGCCCAGTGCAGCCTTGATTTAAAATTGGCGCCGAGTGGAGAGGACAAGCGCCGCGTGACAACATACCGAAAGCCGCGTGCATTTTCGGCTAGCCTCGGGCCGGCTCCTCCCGCAGTTCCGCCCACCTCCACTGATTGCGAAAGGAGCCGAGCGCTGACAACCTACAGAAATCCGAGTTCGGCTAGTCTCGGCTCTGCTCGCAGTCAGGGGCGGGACTGCGAGAGGAGCCGAAAATAGCCGAACTCGGATTTCTTTATGTTGTCGGCGCTCGGCTCCTCTCGCAATCAGTGGAGGTGGGCGGGACTGCGAGAGGAGCCGAGACTAGCCGAAAATACACGCGGCTTTCAGTATATCGGCTCCGCTCACTCCCCTCAAAAAAAAAAAATGGCGGGGATCGGTGTAAAACACGCACCCACGATTTTCCCCTGATTTTAAGGCGTGTTATACGCCGATAAATACGGTATGTTTTTTTTGTAGATTCGTACTTACCTAGGTGGCTTGCAGCATCAGACCGATGCTGCATCTGTCCCCCGCCGCCTCTTCACTGAGAACTGAGCCACAAAACACTGCAGATTGCTAGGCTCTCTCACCTCTCCGAGCGGAGAGCTGCTGCCTGGCAGTCAGCATCTCTCCTGCTCTGCTCCTCCACGCACATTGGAACACTGAACTGTGGAGGGATGGGGAGCAGCCATCTCAGCAGCACGCTGAGAGGCTGAGACTGCCATCAGTCCAGGCAACTGGCAGATCCAGACTTCCTAAGTTGGGATGATGCGGTGCCTGGACTGATTCCAGTGACGCCGGTCACAGGAGTGCAAAACGAATTGCACTCCTGTGACCCATAAGAGAAGCCCAGCCTAAAAAGCTCAGGCTGGACTTCTTCTTTAATATTTTTTTATGGTCACACAACTTTACTTGTGTGCTCACTTGATGTTTCATTTTTAGAGAACTACTGAAGAATGAATAGGTTTTACCTTATTTTATCAGAATCACTCAGTACTGGTTCAGAGGTTGAAAACGTGACCTTTGTATTATTACCCAGTCTTGGCCCTTTTTCTAGTACACATTCCATAACTTGTGCAGTTATACTGTATAATGATAGTATTATTAGTGAACACGGCCTCAATGATAAGCTATATAATGGAGATTAGTACTGGCCTAGTTCTTTCCACAATAAACATTCCGTACTTAGCTGCAGGCAGTCCATGCTGCATCTCTCCTGCTGACTGAATTACAGTGGATGATGACTGGTTCAGTATTAGGATAAACAAAGACGTCTTCAAATGTACATTTCATTCAGGTACATGAATACATGCAGACAGATTTAGAAAAGCCAGGGGAACCAATTATTTTTCTGTTTCAAACAGCAGCTCCTCGGCGTTCAGGATTTATTTCTTATCTTACATAGGAAACTTGAAATTTGGAATGCCATTTGTTTCAACACTAAACAATAACAGTTTTTCTACTATCAGCCCCAGTGTTTGTTTTAAGACAAACAAAGGCCGGCCATAGACAGTTCCAAACCCAATCGGTTCAGCAGGAACCGGACGAGATTCGAGCCATGTGTGGGCAGGCTAAATGTACCAAGTTGATCAATCAACTTGGGTACAACCAGCTTGCCAGATTTACTTGCGGTTATCACTGCTATAGCTACTAGCAGTGATCATTGTCTTCTCGGGCAATTGCTTGGCAGGAGGGATTCCCCTGTCAGCACTGTCTGGGAAATCGTGCAAATTTCTTTCCTGCAACCAGTGGTTGCAAAAAAGGAAATTTGCACTGTCTATGGCCTGCCAAAGGCATATTACTAGGGCTGTGGAAATTAAAGATTAACTCTTCGATTAATCGTTAATTTAATACATTTTTTTGATCGATCAAAATTCTTTTGATCGGTACTCACCTCTCTGCCGGCTTCCGGGTCTTCAGGGAGTTCCGTCGGAGATCCGGTGACATCACAGACATCGACGTCACCGGACTCCTCCCCCCCCTCCAAGTCCAAGTGCCTCCGTCTGCTAACGAAGGGAAGGGGGGAGGAGTCCGGTGACATCTAAGTTCTTATTGAATGTAACCCGTACGGGGGAGGAGCATGACGTCACCCGCTGCTGCCCTATGGAACTAACACGATTGTCGGCTTTACATGCTGTGTTTTTATCATCTTTATATGAGTAGTTTGTGTTTGAACACAAAAATTGAATCTTATACTTAAGCGGTGAGATCTTTTCTTTCTACCCATGACCTGGCGTCCTTGCTGAGATCTAAGGAGACGCGAGAGAAGTTTATGATCCGCGTTAACCCTTTTGATACCTGCTTGCATGACCACCTGTTTGCACAGGGGTCCGAGCCATAAGGTGAGAGTGATTAGTTAGACCGGAGGTGGAGGGATTGTCACACTACTGTGGAAAAAAAAATGACTTACGTCAGTGCTACAGTTTGAATTTAAAACGTATTTGTGTGAACTGTGAAGTTAAGTCATAGATTGTGGAAACAAACTAGTGTCGGGTGATTGTATATAGTGTATACCACATTTACCACTGACTAATGCAGAGTTGCAATGCAAGGAGATCAGCTAAAAGTAGTTGGACTTGTATGTGCGTTATAATTAATCGAAATTAGTCGATTAATCGATTAATTGAACACGAAAATTTTAATCAGTAACAGCCCTACATATTACATAACCAAACTGAGCCTATCATCGAAAAGACCTATGCAGGAATACAAAGGATAATGTGCAGAGGCTCCTAATTTATATCCGCGACTAATAACAAGCAATCTTTTACTGATCTAACTCCAAAAACTGAAATTTCATTGTTTGCTATGGTTGAACATGTTAGGTTTGTCATTTTATTCTGAAACCCCCAATGCCGCGTACACACGGTCGGAATTTCGACCAGCAAAAGACCGATGAGAGCTTTTCGTTGGAAAATGCGACCGTGTATATGCTCCATCGGACTTTTGCTGGCGGAATTTTGGCCTGCAAAAGATTGAGAGCATGTTCTCAATTTTTCTGACGGAAAAAGTTTCTATCGGAAATTCCGGTTGTCTGTGGCAATTCCGTTGCGCAAAATTCCGACGCATGCTCGGAAACAATTTGACGCATGCTCGGAAGCATTGAACTTAATTTTCGCGGCTCGTCGTAGTGTTGTACGTCACCACGTTCTTGACGGTCGGAATTTGGTGTGACCGTGTGTAGGCAACACAAGCTTGAGCGGAATTCCGTCGGAAAAACCATCCAAGTTTTATCCGATGAGAATTCCGATTGTGTGTACGCGGCATAATACATTTTCCACTGGTAATTGCATAAATAATCCAGAGATAAAGCCATGTTTTAAAGCGCTATTAAACCCAAAACTAAAAATTGTATTTATTGCAGCTTATCTATCCTTAGATGTTGTGTCTGCATTAGTTGTCTTATTTTTTGAATTTTTTCCCTATGTTTTCATCTGGTGATCAGTCCAGTAACACACCTCCTGTATTAGAGCACCTCCACTCTGGATGAAGGAGCACAGGGGCACCATTGGACAGCAGCATTGTTAATCTGGGGACAGGGGGGTGTTGGATGACTAGCAGATTTAGATACACTAACAAATTGCCGCTAAACTCCAGCTCACACTTTATAAGCAGTTACAGCAACAGGTTTTTTTTTTGTATTGTTTTGAGATAAAGTTTTTACATAAATATATAAAAGCTAATCATTGTAAGCACCCCCGTCAGTGGTCAGTAAATGGTTTGCCCCATCCCTCTAACTGCTACATCTACAGGACAGCTTGTTATTTTTAAAAAACAACACACTTACTGGCCAGATTACCAGGTGAAATTAAGGAAAATAAAGCCTAAAAAATAATGCAGCCTTCACATCTAACAACTGATTTGTTTTTGGGTCATACACCTAACTTAGGTGCAGATTGTTCTGTATTTAATACATGCTATACGTTGGGAGTATCCTGTGTCCTGTAGTGACGTAGGGATCAGAGGAAGAAACCACAGTGCATGTCGGAGAACAAAGACATCCAACACACCTAGATGTGTCAAATGTTGAAGAGACAGATTGAGGCTGCAATCCTGAAATGGATAAAGAGGGAGTTGAGTATACTACTTCTTTTCTTGCTGGAAACTGGTCTTTTTATTCATTTAGAGGCCTGACAGGGTCCAATGTCACTGTGCTCAATATGACAATGTAGCGCCCTGGCGTTTAGGCAGGGTTGCTAACAAGTTTAGTTATGCCAGGTGGTCATTAACCTGGCTAATTGGTAGTTGTATCCACTGATTTTCTGCACTAAGCCTGAACCTGGTGGATTTCTCTCTTCTGTCAATAGGTGGCACTGCTGCTTTTGGCATTAAAATGACAAGACCACAGTGATTTCAGGTTTTGAATAGACATAATTTCTCAGCCAATAATAGTTGTGGCTAAGCACGCTGGGAGAGTCTATTTGAGGGGAATTAGTCAGGTGATCAGTGTTCTTTTAGCCCCAGGCTGAGGCCTGGGGGCTGTATGTGAAGCAGAAGCTCAAGGTTAGGCCTAAGCCTGAGGCCTAGCCACGTGTGTGGAGGCTCAGCCCAAGGGGGGCCTAATCATTGCAGAGGTTCAGCGGGACGATTAACCGAGTGTTGCCAGAGGTGAAGGAGAAGCAGTTGCCACATGGGCCTGAGGCCTACCCACATGTGTAGAGGCTCAGCCCAAGGGGGGCCTAATCATTGCAGAGGTTCAGCGGGACGATGAACCGAGTGTTGCCAGAGGTGAAGGAGAAGCAGTTGCCACATGGGCCTGAGGCCTACCCACATGTGTAGAGGCTCAGCCCAAGGGGGGCCTAATCATTGCAGAGGTTCAGCTGGACGGTGAACCGAGTGTTGCCAGAGGTGAAGGAGAAGCAGTTGCCACATGGGACAGAGGTTGCAGAGGTTCAGCGGGACGGTGAACCGCGTGTTACCAGAGGTGAAGGAGAAGCAGTTGCCACATGATCCTGTTACCAGAGGCAAGTGAGAACCAGAGGTCAGAGATAAAGGGGACACCGTCGCCAGTAATGGACAACTACTCCTGTTATCAGAGGCCCGGTTTGTGAAGTCTAAAAAAGTACCAGAGCAGCCTTTTTCACTAGCCAGTGACGGTGAACAAGTTGGGAAAGATTCAGCGTTCAAGTCAGGGACCCAGCGGGTGAGTGTGGGAGACACTTGAAGAGGATTCAGCGGGTTAGCTGAGAGCCAAGCCAGGGACCCAGCAGGTAGCGTGGGTGACGCTTGGAGTGTACAGTGGGTTAGCTGTGGAAGAGCTCAGGGGATCCAGCAGGCGGCTGGGATCTGAAGGTCTGGTGAGAAGACTGGGAACTCAGTGAGAAAAGCTACAGCGGGAGGCTGTGAGATGGAGGCAAAGTCCTATACAATGGGGATACCAAGTCTGGTATGTGTACAGATCTGTGTTGAAGTCAACCTACAAGTTCAGTTGCCATAGGAGACAGCAGTTCTACAAATACAGTGCTGCAACCAGCTTAAAGTCCCTCAACCTGTATAGCTGTCTGCCTATTCTGTCTCAGAGTCTACCAATTGCTACTGCATCTGCATAATGCCCTAACCGTCTCTCCCCCAGTTCTTGTTAAGAGACAATAAATCTCTTTTGTGTGCATTCAAAAAGTAACTGGCGCCCAAACATTCTATCTCACATTACACCCACTAGGCCTAGTAACCCACTCTACAAAGAAGGATGTCAGCTCTCCCTGACTCTGGAGGTTACCATTAGGCCTCTAGGGGCTGGGGGCCTTGCTACGACTAAATCACATGTCCCAACCTCTGTTTCATTTTGTTCTCCGTGGACAAAGGGGTGGTTTTCCCAAAGTCAGGGGCTATCCTACATATCCCTGATCAGCGTACATACGTATGGCCAAGCATCATCCATCTCAGTTGGGGATGGAGGGTCTGCACTTAGTTATCGTTACCTTAAAGAGACACTAAAGGAATTTTTTTTTTTTTAAATAACAAACATGTTATACTTACCTCCACTGTGCAGCTCGTTTTGCACAGAGTGGCCCCAAACCTGGTCTTCTGGGGTCCCTCGGCGGCTGTCTCAGCTCCCTCCCCCAAGGACTCCACAACTTCATGCGAACTCCCTGGCATGCTGTGGAGTGCTTGTGGGCGCTCTCCCGTGATACAGCTGGCGGCTATAGCCGCTCACTGTATCCCTCGGCCCGCCCCCCCGGCGCGCTGCGTCATTGGATGTGATTGACAGCAGCGCGAGCCAATAGCTGCGCTGCTTTCAATCCATCCACTCTAGCCAATCAACGGCCAGGGTCAGCGGCGAAGAGGAGGTCGGGGGCGAGCGCGGGACTTTCGAGGGGTCAGGTAAGTATAATGGGGGGCCTGGGGGGGGCGGCATTGACGGATGTTTTTTCCCCTTAATGCAAAGAATGCATTAAGGTGAAAGAACTTTTACCTTTACAACCCCTTTAAGTGCTAGTGAACCTTGTCCTGACACTGGAATTGTGAAGTTCAATAATAAAAAAAAATTCTTTACAAACACCCAACAAAGTTTTATTGTATACCAAATGACTGATGAAGCCATTGAAGAAATGATGGCAGCTTTTTCGGATATTTGGTTACATTATCTATGAAACCTTTTGTCCACTGTACATTAGCACCATTTTGGTTGTCCTATCATATTATGGTCTGCAGGTCATGCAACTGTATCCCCTAGTTGTATAATATGCAGCTTTGTGTAAGCACGGAATAACAGGGCTAATCTTTATTACTCATCTACATTCCATTTCTACATCACTGGCCACATGGTTTTCAGATACACCTTTCACGGAAGAAACTAAAGCCATTCAGTTATGTAAACGCAGCTGTATTCCTTCTACTGTACACTGTTATACAAAACACTTACATAGGTATTTTCATGCTTCTATATACCATATATTATTGTAGCTGCACATCTGTAATGTAAAAAAAATTCAGTGATGAATTCGACAAGCATGTTTTAAGTGAAAACCCTACCTAAAAATAGCAATCTGCAATCAACCAATACGAGCCTAGTTTGACAGTAGCACTTTAACCACTTCAGCCCCGGACCAATTGGCAGCCAAAGGACCAGGCCCCTTTTTGCGATTCGGCACTGCGTCGCTTTAACTGACAATTGCGCGGTCGTGCGACGTGGCTCCCAAACAAAATTGGCGTCCTCTTTTTCCCACAAATAGAGCTTTCTTTTGGTGGTATTTGATCGCCCCTGCGGTTTTTATTTTTTGCGCTATAAACAAAAATAGAGCGACAATTTTGAAAAAAATGCACTATTTTTTACTTTTTGCTATAATAAATATCCCCAAAAAATATATGAAAAAATAATTTTTTTTCCTCAGTTTAGGCCGATACGTATTCTTCTACATATTTTTGGTAAAAAAAATCGCAATTAGCGATTATTGATTAGTTTGCGCAAAAGTTATAGTGTTTACAAAATAGGGGATAGTTTTATAGCATTTTTATTAATATTTTTTTTTTTTATTAGTAATGGCGGCGATCAGCGATTTTTATTGTGACTGCGACATTATGGCGGACACATCGGACATTTTTGGGACATTTGTCATTTATACAGAAGGAGGAGTCAGTGTGACGTGTTGTGTTTTTTTTTTACAGTAGGGGGCGTGGCTGTACGTCTGACGTCATTGATCAGCTTTCCCGATGACAGGGAACAGCCGATCAATGACAGTCAGTGTAGGAAGCGCGGGGAGAGGTTTGTTTACACAAACCTCTCCCCGTTCTTCAGCTCCGTAACCCGATCGCGGGATACCAGCGGCGATCAGGTCCGCTGGTCCCGCGGCCGTGGTCACGGAGCTCCCGACCGGGTCGCGAGCGCGCCGCTGGCGGCGCGCGCGCGACCCACAGGCAGGCACATGCACGATCACGTACAGGTACGTGATTTTGCCTGCCCGTGCCATTTTGCCGACGTATATCGGCGTTAGGCGGTCGGGAAACGGTTAAGGGAAGATGGGAACAGCAGGGCTGTGCCCTGAAGTTAGAGAGAGATTAAAGTGTTACTAAACCCCCAACAGTAAAATCAGTCTGTATATGCACTAAAGCATGCTTGTTACACTAATGCCCCGTACACGCGGTCGGAAAATCCGACCACAAAATCCATAGTTTTTTTTCCGACGGATTTTGTCCGACACTGGTGTTGCATACACACGGTCGGACAAAGTTGTCGGAAAATCCGATCATTCTGAACGTGGTGACGTTTGTTGCCTACGACGGGACTACGTAGAGGCTAGTAGCCAATAGCTTTGGTCTTGTAATGGGATCTGAGCATGCGTGGCACTTTGTCCGTCGGAATTCGCTACGCACGATCGGAAAAAGTCCGATAGGACTTTGTTGTCGGAAAATTTGAGAGCAGGAGATAAAACTTTGTCCGTCGGAAAATCGTCCGATGGAGCCTACACACGGTCGGAATTTACGACAACATTGTCCGATAGGACATTTTCCGACGGAAAATCCGACCGTGTGTACGGGGCATTACTGTGGAATCTATGGGGTTAATCCTCTGCATTGCGTAAAAGGCTGTTTGATCCTGTCTTCTCTGATCCTCCCCTTCTTGCATTGCCCCCAAAACATGTCCGGATAAGACAGTGTTACTGGAGTCAGGCTGCACATGCTCCGTTTGGTGTGTATTGCTAGAGAGTTTTTTCTTCTTGGAAGAACGCATGTGATCAGCACAGGGCCAATCAACACAGTCCAGACAGAGGGTCAGGGGTCCTGCATACTGATAGTACAGCCAGTGCAGTATGAAAACTCTTCCTACAAGCTTTAACCAGGCACTGATAGAAGTCACAAGACTGCTGATGAGAAAAGGTATTTAGCAGTTTATATTTACTAAAACTATTGCATTTGCATTTCCATGTTCTCTGTACTGTGGGAGAGCAGATATAGTGAATGCAGGGTCCTGGGTTTAGTAACAGCAAGGTGCCCCTTTAATCACTATGCTCAGATGCAGACACTTCTTTTTTCCACAATAGCCTGGGCTCCTGTACACATCTGTTGAATATAAATATCCCTGTTTCCCACCCTCATCAACTCAGAGAGACTGCTTCTGATGAGGAAGAGGTGGCAGGGCATACAATCTGCAGCCAGGTGTATGGTTCTCTACTGTTAGTCCCAGGGTGCAGGCAGCCAGGCAGGAGCTAATAGCATGCAGCTTCCATGGAAGCCACTTCGAATAGCACTTCTCCAATTGCTACTAAGGTACTGCACCTCAAGTGGGATGGCCCTGCGTCTCCATTCACTCGCCTGTGTTACCAGCCCTGAGACTTCTCCAGCCACTCGCCTGTGTTACCAGCCCTGAGACTTCTCCAGCCACTCGCCTGTGTTACCAGCCCTGAGAATTCTCCAGCCACTCACCTGTGTTACCAGCCCTGAGAATTCTCCAGCCACTCACCTGTGTTACCAGCCCTGAGACTTCTCCAGCCACTCGCCTGTGTTACCAGCCCTGAGACTTCTCCAGCCACTCGCCTGTGTTACCAGCCCTGAGACTTCTCCAGCCACTCGCCTGTGTTACCAGCCCTGAGACTTCTCCAGCCACTCGCCTGGGTTCCCAGCCCTGAGACTTCTCCAGCCACTCACCTGTGTTACCAGCCCTGAGACTTCTCCAGCCACTCGCCTGGGTTCCCAGCCTTAAACTCCCTCTAGCTGTTCACCAGACCTAGCCTGGACTTCACTGTGAGACATGCTGTCTGTGAGGTTAAGCACCAATAACTATCTTTGTACTGTATTGTTTATTGAAGAAGTGATTTTTCTCTGGTCTCTGTTACTATAGAGCTTTATAAAGACTTTACCATGCTGAATACTAGTTACTTGATTAAGCCAGTGAGACAATATTGGTGCTCAAAAGCAGAAATGTCAGCAAAAGCATATGATGCTATGAGCAAGGCTTATGCCGCGTACACACGAGAGGACTTTTCGACAGCAAAGGTCTGACAGAACGAATCCCTCGCACAATTTGATCGTGTGTGGGCTCTATCAGACTTTTGCTGTCGAAAAATCCGACAGACTTTATAAATAGAACATGTCTTAAATTTTCCCGTCGGAACTCCGCTGGACCCAGTTCCTATCAAAAAATCCCCTCGTCTGTGTGCTAGTCCGACGGACAAACAACGACGCTAGGGCAGCTATTGGCTACTGGCTACGAACGTCCTTATTCTAGTCCGATCGTACGTCATCACGTTCGAATCCGTCAGAATTTAGTGTGATTGTGTGTGGCCAAGCCCGTTCATTCGAAAAGTACGTCGGAACTCCGTCGAAACTCCTTCGGAAAGACCGTCGGACCTAGTCCGTTGAAAAGTCTGCTCGTGTGTACGCGGCATTAGTTGTTGAAACAAGTAAGACATCTGGTACTGGATTTTAACATGTCGGTCAATAAAGTTGTGTATATGTAGGATTGTATTGAGTCGTTGGCTTTTCTGCTTTTGAGGAAGTGAAAGTGGTTAACAAATTTTCTAGACAGAGCACCGGTGTCCCTCGTCAATCAGCCTAGACGTAGAGTGCAACTTGTTTCTGCTTTGAGCACTATGAGGAACTCCTGTTTGCACAGCTTCATATTCCGTTAACATTGTTCTGTACTGCATGGATACTATTTGCCTTCCTGAGCCTGTTTGTATTGTTAATCTTACTCTGCACCTATTTAGTAAACTTCAAGTTACAGTTACCCTTTGTCTGATCATTTGAACACTTTCGATTCTATTACGAAACTAACACCCGAGAAGCCCACAGAGAAGGGTTCTGACTAAAGGTAATAGCAGACATCTCGTGTTATCTCCGTACATGCAAATCTTTTATTTTTAAAATAGGTGGCAAGTTTACTTTAGAAGACCTATAAATAGAAATACAGAAGTGCTATTTGACAAGCATTATTCTGAACTGTGCATCGGCCTCAAACAAAGGCCTGGTACCGCAATATACTGCCGAAGAAGATAGCACCCAAACCTATTCTTTGCTGAAAAGGTCTACGTGAAGTTCAACTCCAGCCAGAACCTTTTTTTTTAGTTTTGGGTAGAGTGTAAAAAGAATAAGAGCCTATGTCAGGTTTATATTGCTGTTTCTCAGTTTGGGGGATTCCCCCACTGTTTGTGCTGGTCAGTGGAACAAATAGGGTACATCCAAACTTTAACAGTTGTCACTGGAAAAGAGTAGCTCATTTGACTGTTGGGCCAAGTAGGGGTTACTTAACCACCTGATTACTGGGCACTTAAACCCCCCTCGTGACCAGACCAATTTTCAGCTTTTGGCGCTGACGTACTTTGAATGACAATTGCGCGGTCATACAACACTGTACCCAAATGAAATTTTTATCATTTTTTTCCCACAAATAGAGCTTTCTTTTGGTGGTATTTAATCACAGCTGGGGTTTTTATTTTTTGCTAAAAAAAAGATGGAAAATTTAAAAAAAAAAAAAAAATCATGTTTAATAGTTTGTTATAAAATTTTGCAAACAGGTAATTTTTCTGCTTCATTGATATGCGCTGATGAGGCGGCACAGGTGGGCACTGATAGGCTGCATTGGTTGGCACTGATAGGCTGCACTGGTGGGCACTGATAGGCTGCACTGGTGGGCACTGATAGGCTGCACTGGTGGGGACAGATAAGTCGGTACTGATGGGGACAGCAAAGATGGCACTGATGGGCACGGATGGGTGGCACGGATGGGTGGCACCAATGGGCACTGATGGATGACACTGATGGGCACTGATAGATGGCACTGATGGGTGGCACTGATGGGCACTGATAGGTGGCACTGATGGGCACTGGTAGGGGACACTAATGAGCACTGGTAGGTGACACTGATGAGCACTGGTAGGTGACACTGATGTGCAGCACTGGCACTGTGGGCACTGACAGATGGCACTGTGGGCACTGACAGATGGTACTGTGGGCACTGACAGATGGCAATGTGGGCACTGACCAATGGCACTGTGGGCACTGACAGATGGCACTGTGGGCACTGACCAATGGCACTGTGGGCATTGACAGATGGCACTGTGGGCACTGGTAGGCGGCACTTTAATTAGGCAATAGTGGGCACCATGTATTGGGCACATTGCTGGGCACATTGCAGTGAGAGGGACTGATGTCCCTCTCACTGCCACCGGTGATCGGCTTTTTTTTTTCTCCAATTGTATGACATGGGAGCACGCCCGCAAGCTAACCGCCTCGGGAAAGAGTTTCCCAGATCGGACACTTACCTGTGACCCTAATAATCGGACACTTACCTGTCCCAGGGTCCAGCCATGCGGGGGAACGAGACCCCCCCTCGTTCCTCGCTCCGCTCGCGGCGCCGGTATTCTTGATGTGGGCACCCGCCGTGATTCGACGCTCACTCATCTGGGACACATGACAGGTCCCAGATGACTGTGCGGCGCCTACGGGAAGTGATGTCATTGCCCGGGCAATGAAGGTGGCAGACTACGAGGGACCCCCTAGCAACAGGCATTTAGAGGTGAGTAAAAAATTTTTTTTTTTCCAATTATTTATTTTTTCTTTTTTTTACGATTTTTAAGCCAAATTTTTTTTTTTGGTGGCAACACCACTTTAACGAATACGAATTTATCCGAAGTTACAAATGATCAGAAATAACGAATGTCGCATCTAAACGAATGGAACGTAACAAATTAATAATAATACATAACAATAATAATGATAGTTTATTTATTAATATTTTTTATTTTTATTTTGAATAATTCGTAACTTCGGATAAATCCGTATTCGTTATGTTCACTAACAGCCAAATTTGAAAGGAAATTCCAATACCTGTAATTTAATAGTTAGTTAGTTATTCTTTCTTATTTTCTGATTTTCTTTCTTATTTTCGAATTTACGAATTTTTAAATTTACGAATTGCAATCATAATGAATGACCCGAAAAACTAAAAAAACGAACAAAAAACAAATGAAGCGAAAACAATTTTTTTTTTTTCGTTAGTGCACATGCCTAAACTGGTGTACTATATAGCAGATAATTGCAGAGATAATAAATTTCCACATTGATAAGAATGAATAGGTATGTCTTGAGCTCATCACACACGTGTTTACACAATAACCCAACAAGCCTGGCCCTAACACACCTGATATGACGTGTAAAGCAAAAACACTTATAAAATCTGAACTGATGTCAACTTAATAAAGAGCATGTGACTTGTATTTATAGGTTGCGGACCTAACTGTTTCCACAATAATGTCTAAATGATGCTTAAGTACGCTAAACCTTTTAAGCCAAAGGCCCAATACAAATGAACATTAAGTAAACAGATTGCTGGATTGTGCTGAGATAAATACAAATACATTTTTTTACAGCACATGACAACCTCTTACCTTAACAAGGGCAGGCACTGTTGCATATCTAGTCATCTGCCTCCCTCTACTGGCTGAAATGTAGAATAACCAAAGCTGGAGCAGTCAAGAGGTATTAATAATTAGAATCAATTCTTCTGAACTACTGTACATAAATATGAGTTTATATGTAGACTTATAACTTATAACACAGATACATAAGTCACATTAAACCCTGCCTAATCTATTTTATCAAAGATTCTGAACAAGCTGTTCATTTATCCTACTTATTTATACAGTATGTTTTATAAGTTTTATAAACAATCCCAAAACTGTATGGCATCAGAGTGCTAGTTAGACAGGCAATTCGGGCACAAGGGCTCATAGCAAAATTGGCGGTACTTTACACAGTTCCAGCACTTGAGGTTTCGCCAGGGCCGGTGCTACCACTAGGCAAACTAGGCAGCCGCCTAGGGCGCCATGCTGCCTAGGGGGTGCCGGACACTGGTTTTCCTACTCTCTTCTCTCTGCAGCAAGCAACTAAGTCTCAGCATCAGCAGGCAGCCACCCCTCTGTTCACAGATAGTGTCAGAGGCGCAGCAGCGGTAAAGGACCATGTCTGTGTCCCGACTCCTGAACGAATAGAAGCAAGCAAACATTCATTGATGGGCACTGGTAGGCTGCATTTGATGGGTCCTGGTGAGGCTAAATGTGATGGGCGCTGGTGAGGCTGCATTGATGTGCGCTGGTGAGGCTGCATTTGATGGGCGCTGGTAGGCTGCATTTGATGGGCACTGGTAGGCTGCATTTGATGGGCGCTGGTGGGCTGCATTGATGGGCGCTGGTAGGCTGCATTGATGGGCGCTGGTAGGCTGCATTTGATGGGTGCTGGTAGGTTGCATTGATGGGCGCTGGTGGGCTGCATTGATGGGCGCTGGTAGGCTGCATTGATGGGCGCTGGTAGGCTGCATTGATGGGCGCTGGTAGGCTGCATTTGATGGGTGCTGGTAGGCTGCATTTGATGGGCGCTGGTGGGCTGCATTGATGGGCGCTGGTAGGCTGCATTGATGGGCGCTGGTAGGCTGCATTTGATGGGTGCTGGTAGGTTGCATTGATGGGCGCTGGTGGGCTGCATTTTATGGGTGCTTCGTTAAAAAGTGGGGTTTACATGGGCAGGGAAAAGGCAGGGCAGGGGTGGAGTCAAGGGGGGCGGCAAAATTAGGTTTCGCCTAGGGTGTCAAAAATCCTTGCACCAGCCCTGGGTTTCGCTTTAACAATGCTTACGCTACCGGGGCAGCATCCGAGTGTAGAGGGTGGTTGCTAGGCAGAGCAGCAGTATAGGCACCATTTCTGACTGACAGAAAGTTCTTTGTCCCAGCTCTGAAGTCTCAGAATAGCAGAGCCAGCAGCGTAATCCCTGTTCTGTATCCTTTGTTTTATTTATTACTTGTAACAAGGTTCATCGTTGTTTTAACTGTACTCAGGGTGTTACTGCAGCCTCCTGTCAGAGGATACTGTGATGTGCAACCTCCTTCTCATGCTATACAAAACTACAGTGTATTAAGGCAAGGGGCACATGGATTGTTTTTCCCAGGACTATTCAGAAAACAAAGACACTGACAACACTGTAATGCCCCGTACACACGAGCGGAAATTCCGCTAGCAAAGGTCCAAAAATACGACCGTGTGTATGGTCCATCAGACTTTTGTTGGCGGAATTTCAGCCAGCAAAAGATTGAGAGCAGGTTCTCAATTTTTCGGTCAGAAAAAGTTCAGATCGGAAATTCCGTTCATTTGTACCAATTCCGACATGCAAAATTCCTACGCATGCTCGGAAACAATTCAACGCATGCTCGGAAAACAGCTTTTTGTCTGAAAATGCGACCGTGTGTATGCTCCATCGTCCTTTTGCTGGCGGAATTCCAGCCAGCAAAAGATTGAGAGCAGGTTCTCAATTTTTCAGTCAGAAAAAGTTCCGATCGGAAATTCCGATCGTCTGTACCAATTCCTACATGCAAAATTCCTATGCATGCTCGGAAACAATTCAATACATGCTCAAAAAAAAGCTTTTTGTTGGAAAATGCGACCGTGTGTATGCTCCATCGGTCTTTTGCTGGCGGAATTCCAGCCAGCAAAAGATTGAGAGCATGTTCTCTATTTTTGGGTCGGGAAAAGTTCTTATCCGGAAATGCGATCGTCTGTATGCAATTCGGACGCGCAATAATCACACATGCTCGGAAGCATTGAACTTCATTTTCTTGGCTCGTCGTAGTATTGTACGTGACTGTGTGTATGCAAGACAAGCTTGAGCGGATTTCCGTTGGAAAAACCATCCAAGATTTTTCCGACGGAAAATCCGCTCGTGTGTACGCGGCATTAGGCTTTATACAACATCTAACAGTACTAGCGCTTTAACATGACACTAAAGGCATTGCTCTATGCGCTCTACAAATCCCATAGTCCATAGTCCCTGTCCATCCTGGGAACGAGCAAGACAGTGCGGCTATGTTCCTACGAACATTGGGACCAACCGTGGAGAATAAACATAGCCACCCTCTAACAGGAATTTGGATCACAGCAGAACAAAAGATGAAGATTTGGAGGAGGCTGAAAGCAGGGATGAGCTCAGGCATATTTGGGTACTATCCCTCCAGGAAGCTGTCACTGCGGGTCACAAATCATAAGCATCCAAGGAACTCCCTGCAGCCACACATATACAAGGGGTGCCTGAGCTCATCCCTGGTTGAGAAAAATACAAGGTACTTTTTGAGTTAAAGCGGAAGTAAACCCATCGATTTAACAGTTTAAAAAAAAAGGCATGCCGGGAATGCTAACTGCACATTGGCTGTGCTCTCAACCAAACTGTCAAACCATCCAATGGCTGGTGTCATAACAGATCACATGTGCAGCCCTGTGGCAGTTGAAGATTAAACAGAGGCAAAGATGGCAGCTTCCTTGGCTGAAAACGTTAGGGGGGTTTACTTCCACTTTAAGAATACATACTTAAATAGAATGTGCTTCTTTTTTTACCGGAGTTTAGTGTCACTTTAAAGCGGGGCTCCACTGCCCCTGACGTTTTTTTTTTTCCAATGACCCTTAATAAAGAATCTATTTTGTAATTGAGTAACTCACCTGTCTGGTTTCTAGCACTTGTGCCTTTCGTTTTTTATCTTCAAAAAAGACTTTATAAAAATTCTCGGTCCGTTCTCCATCTTGCCTGTGGGCATGTGAAACCTCCAGGCGTTCTCTTCCTGGATTTCATTGACGCCCATTCATTGTAATCTCGCACATGCGCAGTACAAACAGCATAGGAGTGCCATCACAACGGCGGTGGCGTCGAAAGTCCCGCCCCGTTGTGATAGCAGAGACCGAACGTGACTGTTGTGATGACGTCACATTCGGTTTCAAGTCTCGCGCTCAGGACTCCTGGGAGCTATGACACAAGCTCCCAGGAGACAGTGCAGGCTAGGGGATATTACGAAATAGCCGTAATATCCCCACCCATATCCGAGGGAAGGAGAACCGGAAGCGATGGATGGCAAGAAGAAAACAACTAAAAATTTAAAAAAACCTACCGTTTCGGATCGAGTAAGGTGAGTATTATTTTTTAGATCTATGTCTTAAAAACGGGTGGAGCTCCGCTTTAAAGTGGAAGTAAACCCATCGATTTAACAGTTTTAAAAAAAAAGGCATGCCGGGAATGCTAACTGCACATTGGCTGTGCTCTCAACCAACCAGTCAAACCATCCAATGGCTGGTGTCATAACGGATCACATGTGCAGCATCATGGCAGTTGAAGATTAAACAGAGGCAAAGATGGCAGCTTCCTTGGCTGAAAACGATAGGAGGGTTTACTTCCACTTTAAATAAAACAGAAGAGATTAAAAAAAAAAAAAATCTATGCTTGTATAACTGGAGGAAAATATCAGAGGACACTATTGACTGTGGATTGATCTGTGTCTGGCACAAAAACATCCATGTAATCAGTAACTGTACAGTATGACATAAGCTGACAGATGTACAGCTGTACTATATATCTCTAGTTCATAGAGCACCAGATAACCCAAGGACAGATTGTTTTATTCAAGCTGTTACAAAAGCATGAGTGTGCACAATGAAGTGTAATTATATAAGCTGTAATCAGTAACTGTACAGTATGACATAAGCTGACAGATGTACAGCTGTACTAGATATCTCTAGTTCATAGAGCACCAGATAACCCAAGGACAGATTGTTTCATTCAAACTGTTACAAAAGCATGAGTATGCACAATGAAGTGTAATTATATAAGCTGTATACTATTTATAAGGCTAAGAATGTGGATATATACATACCGGTTTGTCTAAATAAAGCTTCTGGAACTCCCATTAGAAATTGCAATTATAAGATATGAAGCAATCTGAATAAAACTTTAGAACTCCAATTATAAATTACAATTAAAAAGCAGAAATCAGGTATCTCTTTATCAAGGAGGACCCAAAGAACATACACAAATATAACCAGAGAAACAGGATGTACATATAGTATAGCTAATGAAACACCAACCTAGACTTTATCATTGTCTTTAATAAAGGATCAGTCCACACAAGATATTTCCAATATGGTAATTGCCGAGGAGTTAAATGAATTATTTTTTGTATATGTCTTGGGAGCATTGCAGTATGACGGCTGTTTGAGTTCCCTGACCTGTGCATGTTCTGCAGCCATTACAAAGGGTTTCCATTCTTCTTAATAGTTGTTATATTTCATTTAAAACAAGAATGCAAGTAAATCTGTCCATACATTAAAGGTTGTCAGCCACCTTTCCTTTTCACTTTTACTTCACTTTCTCATACCTCCCAATTTTTTGAAATGGGAATGAGTGGACACCTATCAGCAAAAGTATGCAGGCATAGGACACACCCCTTGCCACACCCCCTTAAAGGACAATTGTACAAAAATCAAGATTGGTTAAATCCACAAGTGCTTTTTTTAACCACTACTATTCCTTTATATTGGCTCTTGGAATTTACAAATGCAACAATTTAGAAATCAGATGAACGGTTTAGCACTGGAAAACACTTTTTTTTATAGATAAAAAGTGCATTTTATATACAACTATATAGATCAGACCAAAATGAGGGACAAATGAGGAGGAATGAGGGACAGAGGGACATTGCTCCAAATCTGGGACAGTCCCTCGAAATCAGGGACAGTTGGGAGCTATGCTTTCTTATATTTATCGGGAGTTCTGATAGTGAGATCTCTGTTCATGAGTTTTCAGGTCTGCACACCTACTTCAGCCTTAAAATGGACCTGCACCTACACAACCAACGTTCTCTCATTGCCCTTCTACCCCCCTCTTACATAGTCTGATATTTGTATTTTTTTTTAAATACCTTTTTTGAGGAACACATCTCTGTGCTTCCTGGTTTCTTGCCTACATAAGAATAACAGATTAGTTGCCTAAAGCCCCCTGGAATATCTACTCCAGGCATTCCAGGGGGCTGTGAGGTACCCTACTGATCATGTGCTGTGTCATGGGGTGGGGGGAAATGATCTCTTATTCATTTTTGCACCCGGTGCCCTGATGACACACCACAGCCACCATAGGGCCAGCTGCGTGAGGAACACAGAAGAGACAGCCAGCCCCCCCAGATGAAGCTAAAAGATGAGGGGCTCCCTTTGAGTGAGTAAGGAGGTTATCGGTTTCTAGTACCCCTCTCTTTTCTGGGGATCCTTGAAGTGTTGGCAGGTTTCAAGACTCCCCATCCACATGTAATAACATGTGAGGAGCCTTCTAGAAGGGTCAGCTGGTTGGTGGGTTTGGTTGGTGGGTTTGAATTTTCTAGGGGGTCACATGACCTCCTGGAAAGTTCTGGAACATTTAGGGTCCCGGCCCCCCGAGCTCACTCGCCTCTGGAGGAATCTCTGTGGTGCTCCCCTCCCTCCCGCCCCATTTTGTCGTGGCCTTAAAATAATATTGCTTGAATTCTTGAATAAAGTATGTTTATTTGAAACCAATAATAAAAATGGCCGCGGCCAAGTTTATCTCCAAAAAGTTGTATTGGTGTTTATTTATTTAGAAAAAATACTGCCTACAGTCCCATACTGTGGAAGCGCTGGTCATGTAATCATGTTTATTTTTGTGCAAAGCTCAGATATAAGTGGTAAAAATATAGAAAAAAAAAAATGATACACAGATAACTGCACATAGTGTGAACGTGCCCTTTATGTGGATGCCTTACTCTCTATATAAATAAAAAGCAACAGTAGCAATGCAAAACTCCCCATTGGAAAGCAACAGACTCAGACACTCTAACAGCAAGATCTTCTTGTTGGAGTTCCCAAGAAATATACAGTATCTCACAAAAGCGAGTACACCCCTCACATTTTTGTAAATATTTTATTATATCTTTTCATGTGACAACACTGAAGAAATTACACCTTGCTACAATGTAAAGTAGTGAGAGTACAGCTTGTATAAAAGTGTAAATTTGCTGTCCCCTCAAAATAACTCACAGCCATTAATGTCTAAACCGCTGGCAACAAAAGTGAGTACACCCCTAACTGAAAATTTCCAAATTTGGCCCAATTAGCCATTTTCCCTCCCGGGTGTCATGTGACTCGTTAGTGTTACAAGGTCTCAGGTGTGAATGAGGAGCAGCTGTGTTAAATTTGGTGTTATCGCTCTCACTCTCTCTTGCTGGTCACTGGAAGTGCCACATTTTGTCATGGCCTTAAAATAATATTGCTTGAATTCTTGAATAAAGTATGTTTATTTGAAACCAATAATAAAAATGGAGGCGGCCAAGTTTATCTCCAAAAAGTTGTATTGGTGTTTATTTATTTAGAAAAAATACTGCCTACAGTCCCATACCGTGGAAGCGCTGGTCATGTAATCATGTTTATTTTTGTGCAAAGCTCAGATATAAGTGATAAAAATATAGAAAAAAAATAAATGGAAGGGGGAGTTTAGTTCCTCTTAAGGGCCCTTTCACACTTGCCTACACACTAAGTGGCAGCAGCTTAGTGTACGGGCAGAAGCCCTTTTGGTTTGGGCTGCAGTTTTTACGCATCACAAAGTTCCCCTTTCTTTCTTTTTTGTTTGAACTTTATGTGAAGTGCACAAAGTGACACTTTGTTCATGTCACTGCACAGCAGCATGGAATGCACTGCACTTGCTGAGTAGTGACTTGCAGGGTCATCCAGAGAGGGGCGATATTATGCAAACATGTTGCATAATATTGCACAGCTCTGAAACATGGAGAACCACCATGTTCTGGTGTGAACTCATTGCAGTTACCCACATTTATCCATGAGGAAAAACACAGATAACTGCACATAGTGTGAACGTGCCCTTTATGCGGGTGCCTTACTCTCTATATAAATAAAAAGCAACAGTAGGAATGCAAAACTCCCCATTGGAAAGCAACAGACTCAGACACTCTAACAGCAAGATCTTCTTGTTGGAGTTCCCAAGAGATATACAGTATCTCACAAAAGTGAGTACACCCCTCACATTTTTGTAAATATTTTATTATATCTTTTCATGTGACAACACTGAAGAAATTACACCTTGCTACAATGTAAAGTAGTGTACAGCTTGTATAAAAGTGTAAATTTTCTGTCCCCTCAAAATAACTCACAGCCATTAATGTCTAAACCGCTGGCAACAAAAGTGAGTACACCCCTAACTGAAAATTTCCAAATTTGACCCAATTAGCCATTTTCCCTCCCGGGTGTCATGTGACTCGTTAGTGTTATAAGGTCTCAGGTGTGAATGAGGAGCAGCTGTGTTAAATTTGGTGTTATCGCTCTCACTCTCTCTTACTGGTCACTGGAAGTGCCACATGGAAATCATGGCAAAGTACTATCTGAGGATCTGAAGAAAAGAATTGTTGCTCTACATAAAGATGGCCTAGTCTATAATAAGATTGCCAAGACCCTGAAACTGAGCTGCAGCACGGTGGCCAAGACCATATAGCAGTTTAACAGGACAGGTTCCACTCAGAACAGGCTTTGCAATTGTCGACCAAAGAAGTTGAGTGCACGTGCTCAGCATCATATCCAGAGGTTGTCTTTGGGAAATAGACATATGAGTGCTGCCAGAATTGCTGCAGAGGTTGAAGGGATGGGGGTCAGCCTGTCAGTGCTTGAACCATATGTCGCAAACTGCATCAAATTGGTCTGCATGGCTGTCGTCCCAGAAGGAAGCCTCTTCTAAAAATTATGCACAAGAAAGCCTGCAAACAGTTTGCTGAAGATAATCAGACTAAAGACATGGATTACTGGAACCATGTCCTGTGGTCTGATGAGACCAAGATAAACTTATTGGGTTCTGATGGTGTCAAGTGTGTGTGGTGGCAACCAGGTGAGTAGTACAAAGACAAGTGTGTCTTGCCTACAGTCAAGCATGGTGGTGGGAGTGTCATGGTCTGGGGCTACATGAGTACTGCCGGTGTTATGTCAAAAAATGTCCGCCTATCGAATAGTGTCTGGGCCGTACTGCGCAGGCGCAGCGCTTGCGCAGTACGGAGGACTAGGAGATTTGGAAAATCTCGGAAGATGAACGGCGCCTGCGCCGTGAGTCGAGGTGCAAGCCCCACCATCCAAGTGGACATAGGGGACATAGGGCTGCACAAAGTTAGAGGGCCGCTCGCCACACTTCCTGCACGGCCTCGCTTTGCTCGGCTCTTTTAGATTCTAACTCTATGTCCACTTGGATGGTGAGGCTTGAACCTGGACTCACGGCGCAGGCAATGTTCATCTTCGGAGATTTTCGGAATGTGACTGTCATCCGTACTGCGCATGTGCAGTACACAGCGGACAGTATCCGATGGGGGACACTATGCGACAGGACACCGGCACTAGGGAGCTTCCTTTCATTGAGGGAATCATGAATGCCAACATGTACTGTGACATACTGAAGCAGAGTATGATCACCTCCCTACGGAGACTGGGCCACAGTGCAGTATTTCAACATGATAACGACCCCAAACACACCTCCAAGACGACCACTGCCTTGCTAAAGAAGCTGAGGGTAAAGGTGTTGGACTGGCAAAGCATGTCTCCAGACCTAAACCCTATTGAGCATCTGTGTGGCATCCTCAAACGGAAGGTGGAGGAGCGCAAAGTCTCTAACATCCACCAGCTCTGTGATGTCGTCATGGAGGAGAGGAAGAGGACTCCAGTGGCAACCTGTGAAGCTCTGGTGAACTCCATGCCCAAGAGGGTTACGGCAGTGCTGGAAAATAATGGTGGCCACACAAAATATTCAGAATACATTTTCACTTAGGGGTGTACTTACTTTTGTTTCTAGTGGTTTAGACATTAATGGCTTTAGTTTAGTGTGTTTCGTTATTTTGAGGGGGACAGCAAATTTACACTGTTATGCAAGCTGTACACTCACTAATTTACATTGTAGCAAAGTGTAATTTCTTCAGTGTTGTCACATGAAAAGATATAATAAAATATTACTTGCTTTTTACATACAGTATCTCACAAAAGTGAGTGCACCCCTCACATTTTTGTAAAATCAGTCCAGCAGTCTTCGCCCATAACTAAAATACTATTTTGGATGGGTTCATTCCTTAACCACTTCAGCCCGGAAGCTTTCACCCCTTTGATGACTAGGCCATTTTTCGCCATACGGCACTGCGTTGCTTTAACTGACAATTGCGTGTTCCTGCGATGTTGTACCCAGACAAAATTTATGCCCTTTTTTTTTTCCTCAAATAGAGTTTTCTTTTGGTCTTTTTGAACACCTCTGTGGTTTTTATTTTTTGCGCTTTAAACAAAAAAAGACAATTTTGAACGAAAGAATATATATATTTTTTTTAAATAAGTAAAAGCAAACAGGGTCACTTATCCAGCGCTCAAGATAAGAAGTAAATTAAACTAAGAATCTGCTATAATCAAATATAACATTAAGGAGAAAGCAAAAAAGTTCCAAAGAAATAGGTTCTTCCCAGCTTAAGCAGCGCTTAAATATATTTTTTTACTTTCTGCTATAAAACATATCCAATAAAAAAATGTAAAAAATCAATATTCTTCTTCAATTTAGGCCAATATCTATTCTGCTACATATTTTTGGTAAATAAAATCCCAATAAGCATATATTGATTGGTTTGCACAAAAGTTATTGCATTTACAAACTATGGGATATTTTTATGGCATTTTTATTTTTACTAGTAATGGCGGCTGTGACGGGAGGGCACGTGGAACCTAAAATCCTTTGGAAAGGTTGGGAAACCCATGTTTCAGCCCCCCATGCACCTATTATGTCTAAGTCACCCTGTGCCATCCTGGCGCAGGGTGAGTGAGAAAATATATCTTGGATTACTTAAAATGTAAGTAAGTAATATTTATCCACAATATCTCCCAGGATATATGTAAAGACTATTCTTAGTTTGTTGATGAACTCAAGATGTTAATTGAGAGAGCTGATCACATTGTACTCTGTACGATGTAGGAGACGGGCCGACTCCTAGTGGAGCTCCTGCTATTAGGACAAAATGTCTTGTGGTTGTACTTATGATAATTTATAATCTACTGTGTAAAGCTCGGTGACAACAAGTCTGACCTGTAGTGAAATCCTGATGGGCACAGAGTCACATCGGCTGCTTAAAGGGATTAGTTAATTAGCTCATGTTAATTTGTTACAGGTGTATTGTTAGAGTAATATGAGCAGGAGGGGGGATCTCCTCTTCTACTGTATTATAAATACTTGTCATTTTGGTTATAATAAATCAGTCCATGTTGAGCAACTAAGCAAGTGACATCTTGTTTTGTGCTTGTGAGCAGGTGGAATATCTGATATCTATATTCAGACTGGGAGGAAGTGGCATATGACGAAAGCACTCAAGCGGAGTGTAGGGACGTTTCGTCACAGCAGCGATCAGCGATTTTTAGCGGGACTGTGACATTGCGGTGGACAGATCGGACACTAAGTGAAATTTTTTGGGGGGTGGCTTAACTGGAGGAAGAGAGAGATCTGTGTTCCTGCTTAGAGAAAAAAACACAAGATCTCCATCTTCCTCTCTGATAGAACAGCGGTCTGCCTTGTTTACATAGGCAGACTGCCGTTCTGCCTCTCCTGAAAACGATTGATGGGTACGCTGGACCCGGTGATTGGTTCTCGCTGTGTCTAATCAAATCGGGGGCGGGTCGCCGGCAGCGTTCCCGTGTGCCCCAGTCCCGGAAGGAACAACAACGTATAGGTTTCGCAGTAAATGTGCGGTGGGCAGTCTGGAAGTGGTTAAAGAAGAACTAAAGTCTGCAGTACTTACCTCTCCTTCAATGGTACAAGGTCCCTCACCAGCATCTTCCATTTGCTGGATATTGGGATGTGGCCGTCTTCATTGGCCGGTGCTGGATGACGATACTCAGTCATCCTGGCACACAGGATCTGTACCAAAATGTAAACTGAAGACAACAAGCAGGTTTATTTTTATTACAGAAGAAACGCTGCAATAAAGAGCCTGTCTGCTCACGGTTTTTTAATTAAAGACTTAAGGTACGCTTTAACTCATATACAGTAAATTATACAGTCCACTGAGACAGTGCAAGGGAACAGCTGCCTTAAAAAAACGTTCAGGGATTTATAGTCTTGTACAGTGATGGTGACCAAGCTGTATTGCTTAATTATAGTGGAGAAAAGTGGGGTCACTGACCTGACTATGCATTTGACGGAGGTGCCTGGATTACAAGAAGGACTTCCAAATATGTTAACAGGTAAGGCAGTTCAAATATATGTGTATGTGTTTTTTAAACTACATATTAAGATGTTTGCTTAAAGTTCTGCTTTAAAGAGGAAGTAAACCCTGATGGCTTTTACTTCCTTCCCCCCCCCTGCATAGTAACAGCATAATGTGCTAGTATGCATTGCATACTAGCACATTATGTGACACTTACCTGCAAACGAAGCCCGCACTGTCCCTACTGCAGGCCGCATCCATGTGACTGGCCAGAGTTGAGTTGTGTCACTCCCGCGCATGCGTGTGGGAGCCGTCAGTCACAGCACTCGCTATTGAAAAAATGGCACAGGCGGCCGCTTCTTCACAGCGGGTGCGCTGATGACATTATAGGCGCAGTGTACAGCAAATATCTCCTAAATGGCACATGTTTAGGAGATATTTACAGTACCTATAGGTATAACTTACCAATGGTGGTTCACAACCTCTTTAAAAGGTGGCATGCTTTTTCCCTTTGGTGAATTTTTGCAACTCGTGTGTTAACATATGCATTACCACAAGGTCAAGCTACATTATATCCATTACAACGCACCACGCTGGGAAAGTGGGGATTCAGCCCAAAATATCAATAATTTATCTTCACTAATTGTCCAGTGTAAGTATAGAGCTAATCCTGGCACTAGCACCAGACTGGAAATAAAACTAGTCCTGGCACTTTATACACAAACACATATCAGGCTATGTAAGCAAACCTTTTACCCCAGAGGAGCAATTATATTCATCACTTGGCAACGCTGTGAAGCCATAACAGTACTAGAGGCTTCACAGAGATATAGTACAGGCTACAGTGAATTTGGTTGTTTTGTTGAAGGAAAATTATAATGGTTTTGCGTTAATTTTTAAATAAATATTTTTAACCCTTTCTCACCACTAAGACCTTTTAGAGAAATCAAAATGCTAGATGTGTATTCTGGTTTTCCCAGTCCTGTGATCACTGTGATTGACTGGCTCTCAATTATAAACAGTGACCAGGAGCTAATATTTGGGGGGAGATTTACTAAAACTGGAGAGTGCAAAATCTGGTTCAGCTGTGCATTGTGGCCAATCAGCATCTAAACTTCAGCTTGTTCAATTAAAAGAGAAGTATTGGTTTCCTTTTTTTTTGCTCACATCTATTCTATGTGAGCTGCTGATATCTAAAAATCTTTCCAGCCCTCTCAGAGGTGCCCCCATTCTGTTAAAATCTAGCTAAATACCTGTGGGAGGGGCTACAGACTTTAATACAGTGTAATACCGACAATGGTCTGGCTCTGGAGTCTGGATACACCCCCTTTCCTGTCATCTTGGTTGATTGATAGAAGAAACAAGTGGGCACTATGCCAGAGGACCACTCCAATGGTGCTCTAAAGTGTCAACTAGTGGGGAAGAGAAAGGGGACTATTCCGGTACCCAATTATGTCAACAAAATTGGTAAAACAAAATTTAGCATTTATTTAGACACAAAGTAGAGGAAACATACAAAATATAAATAGCAAAACACAAAATGTTAAGCAGCTCCTATACAGTGATGAGATTATGTAAACTAATACAGAACCCCTAAGTAGATGGGGGCAAATTGATGTGGGTTTTGACGTGTTCCTTGACTAGTTTCGCAGCTTATGCTGCTTCCTCAAAAGGCGTCACCAACAATATCTAGAAGAAATATATACAATTTAATTCATCATGACTAACAAACAGAATACATAAACAGTTTTATAGTACAGAAAGTTTTGGAGTTTTGATAAAGAGAGATCTGTCTGACTCACCCAAATAGGAGCCCTTAGCAAGGCTGGACGGCAATTGAGACACCCTAAATTAGGGTGACCCCCCCAGGGGCGGACACGGGGGCAGGAAAGATTTAGCTGGAGGGGGGATAATAATAATGTTTAGTCTCTAATAAATATTGGTGGTAGCTCTGATAAAGTATCCAGGGATAGACCAGTGCCCAAAGTGGAAAGGACAATGAATTGCCAGTGAAAGAACGGAGAATTATACACCGAAAGGAAAAATGAGGGGAAAAAAATGGCTCCGAAACGTTGCTTCTATTTATTTTTTTGATACTATGTGATTAAAGTTTTGGACCCAATTTTGGAGATCCTGGTGACACTTCCTTCTCATGATTGCAGTCGGTTCCAGCCGTTGGTCATTTGAGCACCCAATCTAAGATACAGCCATTTGTGCAGGAACGTGTGCGTTGGGAGTATTGCATTGGATGTTCAGGAGTGAGGACTTCACTTGAATCACACTGTCTCTCTGCTGGTTTTAGCTGGGGACATGCTGCCATGGAAACAGAGGCATGTGAAGAACGTGCTCGTTCTAGATAGCAGCCTTGGTGTGCACCTCTTCACCAGGCACACCCACATGTCCCCCAGAGGGAGGGAGTGAAGGAGAGGCTGGATTGTGGAGCTGTATCCACCCCCTGAAAACTTTTGAACTGGGAAAGAACTGTTAGAGGCTGATTCTAGACATTTCAAAAGACTATTCTGCAAAAACTAAAGGGCTGAGGAACAAAAGAAATGCAATGCAGGTATGAGGGTAGCATGTACTACCTATTTTTGCATTCCCATACTCCTCTTTTAAGCTTTACAATAAAACCTGGAAGTCGATTGGTTTCTATGCAGAGCTGCACCAGATTTTGCACTCTCCAAGTTTTAGTAAATTAACCCCTTTATGTCTGTTTTTTTCTACTATTTATATAAGATGTTTAAAGTTCTTTAAAGTTAACATGACGCCTAACTGAATTACATGTAGCTTGCTAAAGCACTGTGTACCATGAATAGTTGTATTTAAAAAAAAAAAAAAAACGGAAAATTTATATCAAATACTTACCGTAATTTTCCTTTCCTGATAGGCTCCATGGCAGCATACGTGTGGGTTGGCCCCGCCTCCATAACTACCCAATAGGACCCCTCTCCCATAAATCTTTGCTCCTGGCTGCTATCCGTGTTCCGTAACTAGCCTACTCCAGACATTTGGGAGGGAACTCCTGCTGCCATGGAGCCTATCAGGAAAGGAAAATTACGGTAAGTATTTGATATAAATTTTCCGTTTTCCTGACAGGCTCCATGGCAGCATACGTGTGGGAAATAACTCGCCAAAACACACCCGGGTGGGCAAAATGTTGAGCAAAGAAAACCAAAATTTATTTAACATTGTCCAACGACAATACTTGTAAACCAAAATTAATAGAAGACAGCGCAGCTGGTTCAACGCAATAGTGAGAAAGAAAAGTATTAATTGTGGACCAAGAGGCCGCTCTACAAATAACATCAGGCGCCACATGCCGAGAAGCCGCCCACGAAGTCGAGATGCTCCGTGTTGAATGAGCCGTCACTGCCTCAGGAGGAGCCAAGCCCTTAGCTCTGTATGCCCTTTGAATCGTCTGCACAATCCACGCGGAAATTGACCTAATTGACGCACGCATCCCTTTATTCTTGCCATGAAGAAGGACAAAGAGGAATTCCGTTTGCCTGAATGGAGCTGTTGCCTCCAGATATTGTTTTAAGGTGTGGCCTACATCAAGAGGATGGATCTCTTGGTCATCTGGTGTTTTGAAAGTAGGGAGTACAATCTCTTGATTCTCATGGAAGACTGTGGTCACTTTAGGGTTTGACCCTAACATTGGAATCAGCACTACTCTGTCTTCAAAAAAGGTCAGAAAAGGTTCCTCTGAACCCAGATTCCTGATCTCTGATACCCTTTTCGCTGACGTTATCGCCACTAGGAAGATAGTCTTTAGAGTAAGATCCTTAACAGACAAAGGTTGAGATGAATCTTTCCCAAGATTTGACAGAAAATCCAGAACTAATGGAAGGTCCCATTTGGGAAACCTGGGTCTTCTTTGTGGTCTGAGCCTGATGGCACCCTTAAAGAATTGACGAACTAAGGCGTGATTCGCCCATGAGACTCCCGTGAAGGCTGAGATGGCTGACACTTGCACCCTTAACGAGCCGACCGCCAGGGATAAATCTAGTCCAGACTGAAGAAAGCTCAGGATATCATGAACCTCTGGAGAGTTACACGAGTTTTCTCTTGATGACATGTGTACAGCAAACCTGGACCAAATGCGCTCATACACCCTATTAGTGCTTCTTCGTCTGGCATTAAGAAGAGTTGCAATCGCTTCTTTCGGGCAACCAAGCGCCTCTAGCCTTCCCCTCTCAAGAACCACACCCTGAGGTGCAGACAAGATGGAAACGGGTGTAACGTCTTGCCTTGAGACAATAGATCCGGCCTGAGAGGTAGGGGAATTGGGTCTTGATAGCTGAGGAGCAGCAGCAGAGGAAACCACGGCCTGTTGGGCCAGAATGGAATGACAGCAATAATCTCCACTTTTTCTGTTCTGAGCCTCCGCAGAAACTGTAGAATTACCGGGACTGGAGGGAAGGCATAGGCCCTCTGGAAATCCCAACTGGTCGTGAGAGCATCTATCCCGAACGCCTGAGGGTCCCTGAACCTCGCAAAGTACTTCGGTATCTTGAAATTGCACGGGGAAGCGAACATGTCGACTTCCGGAGATACACCCAGTGTTAGGAGCCACTCGAAAACTTCTCTGTGAAGGGACCACTCGTTGTTGTCCAACTCGACCCGGGACAAGAAGTCTGCTTGCACATTCTGGACCCCCGGAATGTATACTGCCGAGATGTTGGCTAAGTTCTTTTGCGCCCAACTCATTAAAGGCTCCACTTCTTGTAACAGGGACCAGCTGTGAGTCCCGCCTTGTTTCCTTATGTATGCCACTGCTGTTGTGTTGTCCAACCTTAGCATGACGGAAGAGTTCAACACTAGATGGCGAAAGGATAGGAGTGCCTGAAAGGCTGCCCTCAGTTCCAGGATGTTGGAAACAACTCCTTGAGACTGGCATGTCCACCTGCCCTGAGCCACCTCCGAAAGGCAATGAGCGCCCCAACCCTGGTTGCTGGCATCTGAGGTCACCGTGATCCATGAGATGGGGACAATCGAATGATGGTTGCGCAGATTCTTCCCCTGAAGCCACCAGAGGAGAGATGTCCTCATAGATGGGGTAAGAAAGATGCGCTGATTCTGGTCGACAGAGTTCCACTGATGCAGAAATCCCTTCTGAAAGGGACGGGTATGCCACTGGGCCCACTTCACCATGGGGATGGTTGCTGTCATCGTACCAATTATTTTCAGGCACTGGAGAGCAGAAAGGTGAGTTGATCCACGGGCTGCCTGAATCCTGTCTCGGATTACCATGATTTTCTCCTCTGGGAGGGAGATGGAACCCTCCACGGTGTTGAAAAGAGCGCCCAGAAACACGAGGGACTGAGATGGCTCTAGCTGACTCTTTTCTAAATTCAGGAGCCACCCGAACTCTTGCAGGGTAGAGATGACAACCTCTTTGTGATCTAATAGCTGATCCTTGCTCTGAGATAGTAGAAGCAGGTCGTCCAAGTAATGGTGGAGACGCACACCCTTGACCCTGAGAAGAGCCACTACCGCCAATAGCACCTTGGAAAAAACCCGGGGTGACGTGGTTAACCCGAAGGGTAGACAAATGAACTGAAGGTGTTGGTTGCCTACCGCGAAGCGGAGGAATTTGTGGAAGTCCTTTGTCACAGGCACGTGAAAATATGCGTCTTTCAGGTCGATTGATATTAACCAGTCTCCCAAGTGTACTGACTGTTGTATGGTAAGTAGGGACTCCATCTTGAATTTCTCCTTGCGGATGAATGAGTTGAGGTGAGTCAGGTCTATTACTGGCCTCCATGTGCCGTTCTTCTTCTGCACCAAAAACAGGGGTGAATACATGCCTTCGCCCCTCTCTTCCTCTGGGACGGGTACGACTGCGCCTTGTTCCAATAAACAGCTTACGTAGGTCAACAGGACCTGTCTTTTCTCTTCTGAGCTTGGAAGAGTAGTAGGGATGAATCTGAGTTTTGGAGTGTTGCAGAAGACCCACTTGTGACTGGACGATACTGTCTTTACGGTCCAATAGTCCCGAATTGAGGCCGCCCAAACATGTTTGAAGTGGAGAAGACGGGCCCCCACTTGACATGTTTGAGCGGGCCCAATTTCAAAAGGACTTCCCGGAATCCTGGTTCCCAGAGGAACCACCTTTAGAGGCCTTCTTAAAAGAAGACTGCCTGGACCTCCATGTCCTGGAGAATTCTCGGCCGGGTTTATAGCTGCGTGCATCCCTGGCACGATCCGCATTCTGTCTTCTTGGAAAAGAGCGTCTCTGATTTTGAGGACGCCTATCCTGAGGGAGAAACCCAGATTTCCCACCTGTGGCCCGGGATATGGCAGAATCAAGCTTATTGCCGAATAATGAGGACCCTTCAAAGGGGATGCGGCACCAAGCCTGCTTAGAAGCAGGGTCTGCGAGCCACGGACGGAGCCACAACGCATGTCGCGCCGAAACGGCTGCCAGCATATCCCGAGACATCAGGCGAATGACATCAATGGATGCCTCCCCCAAGAAGGCTGAAGCCATCCTAATCTCTTGAATAGGTGAGTCTTTAGCTGTGTCTATTGAAATGCCTCTCAGGTATTCTTCAATGCTGTCAGCCCAGAATTCTATGCCCTTTGACACTGCTGCGATCGCAAGCACTGGTTTGCACGCCATCCCGGAGGTCAAATAGATTCTCTTTAGATCTGAATCGATCCGTCTCTCTAAAGGATCCTTGAATGACACAGTGTCTTCTAAGGGGAGAGTCACATATCTCACCAGACGCATAAGTGCTGCATCTACCATTGGAGCTGACTCCAGGTGTTTCACATCTTCTTCCTTAAAGGGGTAAAGTTTAAGGATTTTGGATTGCATGGAACTCCTTTTGTCCATCTTGCTCCACTCTTCTGAAATAATATCACCCAATTCGGATAGAAACGGAAAAAAATTGACGCTCCTTATTGAGCTGTTTAAAGAATTTCCTCTGCTTCGGGGGGGAAGTGATAGGATCTTCCCACTTCAGAGCCTCTCTCACTGCCTTAACCAGGGAGGGAACCAAACCATAGTCAAACCCCAAACCTGGATCTTCCGGATCCGATTCACTGTCTGAGACAAGGGCAGAATGGCGGCTAGGTTGGGATGATTCCCATGTTTCCTCTAGTACCCCCTCTCCTACTATAGGATCTAGTGGGTCTGCCGGGGATTCACAAGGCTGTTGAGCTTCCCTTTCCTGCAGGGATTCTTTTACCACTCGTCTCACCATTGATTCTAGGCGCTGGTCAGCGCCGTCTCTCTCATCCGCTGCCTTAGTGAAACAATGGTCACATAGGGATTTGTCTGCTGGCACAGGCATTCTGCACCCCCAACATGCTTTCTCTGGTCTCTTGCTGGAGTGAGCCACAGGGGGGCGGGAATAATCCCTGTCACGCTGTTCCGACCTGGCGGACCTATGGTGGCTGGATTTTGAGGAGGATTTGTGGTGGTGCGATTTTGACGATCCACTGCGTCTATAAGTACTAGGATGTGGATCAGATTTGGAAGGGCTGTGAACACAGAAAGACAGACAGAAGGGATAGGTCATATTTGCTGCCTATGCTTACTCTCTTCAACATTAGAAATACAAAAGATGTATTTTAGGACCTACCTAACATGAGCGGGCTGGCCACTAGGGGGCAGTGAAGCATCCATAATGTCCAAAACACCAAGCCTGACACTGCAGTAACAAAAAACAATATCTTCAGACAAAATACAGCAATGATCCATCATAGCCCCAGCATAAAGGACTGTTCCTACCTTGAACCGCCGAAATATTAGCCCCGGGAAGTCGCTTTCCGCAATCATTCCCAGGGCTCTGTCAGCTCTGCAGGGTTTTTAAATTTGCCGCCCGTGACGTCATCGGCGTCATCCGACGCCAGGGTTCCTCAACGCGCATGCGCGAGAACCAAGCCTCGCTCTCACGTCGGGTCCGCGCATGCGCAGAACGCCCGCGAACCCGGAAGTCGAAGAGAGTAGTTTGCTGGAACGCAGAAGCGTCCAGCAAACAGCATGGAAATAGCAAACAGATAGAGGAAAGGAAGATAATCAATGGGCACACACATAAACACTGCTGCCATGGAAAGATACAGACTCACCACTCCACCAACGATCACTTGGCCGAACGATCCAAGGCACGCACACACCGGACCTCCCAGCAGATAATGGCCACCTATGACAACAGGCAAACAGGCCGGGCGCACTTTAAGGTAAGATAACCAGTCTTCAGCGCTACTCTGCATATACACTCCATACCCTGCTTAACAGTCAGGGCCTATCGGAGGAAAACAATTCAGTCATTCGGCCGATCGATCGTTGTGAAGTCATCTTCAGGTAGGAGAACCACTTGGTCCTACGGAGGAGGACAAAAAAGGAACACGGATAGCAGCCAGGAGCAAAGATTTATGGGAGAGGGGTCCTATTGGGTAGTTATGGAGGCGGGGCCAACCCACACGTATGCTGCCATGGAGCCTGTCAGGAATACTTATTTTCCTTTTTATTCCCCCTCCATCGTTGCATTTCAGAACTGCCAATCTCCTGCAGCCTCTATCTACTTTGCTGTCTAGTCTACATGTCTAAAAGTAGCCTAGCACTCCACCTGCTGGCTGTAAAATGAAAACAGAAGTCATTTATCTGTAATATGTATGGTCATCTGAAAACAAAGTTGTTGTTTTCTTTCTTTTTAAGCCCCCATTCACATCGGCGCGATTCGACAGGTCAAATTGCATGTTAAATTGGAGCCTATCACCGGCAATAGGAGAGATTTCCAAAAGTAGTTCTTGCACTACTTTTGGTGACTTCGGGGGAAATTTCAATAGACATCTGTGCATGTACCCACACAGATGTCTTTCAAGTCGCCCCCTGAAGTCAGACTGAAATATTGCTTTGAAATCGTGCAAAATCAGATGAACTTGCACAATTTCAAAGACGTGTTCAGTGTGAATGAAGGCTTAATAGTATAATTTAGTCTTTACCACAATGTATATAAACACTATAAATTCACTTTAAAGCAAGGCCAGCTTAGCTTGGGAGCGTAGGAAAGCTCTCACTAGCCCACAAATGCTTGCAGACATATCATATCCTCTGGTAAAGCCCAGATTTGCCAGCATGCTGGTCTGGGCTTTTCTGCTATTTACTTCAGTGTCTGATGCTGTACATGTTTGTTTGTCATAAAAAAGATCCTTTGATAGTATGATTGATGACTGTAAAAATTATCACTTATTCTGTGTACACACGATCGAAAATTCCGACCACAAAATCCGTCCGATTTTTTCCGAAACTGGTGTTGCATACACACGGTCGGACAAAGTTGGTGATGTTTGTTGCATACGATGGAACTACGTAGAGGCTAGTAGCCAATAGCTTTGGTCTCGTAATTTGATCTGAGCATGCATGGCACTTTGTCCGTCGGAATTCACTACACACGATCGGAAAAAATCAGATCGGATTTTGTTGTCAGAAAATTTGAGATCCTGCTTTCGATGAAAAAAGTCCGATAGAGCCCACACGTGATCGGATTTTCCGACAACATAATCCGATCGGACTTTGTACATCGGAATATCCGACCGTGTGTACAGGGCATAAGACTAATCTAACCCTTTGAAACAACAATCGCTATAAAGTGGTGCATGGCCACGTAATTGGTAGTTAATGTAGCTGAATAAAAAACACCCTGCTCATGGAGGGGGTAAAATATTCCGGAGGGCAAGTGGTCAAAAAACAAAACAAAGAAATACCAGCACATGGACCCCTCTGAAGGCCCCCTTTAGTGTCTTTTGGGGAAAGGGGGTCTGTGAGCTTATTTTTCATTTTAAAAATCGGGGTGGCTAGAACGTCCTTCTTGACAATCGGAAAAAATATCCAAGGCTTTTCCGACGACAATTACGATCGTGTGTACGCAGGAATTACACGTTTTTTCTGATCATTCAGGGTTTCTTGTCTATACACATATTCCAGGACAGTGAGATAGAAAGCATTCAACTAGCATTCTATGAAAGAGGTTAGCAATGTCAGCTCCTTCTCTCAGAACAGGTTTCCTTTTAATATAATTTGATCAATATCAATCAGAGAAGAATTGGAAAATCAAAAAGCCTAAAAAGCAGTCACTAGGTGGCGGTGTTGCCTTATTAGATCACTGTGCACCAAAATAAATATAAGATCATTTGAAAATGATTCAGAAGAATGCTTAAAAAAGAAACCTTAATTTGTAGTATATTTTTAATTTAATTCCTGTCAGATATGCAGCCTGTTACACAAATTGCTTTCTTCTGCAGCATATTTTAATTGCTGGGAGAACGATACAAGGAGGACTCATTCCTGAGGTCGTTTGAAGTTAGACCCCGAGTCCTTGCTTCATGCAATGACCCCATCCTGATAGTGTGGATCCAGTAATCATAATGAACTATACAAAATAACAAGTCCATTAAAAATTGAAACTTTTGATGGATCAAGTAATGAAACTGCACAGTTTGATTAGGCATTAAATTACCTGCAAGATAATACTGCTCAGCTCCGGCAACACAAAACCCTGAATGTAAGATTTGTTATGCTCCAAAAATAGATTCTAGAATAATAGCTACTCTGCACAAAGTCAGAATTCCAGGATAAGATACATCTCTGGGAGATAGTTCATGGATTTGCTTCCTAATCACACTCATAAAACATAAGACAGAAGGCTCGGATTGACTTTTTGTTGGGTTATGACTTTTCATATTCATGCTATAGAGATTTTCATTATTTAAAAATTAATGCAAGACCAAATGCTTTCTGACAGAGATACGTTATGCCCAGGGGCGGACTGACCATTCGGCCACTTGGGCACTGCCCATTTGCAGCCTCACTGTGCTCATATGCAGCCTCACTGTGCCCATTTGCATGCCTCACTGTACCAATTTGCAGCCATAGGTCCCCCAAACTTCAAACTTAGTAGTTAAGGGTTCCTAGATGCCCCCTATCTGCAGCCAAAATTTGGGGTCTCTGGACCCAAAGGGTCCTGAAATGACATTGCTGCAGATTGATACAGTTGACCGACTTTGGGGCCCCGTATCTTGGGGCCGCTTGGTGCTAGGAACCCCAAATTTGGTGTGCAAACCAAGGGGAAACAGCACTACAACATATCCAAGATGGGGTTCCTATCACCAAGTGGCCCTGAGATACGGGGCCCCAAAGTCGATTCGGAAAATGTCAAGCACTTTTCTGCAGAAGAGAATGACATTTTCCGAACCGACTTTGGGGCCCCGTATCTTGGGGCCATTTGGTGCTAGGAACCTCATCTTGGATATGTTGTAGTGCTGGTTCCCCTTGGTTTGCACACCAAATTTGGGGTTCCTAGCACCAAGTGGCCCCGAGATACGGGGCCCCAAAGTCGGGTCAGGAAATTTAATTTTCTGCTGCAGAAAAGTGCTTGACTCCAGTATAAGCCGAGGGGGGGCATTTTCAGCACAAAAAAATGTGCTGAAAAACTCGGCTTATACTCGAGTATATATACGGTAACCTTTTCAGACACAAATTAAAGCTGATTAATTATATTTTCTGACGCAGTTTTTCTTGTTCTACCATTGCACTGTGTTTATCCCACTATTCTGCAGCCGGGTTCCAATCTAATCTGTTTCATATTTTTGTCACCTACTACCTTTCCCATTGACTCCCAGTCCCCCCCCCTTTTTATCCCTCCCCTTTCCACTCTATTGGGTTAGCGCGGTTTTTCCTGCCTATAATTATATTAATATATATATATATATATTAATGATAAATAAAGTGTTTAATGCGGCAAATGTATTAGTACTTTTTACTTAAATTTTCCAACTTAGTGTCTTTATATGAATGGTGGGGGAACAGAGGAAGAATGGGCAGACAATCTTCTGTTAGTAAGAAGAACAGCAGTCAAACCAGGTTTGCAAATCTATTTCAACAGCTATATCCCCTAAAGGTGTCAATCAGGAAATGTCCGGTACCTGCTGATTGCTAAAGATAAGAGGTGTGTGATGTCTATGCATAGCCAGAGATGGTCCAATAGTTACAGGCTTTTAAATATTGCTTGCAATTTTTGTTGGTTCTTAGCAACAAGAGAGAAAATAATCTGTTATACATTGTTGGGTGGGTATTTTGACTGAACTCTCTTAACTGGTTCAAAGATTGGCCAATATCACCTCATCATTCTTTTTAGGAGATGTCTGTCGGTTTAGGGCAAGTGGCATCTTAGGCCATTTCTAATTGCAGGCACTGTGTCAGCATTGGTGAATAAATTGGGGAATATGGCTATAGTTCCTTACTTTAGAGTCATGACTCTAAACCAACGCCATTATTGTGATTGTAGATATACAGTATTAGTGTACTATAGTAACAACACAGTTGAGTACAGTCTGTGATACTTTATTTCCACTAACAGTTATGCCACGTACACATGATCGGAATTCCGGCCAGTAAAAGACTGATGAGAGCTTTTCATCGGGAAATGCGACCGTGTGTAGGCTCCATCGGAAATTTGCTGGCCGAATTTCCGACAGCAAAGAATTGAGAGCATGTTCTCAATTTTTCCGACTGAAAAGGTTTCTATCGGAAATACCAAATGTCTGTAGCAATTCCGACGCACAAAATTCCTACGCATGCTCGGAAACAATTCAGCGCATGCTCGGAAGCGTTGAACTCGGCTCGTTGTAGTGTTGTACGTCACGGTGTTCTTGATGGTCGGAATTTGCTGTGACCGTGTGTAGGCAAGACAGTTTGAGCGGAATTCTGTCGGAATTCCGTCGGGAAAACCGTCAGAGCTTTTTCCGACGAGAATTCCGATCGTGTGTACGCGGCATTACATTTTCAGGACAAGTTTTCAGGGACTGAAAACCTGTCCCCCCCAAAAAAAAAAGTATCATGGTCAGTGGACAACTGTGATTTTTTTTCAATCAATTTTAGAAATGCCAAGATTTAAAGTACTGCTATCACAAGAAAAGTAACAAGGCTGCTAATACTGGTCTCCTTCAAAGGATAGTTTCCTAGGTGAAACCAAAGTAATTCCGCTCTAGGTGAGTGGCCAACTCTCACATGTGAGCTGGAACCAAGGGTGCTGCACATATAAGCATAAAGAATGAACATCCAACTATACCAAATTAGGTTGCCAACATCCCTGGTACAATAGATACAAAGAAAAAAGGGTACCCCCAAAATGATGGGACTTTAACGGCAACAGAGTAACGATAAAATACTCAGTAATTTATTCAAATAGGTATACATCAATAACAAAAATCAAACCAATAAAAACAAAATGGTGTTGATGGTGATAATTCCCATGAGGTGTCCAGATGGCCCAAAGGGTGCTGCACAGCTCGTCTGTGAGATGCAGTAATATGCACAAACCCCAAATATTGCTGCACTCCTTGGTATCTCTATTGAAGCATTAAGCATTACAATGACATCACAGGTATGACAGGAGCATTAAAAGGTGACGTGTTTTGTGATAAATTCAGTGCTTATGCCACGTATATGAATGGGTAGGGATAAGCCCCCCGCCCGCAGACCCCGACAACCAACGCCCAGGGTTGTCGGGAAGAGGCCCTTGTCCTCGGCCCCCCCACCCCAAAGCACCCCCCCATGTTGAGGGCACGCGGCCTGGTACGGCTCAGGAGGGGGGGCTCGCTCGTCCTCACCCCCTTTCCTGACCGGCCAGGCTGCGTGCTCTAAAAAGGGTCTGATATGGATTTTGGGGGGGGACCCTCACGCCGTTTTTTCGGCGTAGGGATTCCCCTTTAAATCCATACCAGGCAACGGGGCTAGCAAGGTGTCAATCCTTCACTAGTCCTGTCTACCTGGAGTCACTTTCTAAATGAACGGACAACTCTGTGTGTGGGGCAAGTCCGTTCATTTCAAAAGTCCCGCGGACTAGCACACAGACGGCCGAATTGTCCGCCGTCCTGCCGAGGATAATTTTGAGTCAAAACTTCTTTCTAATTCCGCCGGACTTTTGGGAAGAAAAATCCCGCCGGAGCTCACACACGGTCGGATTGTCCGGCGGACTCTGGTCCGTCAGACCAAGTCCCCCGGAAAGTCCGATCGTGTGTACGCGGCATTACTCCTACTTTCCTAGGCTAGACTAGCTTCAATAATAGTAGCCTACAGGATTCTCTCATGAGAGGTGCACATTAGGCAAGCTCTTCACAAAAATGTATTGACCAAGCTTGTGTGATGTTATTCAGAAAAAAAGAAGAGAAGGTAAAGAGGATATGGATGGTATGCTGTCTATGGCCAGCTTTAGCCTGCACATGCATACTCAGGGATGTCTTTAATATTGATTGGACCCTGGGCAAGACTTTTCTTGGGGCCCATGCAGTTTCGCTCTCCACCTGCTTTGAGACATACAAAAAATAGCAGCTAGACTCAAAATCAGTTTACTGAATCAGATCAGGCATCTATTGTGATTGGTTGCCAGAGGTTACAGTGTATCATTAACGCTCACTGACTGGTTGTCAAAGGTACAGCACACATTACGGCTCACTGATTAGTTGCTAGAGGTACAGCACATGATTTCTGCTTGTTGATTGGTTGCTAGAGATTACTGTGGAGTGTGGATATGACCTCAGGGGGCCATGATATACATACGAATGCCACCGGCCGCTGCTATTTACATATGAATGCCACCGCTATTTACATAAGAATGCTGGTAATTTACATGTAAACACAGGGTCTGCAGGTGAGTCATCTGTACACAACAATAGGGCAGAGCTGGGCAGCATTAGTAGCAGCACTTCATACTGAGATATTGGGACACAGCACAGGATTAAAACCTCGAGGGACGAGGGAATTTAAACCAGGATAGTTGGCAAGTATGATTCAGCTGCTTTGGGCCCCACAACAATGACAGGGCCCAGGGCAGCTGCCCCTTTTGCCCTGCCTTAAAAACGGCCCCGTGCATACTATGCTTAAAGCGTAAGTAAACCCTTTGATTTGAATAGTTTAAAAAAAATGGCATGCCGGAAATGCTACCTGTCACATTGACTATGCTTTCAACCAAACTGTCAAACCATCCAATGGCTGGTGTCATAACTGATCACATGTGCAGCATCATGGCAGTTGAAGATTGAACAGAGGCCAAGATGGCAGCTTCCTTAGCTGAAAACGATAGGAGGGTTTACTTCCGCTTTAATGAATTTTACAGAAACAACAATCATTAAAGACTGCCCCTGTTGCTGAGAGAATGATACTAAGGTGATTGGCTTGTCAGAATTATCACTTTACTCCTTGAACTTTTCTTGAAGAAGCGATTGGTATACCTCTCCTTCTGTGCCTGGAAAAAAGCCAGCAAATTCATCTCTAGGTGGGAAGGCTAGGAATGTCCTCTCAAGCAAACCTTTTTTGAGAGAATGTTGCTGTATGAAGATATTCTATTTATGAGATTTTTATCTGGTCACAAGGGGAAAACATGAGAACAATCCATTGTGACATGTACAGTGGCAGAAGTATCCAGTGAGACAGGCAAGCCTGTGCATTAGTAAAAACAAACTATGTTGTGTTTTATTCTATATCCCCAAGGCATAAGGTCAGCCTGTAGCACTCAAAGCTTTCAACATCCTTCCGCCAGACACTTCTGTTGTGTATGAGCACAGAAATGCATTTCATGACTTCTTTTTTATTTTATGCATAATTACTGAAAGTTTAAAACTGTCATAAAACTTAAAACCAACTTTTAAAAGTAAGCTGTACTAAATATCGAGTCAGATGACATGCAGGAAAGTCATGATTGCCTGCGGTGATTTAGGCTTACAAACTGCAAACGATGGAGGAAAGCAATTAATATTATGCATTAATAACGGTACTGTTTGCTTTAAAATATGTTCTGCTATACATTGAGTTAGATTCACCACCAGGGATTTGTGCTAAATTAAATATAATTAAAGGACTCTGCTACCCTGTTTCCCCGAAAATAAGACCTATCGTGATTGTCGGTGAATTCTGCAATATAAGCCCTACCCCCCAAATAAGCCCTACCCTGTTTCCCCGAAAATAAGCCCTACCCTGAAAATAAGACCTACAAGGACTTTAACTAGGGCTTATTTGGGGGGTAGGGCTTATATTGCAGCCATCACGACAATCACGCTAGGTCTTATTTTCGGGGGAAACAGGGTAAATATTTAACTACAATTGTAAGCTGTAAATTAGACTTATGCCACGTACACACGAGCGGAATTTCCATCCGAAAAATCTTGGATGGTTTTTCCGACGGAATTCCGCTCAAGCTTGACTTCCATACACACGGTCACACAAAAGTTCTCTTAACTTTCGACCGTCGAGAACGTGGTGACGTACAACACTACGACGAGCTGAGAAAATGAAGTTCAATGCTTCCGAGCATGCGTCAAATTATTTCCGAGCATGCGTGATTTTTTTGCACGTCCAAATTGCATACAGACGATCGCATTTTTGGATAAGAACTTTTCCCGACCGAAAAATAGAGAACCCGCTCTTAATCTTTTGATGGCTGGAATTCCGCCAGCAAAAAACGGATGGAGCATACACACGGTCGCATTTTCCGACAAAAATCTCTCATCTGAGTTTTGCTGGCGGTATTTCCGATCGTGTGTACGCGGCATTAGTGTTTTACACTTTCACAAACTTCTGCATGAGAAATGCTTTTCTTGAGTTTATGAAAGATGAGCAGATTTAAACAGGAATAAAATCCTTATCTTCAAACACTGAAAGCAGATCTGTTAGACAAACTGTATTCTTAAAGCAGAACCTCATTTTCTCAATCAAAATTGTCTTTTTTTTAATCCTTATGCTGCTAGCATTGGTAAATACATAGTAAAGTATATAATGTAGAGCAGGGATAGAAATTTAGATAGTTAACCACTTCATTACCGGCGTATAGTCATATGACAAGGTGGATCTCCCATCCTGGGTGGGCGTCATATGACGTCCTCGCATTCCCGGCCGCCTGGGGGGCGCGCCCGCGCCGCCGGTGGCGCGCGCGCGCCCGCGGCATCGCTCTGGACCCGGTGTGAGTGCCCGGCGGCCGCAATGTCCGCCGGGCACCCGCGATTGCCCGTTAAAACAACGGGACCGTGTGGGACCGTGGAGCTGTGTGTGTAAACACACAGCTCCACGTCCTGTCAGTGGCGAGGAGACCGATCATGTGATCCCAGTACGGAGGATCACTGATCGGATTCCTCCCCTTGTGAGTCCCCTCCCCCCACAGTTAGAATCACTTCTATAGGGAACACATTAACCCCTGCAGCGCCCCCTAGTGTTAACCCCTTCCCTGCCAGTCACATTTACACAGTAATCAATGCAATTTTATAGCAACGATCGCTGTGTAAATGTGAATGGTTCCAAAAATGTGTCAAAAGTGTCCGAAGTGTCCACCGCAATGTCGCAGTCACAAAAAAAAATCGCAAATCGCCGCCATTACTAGTAAAAAAAAAAAAATTTTTATAAATCTATCCCCTATTTTGTAGACGCTATAACTTTTGCGCAAACCGATCAATATACGCTTATTGCGATTTTTTTTACCAAAAATATGTAGAAGAATACGTATCGGCCTAAACTGAGGAAAAAAATAGTTTTTTTTTTTAAAAAATGGGATATTTATTATAGCAAAAAGTAAAAAATATTGTGTTTTTTTTTCAAAATTGTCGCTCCTCTTTTGTTTATAGCGCAAAAAATAAAAACTGCAGAGGTGATCAAATACCACCAAAAGAAAGCTCTATTTGTGGGAAAAAAAGGACGTCAATTTTGTTTGGGTGTAACGTCGCACGACCGTGCAATTGTTAGTTAAAGCGACGCAGTGCCGAATCGCAAAAAGTGCTCTGGTAAGGAAGGGTGAAAAATGGCCCGGTGCTGAAGCGGTTAAAGATAAAATTCAAGATACATTTTATTGCAAAGTACAAATTACACTAATTTAGTAAACATATTATAACAATACAAAGTAATTGGCAATTTCCGTATTTAACAGAGAACCAAAAAAAATTATGGAGGAGTAGGCTAAGCGTGTTTATAGGCCAGGGGTACAGGTTAGAGCCGACATGTTTCGCCAAAGCATTGGCTTCCTCAGGGTAGTGATGTAAACCTGTGCCTCAATAAAAATTTGACATATATAAAGAAAAAAAATATATATAAATAAATTAGACAAAAATCAATCGATCAGTTCTGAGTGCAAGATGCGGTCGAAGGGACCCCCCACACATGAAAATCCAAAGATCGGGTGCGGTAAAAAGATATGTACCCCCAGATGGCAAAAACAACGCCAGAGGGGTAAAACCCCATTTCTATTTTCTTTGGTACCGCAATAATCCCCTTTTCTATCCCTGCTCTACATTTTATTACTATCATTTGGGATGAGGTGTCATTTTTTGTGAGTTTTTTCCAGCCACCCCTAATTTTCCTTGATAGTAAAGTATATCATATTAACTGGCTTTAAACTTTTTTTTACATTTCTTCGGTTACTTCCTGGTTTCCAGGTCTAGGCAAATGATGTTATGCATCCTAAGAGTCTTCAGGAGGGGTGGAGGGGTTTTCTCAGCTAAGCAAAACGTCATGCCTGCATCCCTGAGCTAAGGGCAGATGGATTACAGGAAGTAAATGCTACATGAATCATCTGCCCTTGCTTAAGATGGACAGAAATACTACGGGGGTGTTTTTCAACGTGATTTATCAGCAAAATAAAGCATGGCGACATGGATAAATGCTTTGAATATTATAAAAGAATGAAATAGCTTTTTTGGTTTGTGGTGCTCAGTTTCAGTGTGGTTCTGTTTTAAGCTGGCCATACAATGATCAAATTTTGGTTGGTCCCTGCTGGATTTTGATTAATGTATGAGTTCCCCTGCTCCACAGAAGTCAATTATTTAATTAACATATTTACAAAGCCATGTATCATAAACAAATACTGATTTAATAAAATACTTGCTTTCACTTTTTTTTAACCGTTATAGCATCTCAGTGATGGGAATGGCAGTTCTGTAGATTGCACCAGCAATGTAAAGAAAAATAATTCTTGAACTTGTATCAGCAATATAAAGAATGATCATTCTGGAGTTTGTACCAGCAGTGCAAAGAATGATAGTTCTGAGGCTTGTATCAGCAAAGTGAAGAATAATAGTTCTTGAACTTGTATCCATGAAGAAAATAATGATTGCTCTGGTGCTTGTACCAACAAACTAAAGAATAAAGGTTCTAGAGCCTTTACCAGCAAAGTAAAGAATAATAGTTCTTGAACTTGTATCAGCAATGTAAAGGCCCGTACACATGATCGGACTTTTTGACAACAAACATGCAAATTAGCAGTTTTGTGGCAACATCCAACCGTGTGTACGCTCCATCGGACAAACTTTTTCGGTTTTCATTGGACTTTTGTTGGCTGTGTGAACGGACAAACTTTCTGGCAACAAAAGTCCGATGGAGCAAAGTCTGTTCGTGTGTACACAAAACCATCAGACTTTTGTACAAAGTACAAACACGCATGCTCAGAACCAATGCAAAAGATCAGACAACAATACAGAAGTTGACCAAAGGTGGCGCTGGAGTAATTGAACGTCCTCTTTTGAAGTGTCGTCAGTACGTTGAAACGTCACTACGTTCATGTTTGTTGCCTAAAAAAAGTCAGATTGTGTGTATGCAATACAAACTTGCAGCCAATGCCCTTTGTACAAAAATCCACGGGAAAGTTTATACAAAGTCTGATCGTGTGTATGAGGCTTAAAGAATGATAGTTCTGAAGCTTATACCAGCAAAGTAAAGAACAATAGTTCTGGAGTCTTTACCAGTAAAATAAAGAATAATCATTTTTGACCTTGTACCAGCAATGTAAAGAATGATAGTTCTGAAGCAAAGTAAAGAATAGTTCTTGAACTCGTATCAGTAAAGAGAAGAATGATTGTACTGGCACTTGAACCAACAAAGTAAGGAATAAAAGTTATGGAGCCTTTAACAGCAAAGTAAAGAAAAAAAGTTCTTGTACTAGCAATGTAGAGAATGATAGTTTTGGAGCTTGTACCAGCAAAGTGAACTATTACATTTGGAGCTTGTACCTATAAAGTCAAGTATGCCAGTTCTGGAGCCTTTACTGGCAAAGTAGAGAATGATAGTTATGGAGATTGTAGCAGTAACGTAAAGGATGATAGTTCTAGAGCTTGTAATTGTACCATAGTTACATAGTTACATGGACTTACACAAGTCCATCCAGTTCAACCATAAAAAAAAAGAAATAATAAATAAAAATAAAATATATCGTACAATCCAATAAACCCCACCCCATATTATACCCACAGTTGATCCAGAGGAAAGAAAAAAAAAAAAACAAAAGAGCATGCTCCAATCTGCTACAGCAGGGGAAAAAAAATCCCTTCCTGATCCCCCTAGAGGCAATCGGATTTTCCCTGGATCAACTTTACCTATAAATGTCAGTACCCAGTTATATTATGTACATTTAGGAAAGTATCCAGGTCTTTCTTAAAGCAATCTACTGAGTTAGCCAGAACCACCTCTGGAGGAGTCTATTCCATATTTTCACAGCTCTTACTGTGAAGAAACCTTTCCGTATTTGGAGATGAAATCTCTTTTCCTCTAGACGTAAGGAGTGCCCCCTTGTCCTCTGTGTTGACCGTAAAGTGAATAACTCAACACCAAGTTCACTATATGGACCCCTTATATATTTGTACATGTTAATCATATCCCCCCTTATTCTCCTCTTATCAAGAGTGAATAAATTCAGTTCCTCTAATCTTTCCTCATAGCTGAGCTCCTCCATGCCTCTTATCAGTTTGGTTGCCCTTCTCTGCACTTTCTCCAGTTCCCCGATATCCTTTTTTGAGAACTGGTGCCCAAAACTGAACTGCATATTCCAGATGAGGTCTTACTAATGATTTGAACAGGGGGGCAAAATGATATCTCACTCTCTGGAGTCCAAACCTCTCTTAATACAAGAAAGTTTGCTTGCTTTGGAAACCGCAGCTTGACATTGCATGTTATTATTGAGCTTATGATCTACCAAAACCCCAGATCCTTCTCCACTACGGATCCCCCCAGTTGTACCAGTCAAGTAAAGATTGCTAGTTCTAGAGCATTTACCAGGAAAGTAGAAAATTACATTGCTGGTACAAGCTCCAGAACTATTAAGGATGATAGTTCTAGAGCTTGTACCTGCAAAGTAAAGAATGATAAATCTGCTCAATCAGCTTGTACCACCAGAGTAAAATTTGCCAGTTCTGGAGCTTGTTCCTGCAAAGAGTGATAGTTATGGGGCTTGTAGTAGCAAATGAAAGAATATGGAGCTGGTACCAGTGCAATCTTGACAGGTCTTCCTTGTTGCTTTCCTGAACAGTTTGCATTGGAGGAATACTGTATTGTACTGTTTATTTACATTTACCAATTCTGGGTCTGTATAGCTAAAATAATACAACAGAATAGGGTAAGTGTTCGCCTTGTACCTTTAGCAGTCACTTTTTGATATACTGACGCAGGGTGGGCAAACTGCCTGTTTTATCCCCCCCCCCCCCCCCCCCCCCCCCCCCCCAATGCCAATGTTAGGTGACTGGGGTAGAAAATGGCCCGCACAATACAGTAGAAATCTGGCCTTCCCATTCGCTGTGCACTTCTGGCAATGTTCAAATCATCTCTAAGGCTGGATTCACACCTATGCATTTTAGTGCTTTTTGCAGATTTGCACTACAGTCCATTTAACATGGTTTCCTATGGAACACGTTCTGTGGTGCAAATCCGCAAAATACAAAAAGCACTAAAAATGCACAGGTGTGAATCCAGCCTCAAGGCAGTAACAGTTATAGTTTTATTCAAAGTATGCAGGTCACATGCAAGCACATGTAGAAAATACCTGTTATGTCCATATGTAGTAGTGTAGTGGAGTGCCCATTTAGGCTGGATTCGCACCTATGCATTGTTAGTGCTTTTTGCATTTTGCAGATTTGCACTACAGTCCATTAACCATGGTTTCCTATGGAACACGTTCCTGTAGTGCAAATCTGCAAAATGCAAAAAGCACAAAAAATGCATAGGGGTGAATCCAGCCTTACTTACCATACTCAGATTTAGGCACAGGCACCTTTATCTTCTTTTCCTACTCCATGGGTTCTTGGGCACCCCCTGGGAAAATAAGTTTCTATGCTTCACTCCCTCTGCATCTCAGAGAGGCCACACCTGATCAGGCGGAGGTAGCCAGGCAAGTGATCTGGAGCCAGGTGAGAGGCCCTCCACTTTCAGAACTGATGTGCGGGCAGCTGGACAAGAGCCTAATAGCACTCTGCTTCTCCAGAAAAAGCTAGCTATTGTGTCCTCGGGACTGGGAACCCCTGAGCTGTTCATCTGTATTAACAGAGCTGGCTTGGACTTCACTTTGAAGAATGTGGCTTATTAAGTTAAGTGCAAGTTGCTGTGCCCTGAACTGTTATGCCCCGTACACACGGTCGGAAATTCCGACCACAAAATTCGTCGGATTTTTTCCGACGGATTTTGTCCGACACTGGTGCTGCATATACACGGTCGGACAAAGTTGTCGGAAAATCCGATCATCCTGAACGTGGTGACGTTCGTTGCGTACGACGGGACTACGTAGAGGCTAGTAGCCAATAGCTTTGGTCTTGTAATGTGATCTGAGCATGCGTGGCACTTTGTCCGTCGGAATTCGCTACACACGATCGGAAAAAGTCCGATAGGACTTTGTTGTCGGAAAATTTGAGAGCAGGAGATAAAACTTTGTCCGTCGGAAAATCCGACGGAAAAAGTCTGATGGAGCCTACACACGGACGGAATTTCCGACAACATTGTCCGATAGGACATTTTCCGTCGGACAATCCGACCGTGTGTATGGGGCATTACACTGAAGCAATGATTCTCAAATACACTATAGAGTCTTACAGAGATTCTACTATGCAGCCACATGTTACTCTGTTTGAGCCACAGAGATATTGCTGTGAAGAATTCATGTTTGTGCAGCTTTCATAATCTGTTTTGTATTATTCTGTTGTGTATGATTTTTGCCATCCTGACCCTGTTTTGCAATATTGATTCTAACTCTGCACATGTTTAGTAAACTGCAAGTTACAGTTACCCTCTCTATAATTATTAGCCTGGTTATCCATCCTGTTACAGTAGTACACATGGAAGTAGCAAAGGTAAACACACAAATGCTGTAGGAGACGGGTTTCTGTTTTTATGGCCCTGTATGTATAGACCAACTTGTTAGTTTATTTTTTACTTTGGAGTCTATTTATCAATGTATGTTTTTATCCAAGATTTCATAAAAATGTACTCAAGATTTGCACACAATTCACCTAAGATTTACCTATTTTCACACAACATTCAGTTAGAAAAATGGATGTTGTCTTATGCCGCGTACACACGGTCGGAATTCTCGTCGGAAAAAGCTCTGATGGTTTTCCTGTCGGAATTCCGACGGAATTTCGCTCAAACTGTCTTGCCTACACACGGTCACACCAAATTCCGGAGGTCAGTAACACAGCGGCATAAAACACGTTCGACAGCACTATAAAAGGGAAGTTTAATGCTTCCGAGCATGCGTCGAATTGTTTCCGAGCATGCGTCGGAATTTTGCGCGTCGGAATTGCATACACACGATCGTAAAATCCGATAGAAAGGTTTTCCGTATGAAAAATTGAGAACAGGTTCTCAATCCAAAGTCCGTCGGAAATTCCGACAGAAAAAGACCGATGGGCATACACACGGTCGGCAAATCTGTTGAAAAGCTCCCTTTGGACTGTTTCCATCGGAAATTCCGACCGTGTGTACGTCGCATAACTCTTTGGTGAAAACATTTGGTGTTTATTTGGAGAAATATGTATGTATATTGATCCATCAAAACCATTCAGCTTATTCTTCAAATGTTTTAAAGAGAAAGTAGATTATAAAGCATGGATACATATACTAAACCAATATCCTCTCCCCGATCCCTATTGGAACCAGAAAATTAGAGTTGACAACAAGTATATAAACTTTAGGTTTTATCATGCTGTTAGATTTAGGCCTAATTCACACCTATGCAGGTGCATTTTGCGTTTTTCAAAACACGCTTTTGATCCATTGAAGTCTATGGAACCAAAAATCAGGAAAAAAAGTCCCTGGCCCTCTCTATAAAATGCACAGATGTGAACTACATCCATAGGAAACCATGTTCAATAGACTGTAGTGTGTTTCTGCAAAACTGAATATGCACTAAAAAAATGCATAGGTGTGAACCAGGCCTAAATGCATGATAGTATGCATCTGGTGAAATTTGTAAGGGCAGTCATAGATTCTGATGATCCTTATGCCTCGTACACACGATCGGACTTTGTCCGCCGGACCCAGTCTGGCGGACAAACCGACGGACTTTCCGAGCGTGTGACTTGCCCACACACGCCCGGACTTCGCCGGACTTTCCGAGCGTGTGACTTGCCCACACACGCCCGGACTTCGCCGGACTTTCCGAGCATGTGACTTGCCCACACACGCCCGGACTTCTCCAGCGGACAATCCGCGGGAAAAAGTCTGCGGGACTTTTGAAAATGAACGGACTTGCCCACACACGGAGCAGTCCGTTCATTTAGAATGTAACTGCAGGTAGACGGGGCTAGCGAAGGCAGTGAATGCCGCCGCGCTAGCCCCGTCACCTGGTATGGATTTAAAGGGAATCCCCATGCCGAAAAAACGGCGTGGGGGTCCCCCCCAAATCCATCTCAGACCCTTATCCGAGCAAGCAGCCCGGCCGGCCAGGAAAGGGGTGGGGACGAGCGAGCGCCCCCCCCCCTCCTGAGCCGTACCAGGCCACGTGCCCTCAACATGGGGGGTGCCCTGGGGAAAGTGCCCTGCGGCCCCCCCACCCCAAAGCACCTTGTCCCCATGTTGATGAGGACAAGGGCCTCTTCCCGACAACCCTGGCCGTTGGTTGTCGGGGTCTGCGGGCGGGGGGCTTATCGGAATCCGGGAGCCCCCTTTAATAATGTACGATGTACCCCTACCCATTCACCTAAAGCCCCATACACACGGTCGGATTTTCCGATGGATTCTGTCCTATCGGACAATGTTGTCGGAAATTCCGACCGTGTGTAGGCACCATCGGACAGTTTCCATCGGATTGTCCGACGGACAAAGTTCTATCTCCTGCTGGATAGATTTTTCGACAACAAAGTCCGATCACACCAATTCCGATCGTGTGTATCGAATTCCGACGGACAAAGTGCCACGCATGCTCAGATCACATTACAAGACCAAAGCTATTGGCTACTAGCCTCTACGTAGTCCCGTCGTAGGCAACAAACGTCACCACGTTCAGAATGATCGGATTTTTCGACAACAAAGTCCGACCGTGTGTATGCAACACCAGTGTCGGACTAAATCCGTCGGACAAAATCCAATGGATTTTGTGGTCGGATTTTCCGACCGTGTGTATGGGGCATTAGGTGTAAAGTGTAAATAATCATTTTTTGGGGCGTTTCCATTGTCCTGGAACTCACATTATATGTGTAATTTATGCTCCAAGAATGCCTGATGGTGCCCTCTGCATGTTGGGTCTCTGTATGTGGCCACGCTGTGTAAAAGTCTCACACATGTGGTATCACCATACTCAGGAGGAGGAGTAGAATGTGTTTTGGGGTGTAATTTGTGGTATGCATATGCTGTGTGTGAGAAATAACCTGCTAATATAACAATTTTGTGAAAAAAAAAAAAAGGAAAAGAAAATCTTGATTTTGCAAAGAACTGTGGGAAAAAAATACAACTTCAAAAAACTCACCATGCATCTTACTAAATACCGTGGAATGTCTACTTTCCAAAAAGGGGTAATTTGGGGGGTATTTGTACTTTCCTGGCTTGTTCGGGTCTCAAGAAATGAGATAGGCTGGTGTGATCCATTTTCAGAGATTGGCACCATAGCTTGTGGACTCTATAACTTTCACAAAGACCAAATAATATACACAGATTTGGGTTATTTTTACCAAAGATATGTAGTGGTATACATTTTGGCCAAAATATATGAAGAAAGATTACTAATTTGCAAAATTTTATAACAGAAACAAAGAAAAATTCATTTTTTTGCAGAATTTTTGGTCTTTTTTCTTTTATAGCGCAAAAAAAATAAAAAAACAGCGGTGATTAAATACCACCAAAAGAAATCTCTATTTGTGTGAACAAAAGGACAAAAATGTCATATAGGTACAGTGTTGCATGACTGAGTAATTGTCATTCAAAATGTGAGAGCACCGAAAGCTGAAAATTGGTCTGGTTATTAACCTCCTTGGCGATGTTCCCGAGTCTGGCTCGGGTTGAATTTTTTGTACCAAAAGCGGTAACCCCGAGCCAGACTCGGGCTCGCATTGCAGGATACAGGGGGAAGTTACTTACCTTATCCCCTGGATCCTGCGATGTCTCCCCGCTGTGTGAGCGAGCCGTCTGCTCGCTCGGTTCACACAGTGACCGAGTGCCTCTGATCTCCGTTCCCTGCGACGTTCCAAACGCACGGGAGCAGAGATCGGCGCCAAATTCAAAAAAGTTTAAAAACACAACACACATACAGTACTGTAATCTTACAGATTACAAGTACTGTATACAAAAAATACACATCCCCTTTGTCCCTAGTGGTCTGCCCAGTGCCCTGCATGTCATTTTATATAATAAAAAGTATTTTTTTCTGCCTGGAAACTGGAGATTGTCCATAGCAACCAAAAAGTGTCCCTTTATGTCAAAAGTGGTTTTAGACCAGCTAGAAAACAGCGATAATAAATTAGAATCACAATTTATCATCAAACAATAAATTTAATGACAGCGACTATTCTGCAACTGAGCAAATTTCAGTGTTTTTGATTTGATTACTTTATTGAATCATTTTTATATATATTTTTATTATATTATAATTTATGATTTTGTGTTTCAAACTTTATCATACCCGGGATGTCTACTAGACTCTGGTTCGGACAGATTTAAGTGAGTTATTCATAAGAATTGCATGCCTACAATATAAAAACGCCAAATTTCCATGCAAAATAATTGTACCGCTTTCAGCACTAAATTCCAGACAGAATCATACCGCCAGGGAGGTTAAGGGGGTTTAAGTGCCCTGTGGTCAAGTGGTTAATTGGCAACTGTTGGTGTTATCTATGCATGTAAACAATTGTACTTGAATAAATCATATACTATATTTACTACTGTTATGGTTACTGGCGGAAGCGGTACCCACTTCATTTAAAGTCCCAGGGCGAATCCTTCGTTTTTATATGTTACAGGGATGGAAGTGTGTCACTGGGGACACCAGACCTTTTCCTTTTCTTTATGTTAAAGTAAGGTCACATCTTATCGCTAACAATGGCAGGGTTAATAGACTTCAAAATAAAATAAAACGCCACGTTTATATCTTTAAAAGCCATCAACGCTGTGCATCTTCCTCTGCTGAAGTTAAATGCTTTTAATAAGCATGTGCCAGCGAATGAGTTTATTTGCATCTACAAAACCAACCGCCTTATGCAAAAGCCATGCGGCAATTCCAGGTCACAGAGCTGCCTGTCACAACGGGAAAGAATTTGTTTTAAAGAGTTCACTGAAAACAATAGCAAGGCGACAGGCTTTAGTACAGTGTATCATTAATGCAGACACAACCTAGTAGCAACAACTCAGAGGCAGACAGACAAATAGCATCCTTCAAGGAGTTAATTAGCACTTACCATAATGTACCATGGGAATGGTCTGATTGCCAGTGCTGGGGGGTGCATTATAGATCACCACTGCCTCTGCACCATTACTGGCAGCTAAGAGTATCTTTTCCGAAAATGTGCAATTTCCCCTTTCGATTAGGGCAATCCAGGGCTTTGTCTTGGTGGAGAATTTGCTGCCGAGATCACAGGCTTGTAAGTTGGGTGAAACAGGGATGCCTACAGTCCCTTGAGCACCAGCTATACGCGAGTTTAGTCCATACAGGCCACACTCACAGTACAGTATTACAGTGGAGTTTTGCTGGGCATTAAAATAAGATAAGTTCACATAGGCATTGGATTCCACGGTGCCTCCGCCTTTCACCTTTAATAAAAGTCTGAAAATCAGGAGCCAGTGGAGTGTAGATTCAGTCTTCCCAGTCATATCTTCATCGGCGGAACTTTAAAAGATGTGCAAAGAGATTTTTATAGAATGATTAGTGTTGAGTGAGCACACGCTCTCCGCCAGGTATAATCTTCCTCTCCTGCAGGCTGGAGTTTCACTTCTGTGTAGGTAACTGATACCGCTTGAAGCAACATAAACCTGGGAGGTGACATTCTCCATTCCACCTGCCTTATCAAATAAACCCTTGACCAGAACAACCAGCCAAGTTGACTTTAATGTAAATAAAAGCCTTTTCAGAGGACAGTGTTTGCTCTCTGCCAGCTGCACGTATCTATTCAAAGAGCACATCTGTATGCAGAATTGTGGAATCAACTTTTTTTGTTTTTTTTTTTTTAAAGGTAAATCGTATGCCAACAGCCCATTAAGGAGTAATCTCAACGATTTTTTTATTTTTTAATCTAAACCGTGACCACATAAAATGACCTTAATCTAGTGTTAAAAATAAACACGATTCTCTGTGTCTAAAAGAAAAAATCATGTACAGTCTGTAAAAAAAAAGTACGCCTTTTCTTTAAAAAAAAAAAAACTAAACATTGGATATTCCTTTAACCACTTCAGCTCTGGAAGATTTTACCCCCCTTCATGACCAGACTATTCTCAAGTCTTTTGCAGTCTCCAACAGGTTTTCTTCTAAGATTGCTCTGTATTTGGCTCCATCCATCTTTCCATCAACTCTGACCAGCTTCCCTGTCCCTGCTGAAGAAAAGCATCCCCACAACATGATGCTGCCACCACCATGTTTCACGATGGGGATGGTGTGTTCAGAGTGATGTGCAGTGTAATGCCCCATACACACGGTCGGATTTTCCGACGGAAAATGTCCTATCGGACAATGTTGTCGGAAAAACTTCTCCACAACTGTATTCCTTACCTGTCTGGTGTGTTCCTTGGCCTTCACAATGCTGTTTGTTCACTAAGGTTCTCTAACAAACCTCTGAGAGCTTCACAGAACAGCTGTATTTATACTGAGATTAAATTACACACAGGTGGACTCTATTTACTAATTAGGTGTCTTCTGAAGGCAATTGGTTCCACTAGATCTTAGTTACGGGTATCAGAGTAAAGAGGGCTGAATACAAATGCACGCCACACTTTTCAGATATTGATTTGTAAAAAATGTTGAAAACCATTTATCATTTTCCTTCCACTTGACAATTATGTGCCACTTTGTGTTGGTCTATCACATAAAATCCCAATAAAATAAATTTACGTTTTTGGTTGTAACATGACAAAATTTGGAAAACGTCAAGGGGTATGAATACTTTTTCAAGGCACTGTAGCTGTACTGATGATATTAATATTTAACATTTGCATTGTTTAGGAGAATGTGATCAAGCTCTTATCTGATTTTGTGTGGTGTAAATTATGTGTGAATTTTCAATAAACTAAGTTCCAGTTGGCACCTAAGCTGGTGTCGTCTAGTTCTTGGGTGCAATTCTCAGCTATAATATCTGGCTCCAGAGTGGAGGAAGCTGGGGGAGGCACCCAGGCGGGCTGCCAGTGCCAGGTGGTCTGTCACAGAGGTTAAATGTGTGCCCATGTGTAATATGTGTAGTGTGCTGCTTTTACTAATAGATCTTTTAGTTTCTCATCCTTGCTTTGCAGAGATGAGGAACAGAGAGATTGTTCCCACTGTACAGAGCTCTGGGCTGTGATTGTAAACAGCCAATTAGCAGGTCCCAGCCGTGAATCATTGGCTGGGACTTTCTGACAGGCTCCCACTATTTACAATCACAGCAGGTGCCGGCAGGGGGGTGAATGGGCATGTCCTAAACCCTGAAGTAGGCAGCGACATATGGGTACATCGCTTTGCCTTTGCTGGTCGCCTGCCTGCAGTACATTGCAGGTGATCCTCAAGTGGTTAAATGGTGCCTACAGATAAAGGTGATATACTTAAAGAGGTGTATCCCTTACAAATAAAAAAAATTAAAAATCAGCAGGTACAAATACTGCAGCTGCTAACTTTTAATAATCGGACTCTTACCTGTTCCAGGGTCCAGCGATGCGGGGGGTCGAAGCTCCGAGAGCCCCCCGATCCGCTCGGCGGCGCCGGCATTGCAACTGTGGGCGCACGGCTGTGGCTTCACAGCCACGCGCCGTGATTGGCCGCACAGTCATCTGGGACACGTCAAAGGTCCCAGATGACTGGGGAGCCCTTCCTGCGCCAAAGGGAAGTGATGTCACAAGCCCAGGCAACGCAGGAGGCAGACTACGAGGGACCCCATAGCAACAGGCATTTAGAGGTATGTAAAAAACATTTTTTTTCCAATTATTTTTTTTTTTTTTTAGGATTTTTAAGCCTTTTTTTTTTAGGGGGGAAACACCACTTTAAATAAAAACACTGGAAAATGTGCCTTTTAATTATTTGCTTAACAAACATTTCACATGACAAACCTGTTTTTTTGTTAATGTGGATAATGAGAATAATAACACCCTTTCAGTTTTATGTGTCATTTGTTCAAGTATATCATCTTTGTTTGTAGGTACTGTTTGATGAAGAACAGTTTCTATTTTTTCAAATGATAGTAGAGGATGTGAAAATGTTGGAAGCTGTGTGTGACCACACTTCTCAGCATGAAGGGGTGGCGAGTCCAACTCCCTAACGTAGAGTTGGCACAAAAAATACATATTTCTGGTTTATAACATAAATTATGTGCATATTAATAGCTTTCTCATGTCCACAAAATGATACAAAATGATTTTAGATTGCTTTCTGAGATCGAAATTTCTCTCTTATTGAAATATATTGACAAGGATTTTGTTTAGACCAAAGTTCTTCTTAGAAATTATCTTTAAAGCAAACCTCTACTTTACATAGTTACATAGTTAGCTAGGCTGAAAAAAGACACAAGTCCATCCAGTTCAACCATAAAAAAAAATAAATAATAAATAAAAAAAAAAAAATATTGTACAATCCAATATACCCAATTCTATACCCACAGTTGATCCAGAGGAAGGCAAAAAGAAAACCCCAGCAGAGCATGCTCCAATCTGCTACAGCAGGGGAAAAAAATCCCTTCCTGATCCCCCGAGAGGCAATCGGATTTTCACTGGATCAACTTTACCTATACATGTTAGTACCCAGTTATATATCGTGGCTCGCCGTCACAGGTAGGATTTGTTACTACACTTTCTATGTCATGTCAACTTGTTACCGTTCGTTGTGTCCCCCATGTCATTCATAGGGTTCTGCTACGGAACTTAGGGATGTTGTCCATACCCTATATACTTGCGTGCTGAAGGTTACAATTAGCCCCCACAGGCAATTTTCTCCATCTTTCTGTCCCGCCTGTCAAGGTCACCTCTGAGACAACCACCTGCCCCCCCCCCCTTTTTTTTATTCTTTTATACAATGTCTTCTGCAGCGGGGACACGTGCAGTCCATGCAGCCATGTCTTCTACAGCACACTTTCTCACATATACACTGAGACCCTTGCAACCACTCAATATTGTCTCAGCAGCCTGACACTTATCGAGACCCTTGCAACAACGCAATATTGTCTCAAACAACCTCATACTCATTCAGACCCTTGCAACCACGCAATATCGTCTCAGCAGCCTGACACTTATCCAGACCCTTGCAACCATGCAATATCGTCTTGGCAAACCTGACTGAGACCCTTGCAGCCACACAATATCATCTCAGTAGCCTGACACCCATCGAGATCCTCGCAACATCATCTCAGCAAACTTGACTGAGACCCTTGCAGCCACGCAATATCGTCTCAGAAACCTGACTGAGACCCTTGCAGCCTCACAATATCATCTCAGTAGCCTGACACCCATCAAAACCCTCGCAACCACACAATATCGTCTCAGCAAACCTGACTCAGGCCCTTGCTACCACGCAATATCGTCTCAGCAACCTGACTGAGACCATTGCAACCACACAAAAGCGTCTCAGTAGCCCGACATTCATAGAGACCCTTGCAACCACGCAATATCGTCTCCAGTAACCTTAAACATTGGGGCACAAATCAACTTTCACACACACCTCAGGGGCCCACAATCAGCCATGCTTACACGTAGCGACATCCAGTTCACTATTTATAAGAAAAAATGAAAAAATATATATAAAAAACAAACAAACAAAAAAGAAACCTACAGTTCGCATATCACCAGGGCCAGTCACATAGCAGAGGTGGGTTACTTCATTTAAGGTAAAGGAATATACATGTTACACTTGTGTCACCCTTACCACAGGTTTCCAGTCGACGCAGTCTCTAACTGTGTCAGGACCTCGCTAACTAGGGCACCAGCCAGGTGTGTGGTTCACGGATCTTTCTCTCAAAACCAAGTTTGGGTGCCCCACTTCGCTCTCTATCCAATGCTACATCTCTTCCTAACACTTAGCACCCCCTTATTGTCTTACAGTCAGAGCCATGTCTCAGGCTGGCAGTGATGCCCTCACACCTGCCCCTCTGTCACCCTCCACTGGCTCAGCGTGGCAGTGTGCAGTCCCTCTAGGCATGGACCATTCCCAAGCTCATAGCTGAGAGTAGACGCAAGGGCATCTCCTACCCTGCTATGACCAGGAAGGCAGAGCTCTTCACGCTACTCTTCCTGCCGACAGCCACGGCACGGCTCTCTGGCCATATTCTTGGTGCACTGCTTCACAGCAAGGTTCCACACCAGACTCATCACCTTACACCTCACTACCTACGAGTGCAGGAACCTCCAGTTGGCAGCTATTGACGAACAAGCAATTGACTCTTTACTACAGACAGAACTGGATAAAGTGCAAAATATGAGGGACAAATGGCGCTCCCTGTAGGTAATAAATATGGTGAACCTAAAAGGTATAGGTGAAAAAGTGCGTACCTATAAAGAGTATCTCCCTTATTAATCCTGCTAGGTGTAAAGTAGATGTTATGATATAGGTGGGGTGTGCCACCCTAAACTTATCCACCCTGTAAATAACAATATTATTGAAATGCTCCAATCTGTGAATCCCAGTGCTAGTGAGCGTGAGCAACTTAATAAATAGAAAATAAATAAATAAAAAATATAGAAACACAAATATAAATGATGTGTAGTGTGTATTATAAATGTGGCTGATTAGATACGTGGCTAGACCACAGGGGAAGGGAGGTAGCAGCTGGCCAGCTAGCATGTATCCTCTACCCAACTAGTAGTGTATCCATAATATTAACCATTAATACAAGTAGATTTAGAATTGTACCAAAACCGCCAATGGTGAGTACCTTTGGTAATGTAAGAGCCAAGTGAGCAGTGTGCTATAAATATGCAGGTGACAGTCCCAATACAAAAGAGCAAAAATTAAAAGTGAATAATAATAATAATAGAAAATATAATAATACCATCCGACCATCCGACATCCATATTCCCATGCTGTTCACCCCTGCAGGGGTACCTACGTCTGGTGAGTGAGGGAACCTTTGGGGGGGCAGCACAACAGTCACCTACTACTGCCTGAAGCACTACAAGTCACCGGTGGAATTATCTTCACAACTGTTACCCATATATCCTCACCCACTCATCAACACATTGCCTATTGATCTTGTTGTGGGCCCCTGCATAGGATTGGACTCCCTTCCTTTAATACATATGATTTTTGTATTTTTCACAGCCGTATTTTTGGACTGTTCAACTTTTACACACTGAGTGTATGGTTTATACACAGGTTTTTTATTATTATATTTTCTATTATTATTATTACCGTATGTATCGGCGTATAACACGCACCGGCGTATAACACGCACCCCAAGTTTAGGAGGGCATTTTAATGAAAAAAAGTTTTAGGAGGGAAGTTTAGGGAAAAAAACACTTACATTTAAGCGTCATTTGCAGCTTGCCCAGCTTCATTTGCAGCTTTGCCCAGCGTGATTTGCAGCTTGCCCAGCGTCATTTGCAGCTCGCCCAGCGTCATTTGCAGCTTGTCAGCGTCATTTGCAGCTTGTCAGCGTCATTTGCAGCTTGCCCAGCGTCATTTGCAGCTTGTCAGCGTCATTTGCAGCTTGTCAGCGTCATTTGCAGCTTTGCCCAGTGTGATCTGCAGCTTGCCCAGTGTGATCTGCAGCTTGCCCAGTGTGATCTGCAGCTTGTCAGCGTCATTTCCATCTTTTGCGCATTTGAAATTGCCGCCTAGAAAGGCCGCGCGGCCGAAAAAAAACGAGCGTCGGCGGAAAAGCCCGAGCCGTCTGTTCGGCTCCTGCTCAGTCCCGCCTCCCTGCTGTTTCGGAAGCGAACGCAGGGAGGCGGGACTGCGAGCAGAGCGGAACAGACGGCTCTGGCTTTTCCGGCTCCACTCGCAGTCCCGCCTCCCTGCTGTTTCGGAAGCAAGCGCAGGGAGGCGGGACTGCGAGCAGAGCGGAACAGACAGATCGGTTTTTTTCCTGCGACGCTCGTTTTTTTTCGGCGGCGGCCGCTGTTTTTCGGCGCCGTTTTAATTTTTTGGGCACTTTTTTTGGGGGTATCGGCGTATAACACGCACCCACGACTTTCCCCCGATTTTAAGGGGGAAAAAGTGCGTGTTATATGCCGATAAATACGGTATTCACTTTTAATTCTTGCTCTTTTGTATTGGGACTGTCACCTGCATATTTATAGCACACTGCTCACTTGGCTCTTACATTACCAAAGGTACTCACCATTGGTGGTTTTGGTACAATTCTAAATCTACTTGTATTAATGGTTAATATTATGGATACACTACTAGTTGGGTAGAGGATACATGCTAGCTGGCCAGCTGCTACCTCCCTTCCCCTTTAGCTTTTTGGCCACAACAATAAATGCTACATTTGGAGAGGAGTCAAAAAGGCCTATGATGAAAGGTACACCATTCCTATTGTGAAACACGGAGGTGGATCGCTGATATTGATGGCAAGTATGTTATCAAAAAATACTGGAGGAACATTTGCATTCATCAGCCAGGAAGCTGCACATGGGTCGTACTTGGACATTCCAACATTGAACAATGATCCAAAACACAAGGCCAGGTCGATCTGTCATTGGCTTCAGCAGAAAAAAAGTGAAGGTTCTGGAGTGGCCATCTCAGTCTCCTGACCTCAATATCATTGAGCCACTCTGGGGAGATCTCAAATGTGCAGTTCATGCAAGACAGCCCAAGAATTTACAGGAACTGAAGACCTTTTGCCAAAAGAAATTGGCAGCTTTACCATCTGAGAAGATGAAGAGCCTCATCCACAAATACCACAAAAGACTTCAAGCTGTCATTGATGTTAAAGGGGGGCAATACATGATATTAAGAACTGGGGTATGTAAACTTTTTATGAGGGTCATTCGGGTAGTTTCTGTTGCCATTATGATTTTAAAAGAGTAAACACAGTTGATTGATAATAAATGGCTTCAGCCAAACACTAACCACGAGTGAAAGAAAAGTTTTGGTGTTATCATTCATATTCTCTGAAAATTGACCAAGAAATCATTAATTCTGCCAGGGTATGTAAACTTATGAGCACAATTGTATATATATATATATATATATATATATATATATATAGTGCTCGGGATAAATGATAAATGAGTTCACCCCAACAGATTCGTCAGAAAACCTTTACTTTCCTTTTAGAATCAACATTTTCTATGGGACACTATACTACAAAATACTCCTACAAATGCGCGCTATTGGATTGCAACCAAGATTTGTTCATTTGCACAAATAAAAAAAGTATTTTTCTTAACAGATTCATTCAAGACCATGTTGCAAAAATGAATACACCCCAATGAAAGTCTTAAGGCCCGTACACACGATCAGACTTTTTGACAACCAACATGCAAATTAGCAGTTTTGGACCAACATCCGACCGTGTGTACGCTCCATCGGACCAATTTTTTCCAGGTTTCATCGGACTTTTGTTGGCTGTGCGAACGGACCAACTTTCTGCCAACAAAAGTCCGATGGACCAAAGTCCGACCGTGTGTACACAAAACCAACGGACTTTTGTATAAACCAATGCAGAACCAATGCAAAAGATCAGACAACAATACAGAAGTTGACCAAAGGTGGCGGTAAAGAGCAGAAAAACCAAGTGATTTGGTGAAAGTTGGCTGAAAAAGTCCTGCTGTGTGTATGCAATACCAACTTGGGGCCAACGCCCTTTGGACAAAAATCCACGGGAAAGTTGGTCCACGGTCCGATCGTGTGTATGAGGCTTTAGGAGCAAAGCTAAATTTCTAACAAAATCCTAATTAACAAGAATTCAACTACAGGTGAGTCTAATTATTCATTAAACAGCTGTCCAGCAGACAGTTGATTTTAAAAGGGTGTTACTTAACAAAGAAAACCCATGGCTATTTCATGCTGTCAGCAATGGCACCACATGGAAGAGAAATGTCAAAAGGCCTGAGAATAAAAACAAAATAATTTCTTTACACAAGAATGATGAAGGCTACAAGACGAGAAAAGAAAAAGAAAACAACTTTTTTTTTTATCGGTCAGAATACTGTAGCAAAAGTGATACAAAAAAAAAATGTAACAAAGATGGAACTGCAACCATCTCACAGAGACGTCCAGGTCATCCATGGAAGTTAATACCTCAACAAGAACATGTTCTGATGAGAAAAATTAAAGAAAATTAAAGAAAATCGCCAAACTAGGCATACACTACAAAGGAATGGCATGCATGGGTGTCGCCCATGAAGGAAGCCTCTCCTAAAGTCCATGCACAAAAAAAGTCTGCCTAGAATTTACCAGGGCCCATGCTGAAAAAGAGGAAGACTACTGGGCCTCTGTACTCTGGAGTAATGAGACCAAGATAAATGTTTTTGGAACCGATGGCTTCAAAACTGTATAGTGTCATTGTGCAGAGTTTATTTTTATTTTATTATACTATAGTTATGGCACATAAACCGCCCACACTTCCCCAATCCTGTGGGACCGTACCGATAATTGAACCGTATCTCAGCATCCCACAGATCCGAGCTGTATCCCGCAACCAGAACACTGCACCGGTCATCTCTCTGCTCTATCTGTCTGAAGAATTATTGGCAGTTCAGCAGCACTTTGTAGTAGGATGGCCTCTTATGATAGGTAAGCCCCAATTTTCACTTAGTATTTGCAGTCTTTCTTTGCTGTGTTGTGTAGCCACTTCCATCCTCTTCCCGTGTCCTGCTCCTGAACTAAAGCCTCGTACACACGATCAGATTTTGGGACGACATTTCATCCATTTTTTGTTGCATGCTGGTCTCATGTCAAAAGTGAAGAGGTTACTCACTATACAAAAATTCTTGTACGACAGAATACAACTTCAGAAGTGACGTAATGTGTTGAATAGTTTTGTATGTATTCTTTCATTTCTGAGCATGCCTAGTCTTGCGCTTAGGATTTTTTTTTTGGATGAAACCCGTACTAATTAAACAAAAATCGGAAGTTGAGTTCACATACGATAAAAATGTTATGCCGCGTAGACACGATCGGAATTCTCGTCGGAAAAAACTCTGACGGTTTTTCCGTCGGAATTCCGACGGAATTCCGCTCAAGCTGTGTTGCCTACACACGATCACACCAAATTCCGACGGTCAATAACACAGCGGCATAAAACACGTTCGACAGCACTATAGAAGGGAAGTTTAACGCTTCCGAGCATGCGTCAGAATTTTGCGTGTCGGAATTGCATACACACGATCGGAAAATCCGATAGAAAGGTTTTCCGTCGGAAAAATTGAGAACAGGTTCTTAATTCAAAGTCCGTCGGAAATTCCGACAGAAAAAGACCGTTGGGCATACACACGGTCGGAAAATCCGATGAAAAGCTCCCATCGGAAATTCCGACCATGTGTACGCCGCATTATAGTCTGCACATCCAGCTTTTGTTGGACGAAAAATCTGAATTGGCTGTCGAAAAGCACCATACTAACGATCCGAAAATCGGCAGATCGTTTGTCGCTCCAAATTTTACTTCCGATTTTTGTATCGTGTGTATGGGCCTTTAGGATCATGTGTGTTTGTAGAGGATTTCTCTGTGCTGCCTGTATGCAGAGCCTGGACTACACACACTTGCTGCTTTTAAGCCCCTCTCCTAGGCATCAGTGAGAAGTGCTACAGTATATCACTGCTGGGAGCAATGGGAGAGGTGACTGTTGCAGCTGTGCTCTTCTCAGCTGAGCACTTAAACCCCCTTCCTAACCAGACCAATTTTCAGCTTTCGGTGCTCTCACACAATTACTCAGTCATGCAACACTGTACCCAAATTATTTTTTTTCCTTTTTTTCCACACAAATAGAGCTTTCTTTTGGTGGTATTTAATCACTGCTGTGTTTTTTATTTTTTTGCGCTATAAATCAAAAAATACAGAAAATTCGGTAAAAAAAATTAAAAAAATTCTTTGTTTCTATTAAAATTTATTGCAGAGTATTGGCGAGTATTGGCGATTATTGGCAGAGTATTGCACAGTGGTGGCATAGTATTGCACAGTGCTGGCAGAGTAGCTGTCACTGACCAGCGCTGTGGGCACTACACATCCAGCCCACAGCGTTGGTCCCATCTCTCCCCATCTCCGCTTCTCCCCTCTCGCTGTACCGCTCGGTACATAGAGGGGAGGGAGGAACCGGCGTCACGTCATGTTGTGTACATGTGATCGCTCCATCATTTGACGGAGCGATCAGGTGGTAAACGGCCGCTGTTAGCGGCCGTTTACCGTGATCTGTGATGCGCCGGGTCAGAGGACCCGGCGGTCACAGATGTTCCCGAGTGCGCGTCCCAGGGAGCGCACGGGAGCAAGGTTCTGGGAGGAACCCAGAATAACCCAGAATAAGCCAACCGCGCTGTAGCCGTGTTTCGGCTATGGCCCGGTCGGCATGTGGTTAATAAGGGTCTACATGTTAGCTCTTTCTCCATATTCAGTTTTATTTTCTATAGATGATCCTCTAGATTTATGAGTGTCTATGAACTCGCACTAGTACAGTAGGAGTATTTTATGGGTACAATGGCTTCAGAATATATTTGCAGTGTGTACTGCATGTAGGCTTAGACTATATTTAACTATGTTCCTTTAGGCCAGTGGTTCAATCTCAACTCCTGTCCTCAGGACCCACTAACAGGCCAGATTTTAAGTATTATCTTGGGGAGATACAGACTAGAATACTGCAATCACAGAGCAGCAAATTATACCACCTGTGATTTATTTCAGTTATCTTACAAACCTGGCCTGTTGTTGGGTCCTGAGGACAGGAGTTGAGAACCACTGCTTTAAGCCATGCCCAATATCCAGTGCAATTTAGGCACGCCCACTTTTATTTGCAGGATGCTTTAAATGCTGTATCTTTTTGCCTTTCAAGCTGTCTGTCATTGTCAAAATGTTGGGAGGTGTGCTGCTACTGTTTGTACCTGCACAATATTTTAAGGGATAAAACATGGGGGAATAACATGTATTCCAGAGATGTATTAAGGCTTTAAGGCCAGTATACTGTAGCCATATCACATCTGGTTTATATAAATGGGCAATGATTGTGTACTCCAATCAAACATATGCAAATTTTGAATTTAAATCATGTGACAGAGAACCTTTGTACAGCATCCAGAGAACTAGAATTTTCTGAAGGAGTTTGGCAGGCCCAGTGCGCATATTTCCCTAATGCCAGGTTCCCTCTAGTGCTCTTCAACATAGGCAATTTTTGATTGCTGCTTGACCAAAAATTGCTGCTATTACCCTGCAGCTGATCAAAAGGAATAAAATACACGCTAGTGGATTTAACCCACTACAGAGTTTACATAGGTTCATGATAATCCTAAATGATTATAACACTTTAGGGTTATTTGTAGTCTCCACAAAATCCCTTCAACCTGTACAGCAAGCCACATTCTCTTCCATTTGTTTGCAAAGCCGGCTGTCACTCAGAGTCAGAGTTATTGGACATGTCTTTTTTTAAAGAACTGGTAAATCCTTCAGTATAAGGTCTGATGATTATTGCTGCAAAGCTGTTATTTTGGAGAGAGTCCTCTTCACTCCTCTTCAGTCCTCTTCACTCTACACTCTTCAAATGTGCTTTAAAATGCATAGTTTTCCCTTTTTCGAACAAAATGACATTGGGCTAGTATAATAATGCTATGGGGCTGGTATGAAATTATTTCCAGGGCTGGTTTTTATTCCCAGTCTGGCCCTGCAATAAGCTCCAATAAGTAGAAGGAACAGTACAATTGCAAAAGCATAAAGTGAATTATAATGACTGGCAGTTGGAGAACCAGGTGTCTGGTTTTCAGACCATGGTGGGGTACATAGATTTTGTCCAGCGGGACAAAATAGAATTGAAATTGTACATGGCATTACACAAGAAGTAGGTATATTTCTTCAAAGACGTGCAGCAAAATAGTTTGGTAATCTATTCTAACTGCAAGGGAGCATTGGGTGGGGCTAATTAGACAGTGATCATCCTGCGGGCGGTAAATAATGATCTAATAATGACTTGTCCATAAGGGAAGTCAAAATGACCCAAAATATAGGTAAGGCTATCTATGATCAGGTTAGTCCCAAAGAAGCCGTTTAGAGTTTTGATCACTTTGGCCGAACATTTCTTTAATTTGGGACAACGCCATAGAAGATGTATGAGAATCCCATTCGGATGAGCGCATTTGCCGAAGCAAAGGAGTCAGCTTTAGCGCCTATTCTATGGAGCAATGCAGGGATTTGATAAACTCTGTGCAGAATAAATAGTTGGATTAATTTGTGTGAGGGGGATAAGGACACAAATTGGGTGGGCTGTGAAATGTCATCCCATGCATCATCTGCATGGGGCCCAGATGATCTTCCTCCCATCTTCTGTATATGTGGGGACCTAGGTAAGTGTTTGTCTAGAAGCTGCGAGTCGGTTTCTGATACAAGCAGGGCTTTCCTGTACTACTACATCAAGTAATGGGGTGGGGGTAAAGGTGACAGAAAGCATGTTATTCTGTGATTGGAGTGCATTATTGGAGATATTGAAAAAAAAAACACTGTGGCGTAACTAGAACCTTTAGGGCCCCAGTGCAAGAAATCATGAAGGTCCCCCCTAACTCCCCCCCTCACGTCCATCTGAGCCCAGGTCTTCCAGTTTTGGGAGGGCACCCCATCGGACTTATCAACAGTCCTTTCCTCCCACGTTGTGTCTGTATGAGGAAGGAGAGACATTAACGGGCAAGACTGTCAATCAAGGCACTGATTATCGGTGTAAAAAATGTACTATCAGTGCAGCCCCATCAGTGCCTTCTCAGCAGGACTCTGAGCTGACAGCATCTCTATCATACAGCTCAGAGCCTGCACTGACAGTTCCACCTCCCCCACAGATGGGAGAGGAGACAGACGATCTGTTCCTTCTCCTCCCACCTCTCTTCTCCTGTGTTTACTGTGGAAAGTGTGAGCTACTTAGCAGTGCACAAAGGAGGAGAGGGGCGGGAGAAGGAGCAGATCGGCTGTCTCCTCTCCCATCCGTGCAAGTGAGGAGGGAGGGGAGGGAGGGGGGAACAGTCAGTGCAGGCTCTGAGCTGTATGAGAGAAACGCTCTCAGGGCAGAACCTTGCTAAACTGTAGGTACGTGTGTACTGGGCTTGAATCTTCCAGTGTCCCTCAATGGACAAGAAGGACAATGAGATTTCTGTACTCACTGTACAATTTTTTTTCCCCTTTAAGTCTATTGAGTTAAAATAGGTCGCACCCATCTGTGTTTATGACAGATTAAGTGAATAACATTGCTTATCTCATTACAATGGCATCTGAAAGTCAGTGGGATATATTAGGCAGCAAGAAAACATGTTGTTCCTGAAGTTGATGTGCAGAAAGTAGAAAAAATGGAGTGCAGTTTATTGTGTATGGGACTGCGCAGCTGCAGACCAGTCAGGGTCCCCCTGCTGACCCGTGCCCACACTCAAAAGAGCCTACAATGGGCACATGAGCATCAGAACTGGACCACGGAGCCATGCAAGTTGGTGGCCTGGTCTGATGAAATATGTTTTCCTCTACATTGCGTGGATGGGGGGGTTCATGTGCATCACTTACCTGGGGAAGAGATGGCACCAGGAGGCGGGATAGGAAGAACACAAATCGGCAGAAGCAATGTTCTGCTGGGAACCTTGGGTCCTGCCATTCATGAGGTTATTAGTTGCCATGTACGGAAGCATTGTTGCTGTCCAAGTACACCCCTTCATAGAAACTGTATTCAATGATGGCAGTGGCCTCTTTCAGCAGCGCAATGTGCCCTGCCACTTCCAGAATGGTTTGAGATACACAATGAGTTTGAGGTGTTTACTTCGCCTCCAAATTCTCCAGATCTCAATACAATGGAATATATGTGGAATGTGCTGTAAAAACATGTCTGGTCCAGTGGCGTCTATACCTTGAGATGGCAGGGCTGTTTTGCAGTAAAACAGGGACCTAATAATGTTAGATGGGTGGTCATACAGTTATGGCTAATCACTGTGTGTAATTATATATATATATATATGGTATATATATATATATATATATATTGCATAATTTTTTTTTTATTTGCAAAATGGTAGACAAAACACAGTCTCGGAATAGAGGGTATAGGTAGGAAGTTCAGGTACTCTTGGAACTGCTTGAAACTGAATGTATCTCACTATGAAATCCAGAGAATAGCCATTCGCAACTGGATATTACAGCTATCGGATAAATCTCCTCTCAGTGGATCTAGCAGCCGATAGGTGATTCAGATAAAGCAAAGTCTCTGCCACAGACTTGGTTGTAACTGAAGGATATATGAGGTTAGAGAACCCTCATACGGTACCAGTATCTTGCAGCCGGTTACGCGATACCGTATGAGTGTGGATTTACCTGGTGTCCGATCAACTTAGCTTCCAGGCTTATGCACAGCAGCCAGCCTTGTGCGTGGCCCTCTTCTGAAGAGTCCTCCCCTGGTTGCGTTCTCAGTTGCTGGGCCTCTCCAAAACCGAGACGGCACCGGACCACCTTGGAATCCTCCTTCCAGTTACTGCGCCTCGGGCTAGCCAGCCCAGAGACTCGTAAAAGGATGGATCCACACCCCAGGCCCTGAGGGCTGGTCAGGAGGACCAGGACCAAATGGACAGAAAGATCTTCTGGACCGGAACCCAGAAGCACATGACCTCCGTACCTTAAGTGCCCTCTCCCAGAAGGCACAGCGAGACAACACACTCACTGGTTGGTTCCAAGAGAGATTGGCACCCAATGCGTCCAACTGGACTGCGTTCCTATGCTTGCCAGAGGTGACACCAACACCTATGGTCAAGCAGAACACTATGCAATCCAGCCAAACTGGTACTGAGACCATAATTTAGAGCAATTAACCCTAAAACCCAACTGTGGTTTTAGGAACATTAACTCTACAAAAAAAAAAACATAGCGCAAACTCATTAGGAGCTCTGCGCTACATATATATTATATATACACACATACATACATATGCATACACTATGTACCACAGTCAGTCAGGTACTGAGAAAAGAAAATGGCTTCACAAACTCGGAAGCCATTTTTTTTTTTTGGGGGGGGGGGGACTTAATTAGATGTGTTAAAACTGCCTTGATAAAAACGGCAGATTGTATAAGCATAACAAACAGCGGGTATCAGTGTTTAATATTGATGTACCAGACAAGGAAGCTGTATGGTCAGGAAGAGATTTAGACATGGATTTTCTTGTTGGTTTCCTACAGCTTTTGTTGTAATGATTAACTACAGGATACATTTTTGTGTATTATAGGACTTGTTTTTTCAGGTGTACACAAGAATTCATAATCACTATAACACAGCCAGGAGCCTGCTTGCATTATTTATGAGAGAGAAAAATCTAATTTTTATTTAAAAGCACAATCCTCTATATGAAATGCAAAGATAATTCATTAACACACTACAATGCTCAGTTTATTTAAACAGGACTCCTACCCAGGGGCGGACTGACAACTCATGGGGCCCCCGGGCAATAGGAGATTATGGGGCCCCCGGGCAATAGGAGATTATGGGGCCCCCGGGCAATAGGAGATTATGGGGCCACACAGTATACATAATATACACACGCAGAATACACATACACACACTGAAAAGGTACTGGAGAGGCGGGGCAGCTATAATCATGGGATTTAGAAAAAAAAAAAACACAGATTTTTACATACTGTCCCTGGTTTTATTGAGGCTGGCAACCCTGATGGGGCCCCTTAGTGGCATTTGGCCCTCGGGCAGTGCCCGAATGGTCAGTCCATCCCTGCTCCTACCTACAGCCCCAGTGAGAAGAACCCTTTATATATACCCCCTGTGAAAGCCAGCACTCTACTAATAACCTGGAGTAGATTCTCTTTAGCATACAGTATGTGAAGAATGTACTCCTGAGAGGTTAACCAGAAATTCGAGCGGACAGCAGAGCCCTAGCTTTTTGGATAGAACTGAGGTTTTCTCCCTATCCAAAACTAAAAACAGACTTTTCTTTTTTTTTTTTTTTTTTTTTAGAAGAATTGCTTTTGGGTCGTAGGCAGAGGTGGATGGCAAAGTAATGCTAAGTGCAGGAGAATTCAAATATTGCAGCTAGAACCTTCAGTATGGACTTGGCATATTAACAGGCATATTTAAAACTCATTTGAGGTTTCTGATTACATGAGCTCAGCTAGATACGTTGAATGTCTTACTGTTATGTACAAAACCTCTTCCCAGGCGGAAGGCTGCAGAGAGTCTGTATGGAAGTAGCAGTCTCCTTACAGTAGTCCAATAGCCTTTATCGAGTCAGACCTAGCATCGAGGAGACCTGCTGGAGTGGTTCTGGGTCCCAGTGTCCAATGCGGCTATTGGTGGCAGTAAATACCAATGGTTACGACCTACTGTGTCCCTCAATCGAAGGGACAAAATGCGCTTTTAACCACTTCAGCCCCGGAGGATTTGGCTGCTCAATGACCAGAGCACTTTTTACAATTTGGCACTGCGCTGCTTTAGCTGGTAATTGCGCGGTCATGCAATGTTGTACCCAAACAAAATTTGCGTCCTTTTTCTCCACAAATAGAGCTTTCTTTTGATGGTATTTGATTATCGCAAATAAAATCGCAGAGGCAAACAGAAAAAGACAGAAAATTTGAAAAAAAAAAAAAGATATTTTCTAATTTTTGATATAAATTTTTTTTAATAAACTCAATTTTAGTCAAACATTTAGGCCAAAATGTATTCAGCCACATGTCTTCGGTTATATATATATATATATATATATATATATAAAATAAATAAGTGTATATTTATTGGTTTGCGCAAAAGTTATAGTGTCTACAAACTAGGGTACCTTTTTCTGGAATTTACGCAGCTTTTAGTTTATGACTGCCAATCTCATTTCTTGAGGTGCTAAAATGGCAGGAAAGTTTGGCACTGCGCTGCTTTAGCTGGTAATTGCGCGGTCATGCAATGTTGTACCCAAACAAAATTTGCGTCCTTTTTTTTACCACAAATAGAACTTTCTTTTGATGGTATTTGATTGCCTCTGCGATTTTTATTTTTTGCGATATAAAAAGAAAAAGACCAATAATGTGAAAATAAAAACGATATTTTCTAATTTTTGTTATAATTTTTTTTTTAATAAACTCAAATTTTAGTCAAACATTTAGGCCAAAATGTATTCAGCCACATGTCTTTGGTAAAAAAAATGACCCCATTTTGGAAAGTAGACACCCCAAGGAAATTGCTGAGAGGCATGTTGAATATTTAATTTTTTTGTCACAAGTAAATGAAAAAAGACAAAAAATACATTTTTTTAAACGTTGCCTATGGAGATTAAAGCGGTTCTGCACTTTTTTTTTTTTTTTGGGCTATATGCCAAGGGCATATAGCTCAATTGGGGGACTTACCTGTTCCATCTTCCATCGCGATCGCCGCCGGTTTTCATCTTCATCTTCTTCTTGTCTTCTTGTCTGCTGGGGTCCATCTTGCCTGTGGGCATGTGAAACCCCACAGGTACTTTAGATGGCCCAGCATGCACCGCCGTTACTCGTGCGTGCGCAGTAACGGCACATCTGCCGACATCTCACGAGATTTCGGCAGATGTGGCCGAAATCTCGGGAGATTTCGGCAGATGTGGCCGAAATCTCGCGAGATTTCAGAAGATGTGGCCGAAATCTCGCGAGATTTCGGAAGATGTGGCCGAAATCTCGCGAGATTTCGGAAGATGCCCGCACTGACTCCTGGGATCAATGACACCAGATCCCAGGAGACAGTGCGGCGTGACGACGATCGACGCAGAGACCCCGCCCGCCGCCGAAGAGAGAGAAGACTGGAAGTCATCAATTACAAGGTAAGTAAAAAAATAAAAATAAAAAACAACATTTCATTTAGTACTCTTTGCCTGATTTGGAAGGCAAAGAGATTTACTAAATGAAATGGGTGCAGAACCGCTTTAAGGGTAAAAGTTTGTCCCCATTCCACGAGCAGGCGCAATTTTAAAGCGTGACATGTTGGGTATCAATTTACCCGGCGTAACATTATCTTTCACAAAATAAAAAAATAAAAAAAAATGGGCCAACTCTGTTGTCTTATTTTTTCCATTCAAAAAAAGTATTTTTTTTCCAAAAAAAGTGCGCTTGTAAGACCGTTGCGCAATTACGGTGTGACAGAAAGTATTGCAACAACCGCCATTTTATTAAAAAAAATTTATAATGTATACTGTTTGGGGGTCCCCAAGTAATTTTCTAGCAAAAAAAAAAAAAATGTTAACTTGTAAACAACAAATCTCAGAAAGAGGCTCCGTCCTTAAGTGGTTAAAGTAAGGGGAACCCCATATTTCACAGCAGTTTATGCAAACCTATATATGCATATCCCAATTAGCATTTACAGGAGGAAAAAAAAAAAAAAGCAACTCGGAAATACATTTGACCTCATGTTTTTATTAAAAAAAAAAAGAAGACATTTAAATGCATTTTTAAATGTAAAATAAACAAAAACAAGGAGAAAAAAGGTATGATTATTGCAGCAAAAACAGCAATTTGAGACAGTTAAATCTGAATGCCATGAAAACAGCTAAACATACAATTGATATACATATTAAAGCCATTTTCCCCACCAAAGGGTTTGCATTTCATTACAGCCAGTCCTGAGATTTACACACATCTCTCTCCCAGTCAGAGTTCTGCTCCAGCGTGACTATTAGGCCGATACTAAAGTCAAATTCACATACTTGAACTAGTTGCATTGGAAAGCTATATAATAAATACTTCATATTGATTAGTATATCTGCTTGGAAGCACCTCCAGCCTAGTACACATGAATGTAGGGCGGCATCGGCCGGTTCAATGGAAACCGTTTGACATTCGGCCCGTGTGTATGGCAGCCGGTCCGACAGAAGCCGGCCGACCAGGTCATGACTGAAAAAGGTCTGCCGATTGGTTCCCATTCAGCCAATGGCTAAAAGCCCTGACTGGAGCGCTCTGGCAGATTGGGGGGGGGGGGGGGGGGGTTAGGCGGTGCATAAAACCTGTCAGAGCACAGCAGGCGAGATCACTGTACCAACATTGAATTGTTAGTACAACGGCTCCGACCTGAGCTGTCAAGTTTTTTTTTTGTTAAACCCAGTGGGGAAAAAAAAAAAAGAAACTAGTAGTGTGTATGAAGCTTTAATGTCTAGTGACATTTTAGTTCTCTCATCTTCCTGCCCGGTGGTGGAAATGTAAATGGGAGTAAAGCTGTGAGGGGGGGGGGGCATGAAGGGGGCCACTGTTCTGCTGGGGGGTGGGGGGAGCCCAGTGAGCCCAGGCCGGTGATGATGATGCACCCCTAGGGTGCATGTGGGATAAATTAAAGTACAATATCTCCAATTATTGTGGCACTATTGTGGTATTTCAGCACATTCAGACACAAGAAGTCAATCACCTCTTAGAATATAGTGTACTGTACTCCAGTAGCATTTTTAGGAATACTGGATGCAGCATATGTAGAATCAAGTCCAGTGAGTGGATCTGTAACTGATCCCACCTGAACTGGACTGAGCCAATGTTCCATCCAGACCCGCAGTCACGCCATTTAGGAGCAGTTCTTTCCCTCTGTCTCCATCACTGTTAAAGAGGTGTTCCGGGAAAAAAATAAAAAATTAAAAGCAAGCAGCTACACATACTGCAGCTGCTGGCTTTTAATAAATGGACACTTACCTTTCCTGCAGTCCCTCGATGTCGGCACCACAGCTGATGTCTCCATCAGCTGTCGGGTGCTGCCACCACCATTGCGGGTAAGGTAACCCGGCAATGTAGCCTTTAAGCCTCACCTCCTGCCCTCCCCTCCTGCCCCCTGCTCTCTAAGGTAGGAGAGTGAAGGGGGGCAGAGGACACCACTCTGGCTGGGTACGTATGTGAAGGGCGGCAGTGCTGTGTGCGTGTGTAAAAGGGAGGGGCAGTGCAGTGTGCGTTTGGGGCGGGGGGGGGTTTGATATTAAGAGGGCAGAGCACACCTCACCTCTGTTAGGGGAGATTTGTGATGTGAGAGTGGGGCAGTGCTGTGAGGTGAAATGTAAAATTAAATCATTTTAATTACGTTTAGAAATATTTTTAAATGTATAAGGTTCCATATTAGCAGTTATATTGTTGTTTTTAATGTTACCAATAGCTGCTGTACTCTGTCAGCCCTGCGGCTGCAATGACTACGATCTGTGTCTCTGCCTGTTAATGCATGGCGCGCAGGCAGACACGGTCGTGGTAATTTCAATGGTTAACAGTACGCGGGACGGAGACATTGTTTTACATAAATGTCGGTGGTCATGTTACGAGATCACGCCCTCAGGCGAAGTCAGGAAGGGACATCCTTGACTAACCGGAAGCGATGTGTGCGTGTCACGGGTCGCCGAATATCCAGGAAGTAGATTGAACGGCTGATGTACAGACGTCTCTCCCCTATTACCAGTGACTGGGTGATTGCTCTTGCACAAGCACTTTATTATTTGCTTCAGATTAACTTGCTTTTAGTACGTATAACTTGTAAGGTTTATGGGCTACATTAAGACCCCTTTCACACTAGGGTGTTTTTCAGGCGCGTTAGCGTTAAAAAAAAAGCGCCTGTAAAGCGCTTGAAAGAAGCCTCATTTGCAATCCCAGTGTGAAAGCCCAAGTGCTTTAAGAACCCTTTCACACTGCCAGTGCCCGAAAAACGACCGTAAAGCACTGCTTAAACTAGCGGCGCTTTACCAGCGCTTTTCGAAAACTGACAAAAGCGCTTTGCAGGTGCTTCCCATTGATTTCAATGGGAAGGGGCACTTTAGGAGTGGTGTATTAACCGCTCCAAAAGCGCTGCAAAGAAGCTGCTTGCAGGACTTTTTTTTTTTACGCCCTGCCAGCGTAGCGCCTTAGTGTGAAAGCACTCAGGCTTTTACATTGGGATTGCAGATGAGGCTTCTTTCAGGCGCTTTTTTTAACGCTAAAGTGCCTAAAAAACGCCCAAGTGTGAAAAGGGGTCTAAATATCATATACAGTATTACACTATGTGCACAATTCCTTTTTTTTTTTTTTAACATGATTATACTGTAACCTTGCATAGTGTGATTAAAGTTTGGTGGAAGTTCTGGTGGAGCGGTGGAGAATCAATTTTGACTAAAGGCGCAATACATCCATATATGTGGTGAGTGTATTGGATGTATTCGGTGTCTCTGCAAAGCAGGGACTAGAATCCATCTCTTCCTCTAGTAAACACAGCACTTACAGTACACAAAAACACTGGCTAGGCACAGACAAACCCTTTGACTGCCCTACATGTTTAACCCCTTCCCAGCCAGTGCCATTAGTACAGTGGCAGCGCATATTTTTATAACGGATCACTGTATTAGGGTCACTGGTTCCCACAAAGTGTCAGTGTCTGATAATCGCAACCTCGCTAAAAGTCACTAATTGCCATTACTAGTATAAAATAAAAATTCTATAAATATATCCCATAGTTTGTAGATGCTATAACGTGATAATGTAAACCAATATTACGCTTTTTTTTTTTACCAAACATATGTAGCAGAATACATAATGGCCTAAATTATTGAAATATAATTTTTTTGGATTGAGTATGTTTTATAGTAGAAAGTAAAAGTTTTTTTTTTATTCAAAATTGTAGTCATTTTTTGTTTATAGCGCAAAAAAAAAAAAAAAAAGCAGCTTAATCGAAAAAACTTCTTGTATATGATGGATCTGTTGACAGTCTTGAGGTTTTACATTTTTAGAGTAGAAAGGCTTCTTTTTTGGCTCCATACCTGGGAGAGTTTGCTGAAGCTCCAGCAAGCCCTTTCCAGTCTTCCTGTGCCACTATAAGGCTTGAAACTGGAAGCCTCTGGCGGCATGTGATGTCCTCCTGCCCGGAAACATCTTCCAGTCAAATGGCCTAAAACACAGAAACCTTTATCCTGGCAATGTTCTTCCTGTCCTGGCGGGAGGCGCTCTAGGTCTCATAGGCTATCCGGAAAGAGAACAAAATTCTAATGCCGTGTACACACGGTCGGACATTCAAACAGAAAAAGTCAGATGGAAGCTTTTCATCATATATTCCGACCGCATGTATGCCCCACCTGACTTTTTACGTCAAATTCTGACGGGCCTAGAAATAGGCCTAGAGAACATGTTCTATATTTTTCCGACAGAAGCAATTCCTATCGGGAAAACCGCTAGTCTGTATGCTGTTCCGACGTACCAAAAAAGGACTCATGCTCTGAAGCAAGTACGAGACGGAAGCTATTGAACTTTTTTCTAGTCCCATCGTACGTGTTGTACGTCACCGCGTTCTTGCCGGTCGGAATTTGGTGTGATCCTGTGTACACAAGACAGCTTGAGCGGAATTCCGTCGGAAAAACCTTCAGAAGTTTCCGACGGGAAAACCGGTCGTGTGTACAGGGCATAACGATCTTTCAGAAATGCACTTATTTGTAAGACCCGTTGTAGCAAAACACAACATTTTTGTGGACGGAGTGATGTCAGCCTTGCCCATTGCCAAACTAATCAACCGCTCCCATGCCCAGATGTCTTTAAAGGCTAATTCATCTGTAGTCCAAGATAGGAACTAAGAGGGCTCTTTGAGACAGGAAGTGTACTGAAGAAACAGGACAGCTCTGAGTTTCTAACAAGATCAACTGTGTTTTTTGCACTTCACATATAACAAAACACTTCCAATGGCATGCTTAACAGACCAAAAGGGAGCAAATAGAGAAGTTTTGTGAGGGTATACATACACTAATGTTTGAAGTTATTGATATAACCGGTCTCATAAAAAGGTAAAAACCAACAAAAAGGTTTGCAATGAGTATACTTCAAGCTGAACTCCATGTAGATATATAAATAATTTAAATATAATTTACAAACAGATGGCAAAGTAGATGCGTTGGTCTATATAGCCACCTCCTGGCAGGATGAGCACTAGGAGTAAACCAGGACTCAACTCTATTCCACAGTGCAGCACATTAACAACACTGAAGGTGGCATGAGCATTTATTTTCTCATCACTATACTGCTAATGCTTCATTTTCCAACAGGCAGGATTGAATCCTAGACTAGGCTGCAGTGTTCACCTGTAGTATAACCTGCAGAGGTGTTCAAGGTGGTCAATTGTATCTAAAGGCTATAGAGCATTTTATAAAATGACAGGGCACACCTCTAACCCAAGGACAACTAGAAACCATTACAACTTTGTAGTGGCTAGGAAATTAGTAACTGTCCCTAATACAGCCTTCTTATCAGGGAAATAAATACACACAAAAGCAAGCTGAAAAATAATGTAATATTAAATAAGAATATACATTAAAAATGTTCTTGTATGCACTGCATACAATAAAAAGTATAAAGGTGCAGAATTCAGATAAACACTTAAGTTTTCTTTTAAAAAGAGTTTAACTAACAGCAATATTTTAAATATTTCATTTCTACTGGTCATCAGGGAAAAGAGAATGTGCCATCACTGAAATAAACATTTTTACACAACAGTTATTTCAATAAATATTTTTAAATGCTAAAAAACAATTAAAAAAAGGGAATGCATAGTCCTTTCAATGTATTTTTTGAATATGTAAACTGTATAAAATATGAACACCTTGGATGTCATTATCAAAATTGTGTTAAGATTTTTAAAACACTTGTTCCGCAAGCATAGTTCGTAATTATTTGTACACAAGGCAACCATACTTGCTCATTGCATACTATGCTAACCATTTTGCATTGCTGCACAGTGGTTGTTCTACAGGGCACCTGCTCAGGATGCAAGTCTCAGAGTGGGCCAACCCATTGTAAAAACGCATCCCATGTCCTGTCAGCAGCTGTTAAACAGGGGATTGGACAGCAAGATACAAGTCAATTATAGAGCTCCCCCTCTAGTGGATAATCTACACCTCTCTATTTATTACCGTATGGAAGTTGAAATCATGCAAAATTCAAATTATATAATTACTTCAGGGTAAACACTGCACTAATAATTCAAGTATATGCTCATTGAAAATACACTATACTTTCCCATTGAAATTAATAGTATTAAAATAAAAATAAATAAAAAAGAAGACATAAGAAAGAAAAAATACAATAGTATAAGCAGTGCAAATAATTTAACTGCATGAAAATTAAGCGGATACTTATGCTCAAACATTGCTGCCCCCCAACACCAATGGTTC
>CM053033.1:47144111-47254111 GCA_028564925.1 Lithobates sylvaticus
TTTTTTTCAAAAAGTTGTCACTAAATGATATATTGCTCACACATGCCATAGTTATATGTGGAATTGCACCCCAAAATACATTTTGCTGCTTCTCCTGAGTATGGGGATACCACATGTGTGGGACTTTTTGGGAGCCTAGCCGCGTACGGGGCCCCGAAACCCAAGCACCGCCTTCAGGATTTCTAAGGGTGCAAATTTTTGATTTCACTCCTCACTACCTATCACCGTTTCGAAGGCCATAAAATGCCAAAATAGCACAAAACCCCCCCAAATGACCCCATTTTGGAAAGTAGACACCCCAAGCTATTTGTTGAGAGGCATGGTGAGTATTTTACAGCTCTCATTTGTTTTTGAAAATGAAGAAAGTAAAGAAAAAAACATTTTTTTTCTTTTTTCAAAACTTTGTGACAAAAAGCGAGATCTGCAAAATACTCACCATACCTCTCAGCAAATAGCTTGGGGTGTCTACTTTCCAAAATGGGGTCATTTTGGGGGGTTTTATGCCATCTGGGCATTCCATGGCCTCCGAAACTGTGATTGGCAGTGAGAAGTGAAATAAAAAAATTACACCCTTAGAAAGCCTGAAGGCGGTGATTGGATTTTGGGGTTCCGTACGCAGCTAGGCTCCCAAAAAGTCCCACACATGTGGTATCCCCGTACTCAGGAGAAGCAACAGAATGTATTTTGGGGTGTATTTCCACATATGCCCATGACATGTTTGAGCAATATATCATTTAGTGACAACTTTTTGTAAAAAAAATATATATATATTTTTTTTTTTCATTATTCAATCTCTTGGGACAAAAAAAAAAAATATTTAATGGGCTCAACATTGCTCTCATCAAATAGCTTGGGGTGTCTACTTTCCAAAATGGGGTCATTTGGGGGGGTTTTATGCCATCTGGGCATTCCATGGCCTCCGAAACTGTGATTGGCAGTGAGAAGTGAAATAAAAAAATTACTCCCTTAGAAAGCCTGAAGGCGGTGCTTGGTTTTTGGGGTTCCGTACGCAGCTATCCTGGCATTTTATGCACAACATTTAGAAGCCTATGTCACACGTCACCCACTCTTCTAACCACTTGTAGACAAAGCCCTTTCTGACACTTTTTGTTTACATGAAAACATATTTTTTTTTTGCAAGAAAATTACGTTGAACCCCCAAACACTATATATAATGTTAAAGCAAAGGCCCTACAGATTAAAATGGTGGGTGTTGCATTTTTTTTTTCCACACAGTATTTGCGCAGCGATTTTTCAAACGCATTTTTTGTGGAAAAAATACACTTTTTTTTATTTTAATGCACTAAAACACACTATATTGCTCAAATTTTTGATGAAATAAAAAATATGATCTTAGGCCGAGTACATGGATACCAAACACGACATGCTTTAAAATTGCGCACAAACACGCAGTGGCGACAAACTACATACATTTTTAAAAGCATTTAAAAGCCTTTACATGATACCACATTAGATTCACGGAGGAGGTCTACTGCTAAAATTACTGCCCTCGATCTGACCTTCGCGGTGATACCTCACATGCATGGTGCAATTGCTGTTTACATATGACGCCAGACCAACGCTTGTGTACGCCTTTGCGCAAGAGAAGGGGGGGCAGGGGTGCTTTTTTTTTTTTTTTTGGTTTTTTTTTTATTTATTTAGCTTTTTTATTTTATTTTTAAACTGTTCCTTCCATTTTTTTTCTTTGTTATGATTTTTATTGTTATCTCAGGGAATGTAAATATCCCCTATGATAGCAATAGGCAGTGACAGGTACTCTTTTTTTGAAAAAATTGGGGTCTATTAGACCCTAGATCTTTCCTCTGCCCTCAAAGCATCTGACCACACCAAGATTGGTGTGATAAAATGCTTTCCCAATTTCCCAATGGCGCGGTTTATATCCGGGAGGGGGGACATTCCCTCCCACTGCTTGTAAAAGCAGTCTAGAGGCTAATTACCCGCTAGAATTGCTTTTACATGAAAGCCGATCACTGGCTGAAAAGAATGATACCAAGATGATACCTAAACCTGCAGGCATCATTCTGGTATAACCATTCAAAGTCCAGCAACATACTGGACATATATTGTAATCTTTTTTTTTTCATGCAGCCTCTTGGCTGAACGAAAAAAAGAGATTGATTGGTGGGTATGCCCACCATTAGAATACCTCCCTTCATCCACCCACTTCTAATGATGGGCATACATGCACCATTTATATATGCCGATGCATGGGGGCATCCTCCCGCAAAAGTTATGCCGTGTACACACGGTCGGAATTTCGACCGTATGTACGTGGCATTAGGAGCCAATCGCTCCTCCCCCCCCCCCTGCTGCCCCCATGCTTCGGCATATATGCTCTTTTTTTTAACTGTGGTGGTGAAATCACCTCCTACAGCGTTGGAGTCGCGGCTTTATGTATCGTGGGAGCAAACGCTGTTGCTGTCAAGATAAATAAATCCGCGTTGCAACTGAATGGCGCACCTGAAAACAAAAAAATGCTCAACACTAAAACACACAGTAAACAAAATTACATACCTGAAAAGCAAGCATGATAAAACATGATAAAACATAATAAAACATTGCAGAATAGAATGGAGTAAAAAAAGAGCAACAATAGAGAGAGAATAGAGTGAGAGAGAGAACAATAAAACGACAACTATTTTATTTTTTTTTATTTTTTTTGAGATTCACAGGTAAAAAAGCTCCTGACTGAAGCGACTGAATCAAAACGCTACCACAAAAAAAATGTTAGCGATCGCAGGGATCAGGCCTGACTCTGCGAACGCTGCAGTTATGTGTGCTTAGTGTTTTGTAAGTGACAGTGATCGATCGATACTGCACTTGGGTGGGCTGGGCTGGGCGGAGGGGGAAAAACGCAGGTGCTAGCAGGTATCTGGGCTGATCCCGCTAACAATGCGTTTTTTTTTTTTTGGAACCCTAAACTGCTGGGACGCTAGTATAGATCTGATCAGATCAGATATTGATCTGTTCAGATACTGTGCCACTAAGGGAGGTGTATGCTTTGCGCGTGGGTGTTTGCGGTACTGGCATTAACCTGGGGCGACGCAGACCTTATTTGACCCTAAAACCTAATTGATATCACCCGCCGGGCGATCAGGGGGTTAAACCGTTATTGGGTAATAAATGGCGGGTGCCCTGACAGTATAAAAAACAAGCTAACTAACCAGCGTCACCCGTAACAGTAATACAAAAAAAAACTGGTTACCTAGCGACACTAATGCAGCGATCAGAAAAACGATCGCTTAGTGACACTGGCAAAAGGGGGTGAAAGGGTTAACTAGGGGCAATCAGGGGGTTAAAACCTTTATTAGGTAATATATGGGGGTACCTGACGCTATATAAAAACCTGACGGGGAACCTAAATAACGAAATAACTAACTGGCTAACCAGCGTCACCAGTGACAGTTATACAGTGATCACTGGTGAAAGGGTTAACTCTAGGGGCAATCAAGGGGTTAAAACCTTTATTTAGGTTGTAATATGGGGGTACCTGACCTATAAACCTATTTATGAACCTATATAAACATGGCGGTTACCTAAAAAAAAAAAATGGTTACCTAGCGACAGCAGTGACACTAATACAGCGATCAGAAAAACGATCGCTTAGTGACACTGGCAAAAGGGTTACCTGGGGGGCAATCAGGGGGTTAAACCTTTATTAGGGGGGGGTAGGGGGCTACCTTGGACCTAAAACTAACTGCACTGACAGTTATTACAGTCACACTGACACTAAATGCAGTGATCAGTAAAAAAATGATCACTGCAATTAGTGACACTGTGACTGGGGGGGGAGGGGGGTGATCTGGGGGGTGATCTGGGGGTGACAGGGGGGTGTTTTGTGTGCCTATGTGTACTGGTGTCAGTGTACTGTTGGTGCACTAACCTTTAGATGTTCACAGCTCGGCGTTCCGGTCACATAGACCGGCGCACCGAGCGTGACATCACTTCCTCTGCCTGTGTTTTGATTGACACAGACAGAGGAAGCATCTGATTCGCCAGGAGCGATCGCGAGGGGGTGGCCAGAAACCACTGGCCGTCCCCTCATCCCGGATCGCTCCTGAAGCGATCCCGACCGTCCCCGCCGGCCGGGGGGGGGGTCCGATCGGACCCCCCACCCGCCGGAAGAATGGCACGTACAGGTACGTGCTTCTGCCTGTACGTGCCATTCTGCCGACGTATATGTACATGGGGCGGTCGGGAAGTGGTTAACTTATTGTTCAGGAGCAGTGCCATGTCAAGCTGACCAAGATTTCCCATAAACGCCAATGTTAAAAACCTGGAGGAGTGCCATGTCAAGCTAAGATTTCCCATAGACACCAATGTGTCTGTACTCGCGAGTGTACGTAAAGCAGGGTATGCCTGTACTAGGAAGCCATGATTCTGGTGTACACCTTATGAACTTGTTGATTTATTTGAATTGTGACGATTCATTTTAGTTTTTACTACATTTTTAAAGGGACACTGCCATGAGAGGATCACTGGAGGCTGCCATTACTAAAACGCTTACAAGAATGCCAATTCCCTAGCTGTCAGATGCTCCGATTTCTGTGCGGAGTTGCTGTCCCAGTACGAGTATAGAGATAAACAAATTTGACACTTTTTTGATACTCCCTTAGAACACATAGCTTATTTTAAGACGGACTAAAGCATATTGAAGTCAAAGACAGCCAGGCATTGAGAATTTTTAGGAGGCCAGTAATGGCAGCACGCTGTGCTTCTCTCATGACAAATTTACTGTAAAAGATAAACATTTGCTGAGAGAAACAGATGCTAAATTCTTAGACTACTCGTTCTGCAAATACTATCTGCCTGACTTGTCATGCTGACCCATTGCATATATGTTCTGGGTCAATGGCTCCAAAAACCCAAAAGGTTTACTCAAAGTGTTTAAACAATTTACTGAGAATGTGAAAATGACTGGACACTTAAGAAAATCTTATTTTTGGAGTCTATACTTTACCCAGTATGGTGACTTCATAATGGCCAGGCCCACTGGCGCTTTGGAAATCTTGAAGTTTCAGATTTGAGGTACACATTGGCTTCACAAGTTTAGCTGGATGGAGATTGTACTGCTGCGTGAGGAATTCCCTGTGGTTGTAGTCAAACTTTCGAGGTAGGCTTTCTGGAAATGCTGTCCTATAATGCAAGTGATCCCTAAGGTTAAGTTTGACCTCGGACCAGAGAGCACTTTCCCAGAATCTTCCAGGAGACCACGTTCTGTCACTCTTTTCACTCTCCACAACATTGCTTTGGGTTTTTTCGTCTACTGCGTAAACAAAGGTTGAAAATTTACATCATTTCAATAAACATAAAAGGTTGTATTTGCACTTGCATTAAAGGCATTATGTAAAAGCAGGTCCTGCCAGTGATTTATTATAAAATCTAACAAAGGGATGGCATTATACTGCTATAGTCCACTCCATAGCAGATGGATATTACAGCTTTGTGTGGTTTCTGTCACAATGAATAGAGCATTATGCTGTCCCTAGCCACTTAGCAGACCTCTCCTTAGGAATAAAAAGAAAATATACTTGGCTTTTTAGGAAAAAAATAAAATCAGCAATGAAATCAACCTAAAACACAACAATTTAAAGTAACAAAATGAAATCAACCTGTAGAAAAAAAACGAGCATCTGATAAATACATTTAAAGAAGCAGCCAATGCACCACACTTGTCCAAGAAACACAAGCACCGTTTGTCCAGATGAAGCACACCACAGGCGCGTTGAAGTGTGTTTCCGTGCAACACAGGCGTTTTTAATGTAGAAATCAGGTGAGTGGTGCCGCTCCTGGCACAGAACAGCCAGCTACTTTTTTCGATGACATGGTAAGAATGTATTTCAATGGATTCATGCTGTGTTAAGTAAAGGTTTGAAGTTCACCTAAAGCAGGGGTCTCAAACTGGGGCCCTCCAGCTGTTGTGAAACTACAAGTCCCATGAGGCATTGCAAAGCTTAAAGTTACAAGCATGACTCCCACAGGCAGAGGCATGATGGGACTTGTAGTTTTGCAACAGCTGGAGGGCCGCCAGTTCGAGACCCCTGACCTAAAGGCTCCTGTATGACAGACAAATGTAATCATGTGATGCACAAGCCTTATAAAGTAAACAAAAAAATAAAAATGTACAAAATTGACCATCCCCGACTAAGCCAAATCCTCCTTTGAGTCTCACATGCCACCCCAGTCAGACACTGCAGCTCACAGTGGGAGGGTTCAGCAACAGTGGAAGTGCTGCCAATCCAGAAAGCAGGACTAGGTTTGGCCAGGTGCCGACAGGATACAGGCTTGTGAATCAGCATTTAGAATATCTATAGCCATGCCCCCGGAAACATTTATTCATCCCACTGTACTGCAAATAGGCATAGCTAGCATGAGAGTGGCAATGCTGCTAAGAATTCAGGAGCTGTGCAGCATTGTTGCCACTCATCACTGAAAGCTACATTAGGTGGACTTTACTGGTTGTCAGTTTTACATTTAATACCCCTGGAAAGGCCTATAAATAACAGACACAACCAGTAAAGTCCACCTAATGTAGCTTTCAGTGATGAGTGGCAACAATGCTGCACAGTTCAGGCAAGAATGGGACAACATTCCTCTCTCTCAAAACTCCAGCTACTGGTCTCAGTTTCCAGATGTTTACGAAGCGGTGTTTATAAAGAGGGGATGCTACACTGTGGTAAATATTGTTTTTTTGTGAATACATTTTGGGTTAACATTGCTTCGTAAACATCTGGGAACTGAGACCAGTGGCTGGAGTTTTGGGAGAGCAATGTTGTCCCATTCTTGCCCGATATAGGTTTCCAACGACTAAACCATCCTGGGTCTTGTTGCATTTTTAATTTCAAGAGGAAACATATCTGAGTATTAAGGCCTTTCCAAATGTGCAAGCTTCCTCTTTAGCTGGAGGACTTGGTGCCCATGGTTGCCAAAAAAATTACAAAAAATTTTGATGCGGTTGACCACAGAACAGTTTTCTACTTTGCAACAGATTTTAAATGAGCTTTGGCCCATAGAAAACGGCAGCATTTCTGGATCATGTTTGTATATGGCTGCTTCTCTGCACGATAACACTTTTTCTTGTATTTTTGACCACACGTGAACAAACTGTATTTGGAAGTATTCTTAAGGCCAATATGCCGTGATGTCCATCGCACAATCATGCCCGTTTCAGAGCCCAAAGATCACAGGCATCCAATATTGCATTTCGACCGTGCCCTTTTGTGCACAGAGATTTTTCCAGATTCTCTGAATATTTTGATATTATGTACTGTAGATGATATATTTAAAACCTTTGCAATTTTATCCTGAGAAACATTATTCTGAATTTGTTTGAAAATTTGTAGATGCAGATTTTCAGAGATTGGTGAACTTCTGCCCATCTTTACTTCTGAGATCTTCTTGACTCTCCGAGATGCTATTTTTATACCCAATCAGGTTACTGAGCTGTTGTCAATTAACCTAATAAGGTTAAAATGTTCTTCCAGCTCTTCCTTGTTTGTACCACTTTGCCAGAAATGTGTTGCCATGCCCCAACTTTTTTGAGACGTGTTGCTGCCGTCAATTTCAAAATGAACATATTTCCTTCTTAAAAAAGGTACATTTACTCAGTTTAAACATTTGATGTATTTTCTATTGTGAATAAAATATGGGCTTATGAGCTCTGCAGATCATTGCATTCTGACTTTATGTAGATTTTACACAGTGTCTCAACTTTTCTAGATTTGGGGTTGTACTAGAACAAATTTAGACAGGAGACAATTGCCCTACCACCTGTTTTTGGAATGTGGGAGAAAACAGGAGTACTAGCATAAACCCATGTAAGCACAGGGAGATTACACAAACTTCATGCAGACAGTGCCCTGGTTGGCATATGACTCAAGGTCCCTCTACCTAAAAGGCATAAGTACTAATCATTGAGCCACTGTGCTAGCAGTTTGTTTGGCAGAACAGACTTGTAAAGACTTTAAAACGGCAAGACAGAAGTAGAGCCAGGGATAATACAAGTCCTGTATGCACATGTTATACATCACCAGTGGCCGTCCAAGCACCGAAAAGGTATAATGGTAGGACTCCAAAAGAAACAGGACGGAAGATGGTGGCCCACAGAGGTAGTGTGTCATAATCTGCAAGTATGCTGTGCAGCTTCCCCCACACAACAAAATTAGGTTTGCTTTAAAAGTACCTGATGCTACTTTGACATGGGTAACCAAGATACTGAAAAAAGATACTGTTACTTAAAGTGGCATTTCCACCAAAAGAAAAAAAAAAAAATATTTTTTTTTTTACTCACCTCTAAAATGCCTGCTGCTAGGGGGTCCCTCGTCGTCTGCCACCTTCAGTGCCCGAGCTCTGACATGACTTCCCCCGTGTCACGTGTCCCAGATGACTGCGCGGCGTATCACGGCGCCACTCACGCATGCGCAGTGGGTGCCCGGCTGTGAAACCAAAGCCGGGTGCCCACAGTAAGAATACCGGCGCCGCGAGCGGAGAACGAGGGGGGGGGGGGGCTTCGTTCCCCCGCATCGCTGGACCCTGGGACATTGGGATTTTTTTTAGGGGACAGGACACCCCACTTAAAATTTTAAATGTTAAAAAACATTTAAAAAAAAAAAAATTATTTAAAAAAAATCACACTAGTGCCGAGACAGTGTGGCGTCACCATTCCAGGATTTGTTAGAGGACTTCTGGCCAATGATGTGGCAGATTCAGGGGTCGCTCTTGCCACTCTTAAGCGAGGCTTAACCCGCAGGTGTCTAATGCGGTGACTGATGATGCGGGGGCGAGCGGCCTGACACTCGTCATTGAAAGTGAGGTCTGACCCGCACACGTCAGCTTCATCGTGGCAAATTGAACGCTTCATATACGGTGCATGCGACGTGGATAATGGTCAATTCCTCATAGCGAGGCTTGGACTGCACGCACCAGTGCCATCTTGTCTGACAGGAAGTGAATGCAGTAACACACACACACACACACAGGGAATGCACCACAGGTTTGCATATCGTTATTGGGGTCTTATTATCTATTTAAACTCAGTGGCCACAGCAGGGTAATACCCCAGATGATGTCTCTTTAGAGGAAACGCGCTGGGACGCGCCTTGCTGATGCCATTGTGTTATCTTCACCGTCACTCCTACAAGAGCCTTTTATCTACTCAAATGTGAGTGTTCCTAACTTTTAAATAAATACTTTGTCTATCAAACAGATTTACACTATGTGGAACATTGTTTTATTTCTTGGTCACATCGTGTGAGTACATGGGGAAGATTTGATCCACCCCGTTTTGAGATCACCCACCATATTGGGGGTATTGTCAATTTGAACCATCTGAAGGACAGTGATTATCTCCTATTCAGGCCAGGACGTTGCTGATGTGGATGTCCCAATCCATCAGTGTTTTTTCACCATAAGCTTTGAAGACTCATTGGGTGTATGCTCTTTTGAGTCCAATAATTCCGGTAAGCTTCTCATTGCTGGTGGCGGCAGCCATCTCCCATACTCATCCTTCTCACCTACCTTCTCATTGAGGTCATAAGGATATTATTCATCTGCTTGGACTAATCAAATACTTAGTTTCCAATTGTGGACTTTACTATTTTTCATTACGTTTGTGGACTCGCCAAGTTCATCACTTTATTCATTTATTTACGTTCTTACACAAGGTGTTATTCAATGTAATGTGTATATAACCTATTTAAACCCAATACTTCTATATGGTCTCTGGTTGCACAGTGACCCATTAGCGCTGCACATTTAATCTTTTGTTATTACTTAACATGCATTGCATGAAGAAAGCTACAACACAGTTATGAGATAATTCATGCCTTTAAACCACCACAGTTAACTGCCTAAACACAGGTAGTACTAGTCTACAATAAAAAAAAGCCAACACTTGCACATCCCATTATAAACTAATTGAGGATCCAATAAAAAAAAAAAAAAAAAAATCAATCCTACTCCCTATTATTCACAGTACTGGGGTGAGCAATACAATGATCTAACTAAAACGGTGAGAAATTACCTTCAGAAAACAAGGATTCCTGTATGCTGGTATCCACATCATGACTACCTTTTGAAGAAATCACAGAGCTGAAAGAGAAACAAAAAAAAATAAATAAATAAAAAAAAAAAAAAAAAAAATTATTTTTTTAATTTTAAAGGATTTCTATACCAGAACACGCTAATTTTCATGTACAATAAAATTAATTTTTTTGAAACATATTAAACATGTTAAATTTTTTTTTATAGAGCGGTCAGAAATATGAAGCAAGCACAGGCTGGTGTAAATTTAATATTACTATCAGTAATACTTTTTATCAATGCACAAATTGTCTGACAAAATTGGGTATTAGAGGGCATTTCCACTAAATGTGCACTAGAGAAGCCATCTCTTAATTACAACGCCAACACAACATCAGAGGACTGTGGGAACCATAGTTTCAACCTATCAGGAGTTACATACCAATGGGATAGGAGTTTATATGAAATTTCCTTAAAATGGGAGCGAATGGAGCATTTTTGTGCAAAGATACATGCATGTTGCCATTGCTCATCATGAAATGTGTTAAGAGCCGATTCCCAGAGTGCTTTAAATCTGATTGGGCTTGAAGTGCAAGAGGATTGTAGCCAGGCATGCATTAGTATTTACTTGAAGGCAAACAGATTCAAAAGGTGTTAAAGGTCTTAAAAAGGAATGTTTTAGTGTTGTAGTGGAGATGTAATTGTGCATCCATTTTGGTATAACTTGATCTCCTAATTCTATTGTCATAGTTGTATGCAATTTTATTTTTCCCTTTTGAATACAATTTCTAATCAACAAGAGTGTGTTCATTTGTAATTTAGATGAAGAGGCAAGTCCTGGGTTAGATCCTTGTGGGGTTAAAGGACCTAGTGAAATTCACTTCCTGATTCCCTGACAGAGGATGGCGGGGGCAGCCTGCGAGACGAGCGATCGCTCGTCATCTTCTGCCGACATCGCTGGAATCTGGAACAGGTAAGTGTCCATTAAAAGTCAGCAGCTGCATCGGGGGGGATGAGCCAGGACGTGCGGACGTAGCTACGCACGGGGGGAGGGGCCTGATGCAGCGGGCAGCCTGAGACAACGCTGGCCGCGAGGAGGACAGACGCCGGCGCTCCATGGAAGGGACGCGCCGTGTACCTCCGAACGGCAGCTCCTTGATCAGAGACGCATAACTAAGACCAGGGCCTGCTGACCGGCGTTTGGGCGACTAGCGCCGGGACGGCCCCCCCCACTTTCCGCACGGCAAGCTCTCCTCCCCGCTGACCTCGACCTCCCACGCTCTCCTTCCCTGCTGAAAGCTACGCTTGGACCCAGGATGGGGCTCCCCCCAGGACCGTGAGTAATTCTGATTAACAAACCCCTCTAGGAGGGGGAAGGTTCTTTGATCCTACGGCGAGAGGTAAGCAGGACTTTATTTACATCTTACACAACCTGTCTCCCCTTAAAGGAGGAATGTGTCTAGGGATTCTCTATGCTCATAATTGGACCAGCAACATACAGGGGCCGGTGCCTGTGCTATACATTTGATCCACAAGGATAGACGCTTATTCCAGCAGCCGTCAGCATATTTTTTCTTTTATTTTTCTATTTTTGTGCTCTTTTTTTTCTTTTTATCTGTCTCTCCCCAGTAGCAGGGGGCTTGTAGTGTTTTATTACTGCTTATATACCGGCACGAGGGTTCCCCATCGGGGGCAGTCTAAGGACCCCCCCCTCAGCATGTATGGAATGGGATAGGAGAGTCCTGAGTTCACACTGGGCAATCCCCACACAACAATCTGTATTCACCCTGTCTATACCCACTAGTGCAAGGGGACCCAGGATCCCAGCCCATCACGGTGCTGATACCACCTATCATCTTTAAGGGGGAGAAATGTACCCCCTTATAAATGGACGGATAGGGAAAAGACAGGGAAATTAAAACGGTGGGGATATTTCTGCTGCCTATAGACGCGGCGGGTGTAAATCTGCCTTAGCATATTACCCCAGATTGGTACCTTATTACCTACAACATCATTAACCTCCCGGGGGACCCCCTGTCTTCTGTGTCCACGTTTAACGGGCACGTCCTACCTACCCCTGGGGTATTGGACAGGGCGCTTTATTTGGATAAAGGAAGTCTTGGACAGCTATACAGGGGAGCGCCCGCCCCCCCACAGCTTGAAACCCACAAGGGCCGAAAGGCAAACCCTCGGCTGAAGACGCTCGGTCACAAGGGAACTATAAAATAACTGGGACAGATCCCCACTCACAGGAGTCAGAAGAAGAGGAGACGGGTCAGGCGGAGGCAGGGTGGAAACAGGAGAGTAATCTGGAACATCCCGGGGAAGTACCCCCTCCAGCAAGCTGGGGAGGAGATTTAGAAAACCCCCCATAGGAAATATGAGTAAACCATCTAAAAAAGCCCCCCCCAAAACCCCCAAACCAGCGGCTAGCGACATAAAACAATATATGCGATCTGGGTCTAGCCCACAACCACAAAACTCGGACCATCAATTGAAAGCTATGACGGATAAAAAGAAAGTCAAAGATAAAAAAGTGGACCTGACTCTTGATCAGACCATATCAGAGCAGGCGGTGGAGAGCGAGACGAATGGAAGTGGGCCTCCTGAACGGGACGATGGGGGACAGTGCCCCACTAAGAGAGATATGGAGGAAATGCTCCAGAAGATGGAAAATTCCATCAAAGGGGAATTCCTTCTTCTCAGAGAAGATTGGGGCCACCTGCTAGGGAGGGTTGAAACGGTCGAGAAGAGGGTGGAGACCCAGGAACACGAAACTCGTGAGTTAAAGGAGCAATTAAGAGCATTACATCTGAACTATCGGGACACTCAATTCAAGTTGGAGGATATCGAAAATAGAAACAGGAGACAGAACATCAGAGTGAAAATGGTCCCGGAGAAGGCTGGAGAGGATTTAAGGGACACTATATTCTCAATACTTAACCCGTTGATAGGAAGAGGCCGGGAAGATTTCCCCAAAATTGAGAGAGTCCACCGACTTGGCAGAAGGGAGACATCAGGATCGGGCAGACCAAGAGATATTATTGTTAGGTTTCGATATTATGAGGACAAGGCCGAAATATGGGCAAAACTATATCGAAGCCCCCCTCTGAATTATGAAGATGCTGAGGTCCAAATCTATTCGGACCTATCCCCTCAGACATTAGAAAGGCGCAGGCAGCAGAGACCCCTATTAGAAGCTTTGCGACTGGCGAACATAAAATACACATGGGGGTTCCCTGCATGCCTGATCGGGAACAAGGATGGGCGCTCTGCCAGACTGCGTTTTCCGGAGGAGCTGTTAGACTTTTGCAGTAAAATGGGCATTCAGGTCCCGGACCTGCCAGGATGGGTAGATAGGGGGGAGAACGGCTAAATCCCCTTTTGGGGAAATTGGGAAGGAGCGGGGGGTGTGAGCTGTGGGGGGGGGGGGGGGGTTTTCTTTCCCGGTGCGGGTCGGGCGAACGTCGGGCCAGCAGGGAGCCGCATGCTCACCGCTCGCTGCTCCCCGATTATATAATACCATCGGGAGAATGCCTGGATTCACCAGACATTCAGTGCCCCACCCCTTCTGGGATGGTAGGAGAGTCGCGGAGGCCCAGGCATTTGAATGGACCCCAGCGACTCCAAGACCCTAGAGAGGGTTAGGGTGGGAGGGGAGGGGAGGGGTGGAGGAGGGAGGAGAGGAGAGATGGGGGTGGGGAGTGGGGAAGGGGGCAGGGGGGGAGGGAGGGAGGGCTGGTGGGGGGGGGGGGTTCCGTCCGCGTCACCCCGTCACCGTGTGAACACTGACATTAAAAGCCTCGTTTTTGTGACAGGATGACCTCGATTAAATTTGTATCCTATAATGTAAAGGGACTTAATCTCCGGGCTAAAAGACAAAAGATCCTTGAGGAGTTGAGGGCTTACGGGGCTGGTGTGGTCTTCCTCCAGGAGACACACCTGTCCCGGATGTCCAATATTCAATTAGCCTCGGGTCATTACCCATCTTGGTACTATGGTGATGCCATTATCAATAGGGCAAGAGGGGTGGCCATCGGATTCTCTAGAGATATACAGTTTCAAGTCGAGAAAAGGGTGGAGGACCCAGAGGGTAGATTTTTGTTTCTGAGAGGTTCGCTTGGCGGCAATAAATATACTTTCGCAAACATATATGCCCCCAATATTAAACCGATTAAATTTCTGAAAGAGATTTTGTCCAAATTAAGAGACTTTAGACAGGGGTATGTCATCTTGATGGGGGACTTCAACTTTTGTATGGACCCGGACCTCGATTGTACGTCCCGTGCTCGTGGGATATGTAAGGAACAACTTAAAATGATCAAACAGAACTTGAGGGCCAATCAGTTGGTTGACGTCTGGAGGATACAACACCCTGGAGACAGGGATTACACCTTCTATTCCCACGTACACGGGACGTACTCCCGACTGGATCATATTTTTATTGATCATGCCCTCTTAGAACGAGTTAAGGGCACGAAGGTGGAGATTGTTTCCATATCAGATCACGCCCCAGTTTCAATGGTTCTGGATTGCCCCGAACTACAGGCCCCCTCATCGAGTTGGAGACTGAACGAGGAACTCCTCCACGATGAGGAAATAGTTGAGCAAATTAAAAACGAAATAAAATTTTTTTTCGAAATCAATGACAACGGGGAGGTATTGGGGTCAACTCTATGGGATGCCCATAAATCCTACATAAGAGGGATCTTAATTACAAAGGGGGCCTGGAAAAAAAGAGAGAGTAGGAAAAAAAAAAATGCCCTGGTAGAAGAAATAAAAACTGCGGAGCAGATCCACAAATCCACTATCTCACCAAACAGGGATCTTTATTCAAAAATTATCTCCCTTAGGGAAGACTTAAAAGACCTGATGGAACTACAAATAAAACAAACATCGGATTTAGTGGCCAAGGAGAGGTACATTTGGAGTAACAAATCCGGAAAACATTTGGCCAGAACTCTCCGTAATAAAAAGTCCCGTAATTACATCGAAAAAATTAGAAACAAAAAAGGAGACATTAGGTACCCATCTAGAGACATCGCCGAATCTTTTAGAGCCTATCTTGAAGATGTTTACTCGGTGGAACCGCAGGGGATCAGACCCGATAGGGCTTTGAAGGGGGAAAGATTTCTGAACAACGCAGGTCTCCCAAAGCTCCCAACGGAGGTAAGTGAGGGGCTAGATAGTCCCTTTACGGAAGACGAAATTAAAAGGGCCCTGATGGGATCCCCCAAGGGTAAGAGCCCCGGCCCGGACGGGTTTACTAATCTGTACTACAAAACTTTTCAGGAGGTATTAATCCCCAGAATTTGCGCATATTTCAATGGACTTGGCCAGACCTTCGGAATGTCGACTGAATCTCTGGCCGCGGACATCACCATGATCCTGAAGGAGGGGAAGGATGGATCAGTGTGCTCGAGCTACAGGCCAATCTCGCTCCTAAATGCCGATACCAAATTATACGCTAAGGTTCTGGCCGAGAGGATTAGGGGCCACTTGAGCACACTGGTCCATCCCGACCAGGTGGGATTCGTCCCGGGTAGAGAGGGAAGGGACAACGGAATCCGAGCGCTGCTGGTAATTCATAAGATTAGGAAAGCAGGGTCCCCAGGTCTACTCCTGTCGATAGACGCCGAGAAAGCGTTCGACGGGGTAGACTGGGGACTCATGTTCCAAACCTTAACCCATATGGGTTTTGGGTCCAAGATTATTCAAAAAATAGCGGTACTGTATGCCCACCCAACAGCTAGGATTAAAATAAATGGAACAACTTCCCGGCCGTTTCACATGAAAAACGGCACCAGGCAGGGATGTCCGTTGTCCCCCCTTTTATTCATTTTGACCCTGGAGCCTCTGTTGTCCACAATAAGGGGACACCCGGGAATACATGGGGTAACAGCCGAAGACGAGGAACATAAACTGGCGGCATTCGCAGATGACGTTTTGTTCTTCCTGGGAAACCCACAGACATCCATGCCCCTCCTGATGAAAGTCTTGAGACAATACGGGGAGATTTCTAATTTTAAAATCAACTCCTCCAAGACATTTGTTTTGAATGTCAATGTATCAAGTTCGGCGCAGCAGAGCCTGGAGGGGCGATTTGGGTTTCCCTGGAAGCAACAAATTAAGTATCTGGGAATAACCCTATCTAGGTCCTTGAAGGTAATGTTTAATATTAATTACCTCCCCCTATTAGATGATATCGCTAAAAAATGCAAAGAATTCAAAAATAGACCCTTGACGTGGCTGGGGAGGATCAACTCCGTAAAAATGATGATCTTACCATTAATTTCTTATAAATTCCAGATGCTCCCAATTCCCCTATCGGTAAACTATTTAAGAAAGTTAAATTCCCTAATTATGAATTTTATTTGGAGACATAGGAAGCATCGTATAGCACTGCGTACCTTAAAGCAAGAAAAAAACAAGGGTGGCCTAGCGGTCCCTGATATTGAAAATTATTATCAAGCAGCCGTCCTCTCAAGAATCCCCGAGTGGGGGGCAGATCATAGTGACAAAAGATGGGTTAAACTAGAAAAATCACTAAGCAATGCACAATTGGGTACCCTCATATGGAACCCACCTCATCACAGGTCTTTGGGAGAAAACACGCACGCTATAACCACTAATACATTGCGCATTTGGGATAGGGTTTACAAGCACTTAAATGGAGAGTTTAATTCACCATTAATAGCACTTAGAAACAATGAATATTTTCAGCCAGGGAGGGTAACGGTGGGAGGGGGATGGGTTAAAAAAGAGGGCACACGTTTGAAAGACATAATGCAAAACGGTAGGATTCTATCACTCACAGAACTTCGGAAAAAAGGCGACATGTTCAAGTTGGATGAATGGAGGTACTTGCAACTATGCCACTTTCTAAGCAGCCTTCCCCAACCGATTAGGGCCGCGGACGATCTGACCCGAATGGAGCGGGTTTTCACGGCCGCTAAGGGGAGGAAAATGATCTCCAAAATATATAAACTACTAATAGAGGGGAGCGACAGGGGAATACCTCCATTCATCCAAAAATGGGAGAGAGATTTGGGCACTAAAGTAGATGCACTCACAATAGGCAAGATATTGAAACTAACCCATAGGTCCGCTATAGATACCAGGTCAGCTGAATCAAATTATAAAGTCATGTCTCGGTGGTACATCACCCCGGCTAAGTTAAGCAAGTTTCTCCCGGGATCTTCGGAGGCCTGCTGGAGGGGATGCCCCGAGAAAGGGACCATGGCCCACCTGTGGTGGGACTGCAGTAAAATTAAGATCTACTGGGCCAAAATTATAGGATACGTGAAGGAAATTACTGGTAACGCACTTGATAACGACCCGTGGGTTATTTTGCTGCATGGCACCAGAGAAGGGATAAAACAATATGAGAGATCACTGGTCCCTCACCTTTTAAACGCTGCCAAGCGAACGATAGCTAGAAACTGGGGCAATTACGATAGCCCACATGTCTGGGAATGGATCGATAGGGTCGAAGATACACGCCAGATGGAGATTTTAAGGAGTAGGGCTGAAGAAAGGATGGGGGATATGGAAAAAATAAAATGGGAAGGTTGGCTGAAATTTAAAAAAACCTGGAGCTTTGTAGAAGCAGTTAGGATTCAGCTATAGCCATTGAGAAGACGGATATCCTGTTGCATACAGACGGTTGAGCGGTGGTGCCGGGGTGACACGGAGGAAGGGAGGGATGGGTGGCAGGGGATAAAATGACTACAGGGAAAGAGAGGGGGGAGGGGCAGCTTTATAGCTTCTGTTTGGGTGTTGTATGATGTATTCCCCTCTTTTTGACAAATCATAAGCAAGTATAGCCACAATGATGTGACGATCAATTGGGACAGTGATGAACGGACAAGTTGATTCGGGTCCCTTGCGAAAGGCTGAACTGATGTGGCAAAAAAAAAAAAAAAAAAAGAAAAAAAAAAAAAAAAAAAAAAAAAAGTCAGCAGCTGCAGTATTTGTAGCTGCTGACTTTAAAAAAAAAAAAAAAAATTTTCAGGTGGACCTCCTCTTTAAGTCACTCTAAATCTACCCAACTTTTATTAGCTGCGTTACATCGGCAATTAATAATTCTCATGAAATGAGATGCAAAATAATAATTCTTAAAACTGTGAAACACAATTCCCCCACTTTGTTTGTACGTGCAAGTATTTGAAATACATGGTCCTTTATCTGCCTCCAGAAATGTAAAAAGGTAATGACTGCAAAGAGTAAAAGAAAAAAAAAAAAAAAAAAAAAAAAGGTAGGGTTTGAAAAAAAGATAATATTTTTGTCAATACTGTCGTTTTGACTATGGCTGCCCCACCAAACCAGGAGAAATACTCGAGGGACCATTTCTCTAAATCCTCCTTTAAAATCTGTATTATGAGAATACATTTTTTTTTTATAACGCTTAAGGTGGGTTTAATCCAGACCCGAGTATTTCAGTGCCCTGTTTACCCATGTGACGGAACAATTTTTCCAAACGAAGGCCAATTTATGAGAGGAGAGAGACAAATTCAATGCCTCTGACTTTTTTTATAATAAATTTTGAGGTTGGAAACATAACCGTAATGTGCAAATGCTTGCATCAAATTTGGAATAGAGATATGAGGTTGTGTGAGGAAAAATAGCAAATCGTCTGCATACGCTGCAGATTTATATTATCTCCTATTGGAAACTCATAAATTTACAGGTTAGCGATTCTTGAAGGGATGAAAGGTTCCAACGTCAATATGAACAATAACGGCAAAAGCGGGCATCCGTGACGTGTGCCATTTTGTATAGTCACTGAATCTCAAAGAGTTCTGTTAATTTTCAATTTAGTCTTAGGATTGTGGTAAAGGGTAGATATCAATGTAACCATGTGATTTTAGCCCAATAGGTTTGCATGTGGCCGTTGGAAAATTCCAAGAAACCACGTCAAAGGCGTTTTCTGCATCTGTAGACAGGAGACCTTTAATGCGATTTACTCATGCCCCATGTATGAGATTTAAGGCTTTGTTGACATTATCCCTGGCCTCTCTTCCAAGCATAAAACCAATTTGCTCTGGGCCAATTAATTTATGTAGTAAGGTATGTTGCGTTTGATATAAAATATACGATTTTTCTACAAGACTGTGATAGAATAGCAAATCAGACTAGTTTGATTGCAGAGATCTGGTTTGTCTGAGAATGTTTTTCAAAACGAATGCCTTAGTAACAATGGGAACTGTTGACAGTTTGGTTGTCAAGCTAAATGATTTTGTAACCATTGTCAAACCGGTAAACAAAAGCCCACATAAAAGCAGTAGCGACAGATAGGAGCCCACTGATGGATTAACACGAGAGCAGGAGGAAGAATCTGTAATAAGTGCAAAATAAGGTGTCTGGTCTCCAGGAGCAGCGGAGATCATGATTACACAGTAACCGGATTGAAGTAACTTTTAAGTGTATTTCTACTGTTACAGGCAATAGGCTGTTGATTTGCTAGGCATTTTCCTTGTTATAGATATCTGTTAGTCGTGATTTGTATTGCTAATATTGTAATAGTTTTGTATGTACAGTATTTTTGTATAGTAAAAGCACATTTCCACACTGCAGATGTCTCAGCTTCCTTGCTTATACCACAAAGTAACCTTGCTAGATAGACGCAAGCAAAACAAAGGGTCTTAGGCGAAGAGCCAGGATTTTTGACAATAATTTAAGATCACGATTCAGTAATGAGATTGTTCTAATTATCGACCAATCTAATACATCTTTGTTTGGATTGGGTAAAACGGTTATACAAGCCATTAGAAAATCCCATGTGGTTCAAGGTTTTCAAAAGATGTGGAGTCAAAATATTAGCAAATGTTTTAAAATAATGAGCTGTGAAACCATCAGGACCTTTTTCCAGGTTTAAGCATGGCTTCAATCAGCCCATCTTTGGTAATCAATTTCTCTAGGTTTTCTATGTCAGATATTGGGAGTTTGAGCATTTCTCTATTAGTCAGGTAGTCCTGTAGAATCTGTGGTCTCATTCTCTAAGGCAGTTGGTTTATGAAGTTTCAGTAAATTATAAAAAGGTCTGGACTGTATGTATCAAAAACCTTAGCAATTTTATTCAGTGGAGTGTAAAGGGGTTCCCTCTGTCTAGAATGGCAAGTATATTTGAAGCAAATATAGATTCTATCAGGGTCCCAGCAAGAAATGTCTGGCTTTTATCATTAGGTTCAATTGCCTTCTAAAAAAAAAAAAAAAAAGGATTCTTTTAGCTTTTAAAATTTAAGAAAGATTGTAATTTATTTTGTGTTTCCAAGAGTTAATTTGCTGTATGTAGTGCAATAGAACTTATTGTTGGTTAACTCAAATCCTTTTTTCTGCCATTTTTCTTTAGCTCCTATACGAATGAATTCTCCTCTAATTACGCATTTGTGAGCTGCCCAAATTATTAAAGGGGAGCGTTCAGATAAGTTCTCAGAGATGTAGGATTTAATGGCCTTAGTTTTTCAATTGTAACTATCTGATCATTTAATAGTGAGAAGTTCATTTTCCACATTCCACTTCTGTCGGTTTTTAGGGGAACCAAGGAATCATGAAATCGGTACATGATCGGAGAGTGTAGCAATAACTATTTTAGCCTCTTGTAGAATAGATAAATCCCTTTGAGAAATAGATATAATCTATAAAGGGAAATTTTCTTGTGCATTGGGGTAAAGCAAGTATAATCCTTATCAGACAGATTTACCACTCTTCAGGTATCCAAAGTTAAAGATGACAGTAAAGACTTATTTATTTTTTTTTTTCTCAAAGTTCTGTTGGATAGACTAGATTTTACATTACATGCGTCTTGTAGAGGGTTTAATGGAACATTAAAAGTAATCTCCCATTATTATGCAACTTAATGCCCTTTAGCTCTTCAATAGGTAAACCAGCCCAATGACCTTAAGAAATTAATACTTTTTATGTGAGCCTTTTGGGTAGTTATTACAATTCCTGCTGTCTTCTGTAGCAAGATTGATACCCCTTTGGATTTTGACTAAGAATTGGTGGATTGGTATACATAAGGACCATTTTTGCTACTTAAAGTCTGTAAAGAACCAGTTTTGAAATGTGTTTCCTTAATAAATATCACTAAGGGCTTCACTTGGTCAAGTTCTCTTATCAGTAAAAGGCTCTTTTCAGTTATATTTAAGTCTTTTATTTTTGTGAAAAATCAAAAAAGGTTTTGTACCTAATGTGCAATAAGACATGTTGATGTTCCAACAAGAAGTCACATGTAACCTTAAAAATCACTAGATCACTTGGAAAAGACAAAAAAATAAATAAATAAAATCGACAAGATTAAAAAAAAAAAGAAAAAAAGAAAAAAAAGGGGACTCCTAGACCCGCACACATCAGCTTCATCGTGGCAAATTGAACGCTTCATATACGGTGCATGCGACGTGGAGAATGGTCAATTCCTCATAGCGAGGCTTGGACTGCACGCACCAGTGCCATCTTGTCTGACAGGAAGTGAATGCAGTATCACACACACTGGGAATGCACCACAGGTTTGCATATCGTTATTGGGGTCACATTATCTATTTAAACTCAGTGGCCACAGCAGGGTAATACCCCAGATGATGTCTCTTTAGAGGAAACGCGTTGGGACGCGCCTTGCTGATGCCATTGTGTTATCTTCACAGTCACTCCTACAAGAGCTTTTTATCTACTCAAATGCGAGTGTTCCTAACTTTTAAATAAATACTTTGTCTATCAAACAGATTTACACTATTTGGAACATTGTTTTATTTCTTGGTCACATCGTGTGAGTACATGGGGAAGATTTGATCCACCCCGTTTTGAGATCACCCACCATATTGGGGGTATTGTCAATTTGAACCATCTGAAGGACAGTGATTATCTCCTATTCGGGCCAGACGTTGCTGACGTGGATGTCCCAATCCATCAGTGTTTTTTCACCATAAGCTTTGAAGACTCATTGGGTGTATGCTCTTTCGAGTCCAATAATTCCGGTAAGCTTCTCATTGCTGGTGGCGGCAGCCATCTCCCATACTCATCCTTCTCACCTACCTTCTCATTGAGGTCATAAGGATATTATTCATCTGCTTGGACTAATCAAATACTTAGTTTCCAATTGTGGACTTTACTATTTTTCATCACGTTTGTGGACTCGCCAAGTTCATCACTTTATTCATTTATTTACGTTCTTACACAATGTGTTATTCAATGTAATGTGTATATAACCTATTTAAACCCAATACTTCTATATGGTCTCTAGTTGCACAGTGACCCATTAGCGCTGCACATTTAATCTGTTGTTATTACTTAACATGCATTGCATGAAGAAAGCTACAACACAGTTATGAGATAATTAATGCCTTTAAACCACCACAGTTAACTGCCTAAACACAGGTAGTACTAGTCTACAATAAAAAAAGTTAACACTTGCACATCCCATTCTAAACTAATTGAGGATCCAATAAAAAACACACAAAAAAAAAAAAAAAAAAAAAAGTTCAATCCTACTCCCTATTATTCACAGTACTGGGGTGAGCAATACAATGATCTAACTAAAACGGTGAGAAATTACCTTCAGAAAACAAGGATTCCTGTATGCTGGTATCCACCTCATGACTACTTTTTGAAGAAATCACAGAGCTGAAAGAGGAATAAAAAAAAAAAAAAAAAAAAAAAAAAAATTTTAAAACATTTTCTTTTTTTAATTTTAAAGGATTTCTATACCAGAACACGCTAATTTTCATGTACAATAAATTTAATTTTTTTTGAAACATATTAAACATGTTAAATATTTTTTTCATAGAGTGGTCAGAAATATGAAGCAAGCACAGGCTGGTGTAAATTTAATATTACTATCAGTAATACTTTTTATCATCAATGCACAAATTGTCTGACAAAATTGAGTATTAGAGGGCATTTCCACCAAATGTGCACTAGAGAAGCCATCTCTTGATTACAACGCCAACACAAAATCAGAGGACTGTGGGAACCATTGTTTCAACCTATCAGGAGTTACATACCAATGGGATAGGAGTTTATATGAAATTTCCTTAAAATGGGAGCATTTGTGTGCAAAGATACATGCATGTTGCCATTGCTCATCATGAAATGTGTTAAGAGCCGATTCCCAGAGTGCTTTAAAGCGGATTGGGCTTGAAGTGCAAGAGGATTGTAGCCAGGCACACACTAGTATTTCCTTGAAGGCAAACAGATTCAAAAGGTGTTAAAGGTCTTAAAAAGGAATGTTTTAGTGTTGTAGTGGAGATGTAATTGTGCATCCATTTTGGTATAACTTGATCTCCTAATTCTATTGTCATAGTTGTATGCAATTTTATTTTTTCCCTTTTGAATACAATTTCTAATCAACAAGAGTGTGTTCATTTATTTGTAGTTTAGATGAAGAGGCAAGTCCTGGGTTAGATCCTCGTGGGGTTAAAGGACCTAGTGAAATGGATAAATCTGAGAATTTAATCAATCAATCACTTGGTGAAAAACTTTTAGGGTTGCACCAATTAGTTTTAGACTATTAGGGCATGAATCATTGTATCCAAGGAGAGAATTGCATTGGTAGAGCACTTAAAGCGGAGCTCCACCCTAAAGTGGAACTTCCGCTTATCGTATTCCTCCCCCCTCCGGTGCCACAATTGGCACCTTTCAGGGGGGAGGGGGGTGCAGATACCTGTATAATACAGGTATCTGCACCCACTTCTGGGACTAGCTAGCCGAAGCTGGCCCGCCCATATCCGAAGATGTCCCGTTGCGTCTTGGGAAACACAGTTCCCAGGACACAAAGGGGACCAATAAAGACGCGCAGCGCAACTCGCGCATGCGCAGTTGGGAACCGGGCAGTGAAGCCGCAAGCTGCACTTCCTGATTCCCTGACAGAGGATGGCGGGGGCAGCCGAGAGACGAGCGATCGCTTGTCATCTTCTGCCGACATCGCTGGAATCTGGAACAGGTAAGTGTCCATTAAAAGTCAGCAGCTGCAGTATTTGTAGCTGCCGACTTTAAAAAAAAAAAAAAATTTCAGGTGGACCTCCTCTAAGTCATTCTCTAAATCTACCCAACTTTTATTATCTGCGTTACATCGGCAATTAATAATTCTCATGAAATGAGATGCAAAATAATAATTCTTAAAACTGTGAAACACAATTCCCCCACTTTGTTTGGACGTGCAAGTATTTGAGATACATGGTCCTTTATCTGCCTCCAGAAATGTAAAAAAGGTAATGACTGCAAAGAGTAAAAAAAAAAAAAAAAAAAAAAAAAAAAAAAGGTAGGCTTTGAAAAAAGATAATATTTTTGGCAATACTGTCATTTTGACTATGGCTGCCCCACCAAACCAGGAGAAATACTCGAGGGACCATTTCTCTAAATCCTCCTTTAAAATCTGTATTATAAGAATACATTTTTTTTTATAACGCTTAAGGTGGGTTTAATCCAGACCCGAGTATTTCAGTGCCCTGTTTACCCATGTGACGGAACAATTTTTCCAAACTAAGGCCAATTTATGAGAGGAGAGAGAAATTCAATGCCTCTGACTTTTTTTATAATAAATTTTGAGGTTGGAAACATAACCGTAATGTGCAAATGCTTGCAACAAATTTGGAATAGAGATATGAGGTTGTGTGAGGAAAAATAGCAAATCGTCTGCATACGCTGCAGATTTAGATTATCTCCTATTGGAAACTCATAAATTTACAGGTTAGCAATTCTTGTAGGGATGAAAGGTTCCAACGTCAATATGAACAATAACGGCAAAAGAAGGCATCCATGACGTGTGCCATTTTGTATAGTCACTGAATCTCAAAGAGTTCTGTTAATTTTCAATTTAGTCTTAGGATTGTGGTAAAGGGTAGATATCAATGTAACCTTATGTGATTTTGGCCCAATAGTTTTGCATGTGGCCGTTGGAAAATCCCAAGAAACTCGGTCGAAGGCGTTTTCTGCATCTGTAGACAAGAGACCTTTAATGCGATTTACTGCTTTTAATGCTTTGTTGACATTATCCCTGGCCTCTCTTCCGAGCATAAAACCAATTTGCTCTGGGCCAATTAATTTATGTAGTAAGGTGTGTTGCGTTTGATATAAAAATATACGATTTTTCTATAAGACTGTGATAGAATAGCAAATCAGACTAGTTTGATTGCAGAGATCTGGTTTGTCTGAGAATGTTTCTCAAACGAATGCCTTAGTAACAATGGGAACTGTTGACAGTTTGGTTGTTAAGCTAAATGATTTTGTAACCATTGTCAAACTGGTAAACAAAAGCCCACATAAAAGAAGCAGTAGAGACATATAAGAGCCCACTCATGGATTAACACGAGAGCAGGAGGAAGAATCTGTAATAAGTGCAAAATAAGGTGTCTGGTCTCCAGGAGCAGCGGAGATCATGATTACACAGTAACCGGATTGAAGTAACTTTTAAGTGTATTTCTACTGTTACAGGCAATAGGTTGTTGATTTGCTAGGCATTTTCCTTGTTATAGATATCTGTTAGTCGTGATTTGTATTGCTAATATTGTAATAGTTTTGTATGTACAGCATTTTTGTATAGTAAAAGCACATTTACACACTGCAGATGTCTCAGCTTCCTTGCTTATACCACAAAGTAACCTTGCTAGATAGACGCAAGCAAAACAAAAGGGGTCTTAGGCGAAGAGCCAGGATTTTTGACAATAATTTAAGATCACGATTCAGTAATGAGATTGGTCGATAATTAGAACAATCTAATACATCTTTGTTTGGATTGGGTAAAACGGTTATACAAACCATTAGAAAATCCCATGTGGTTCAAGGTTTTCAAAAGATGTGGAGTCAAAATATTAGCAAATGTTTTATAATAATGAGCTGTGAAACCATCAGAACCTTTTTCCAGGTTTAAGCATGGCTTCAATCAGCACATCTTTGGTAATCAATTTCTCTAGGTTTTCTATGTCAGATATTGGGAGTTTGAGCATTTCTCTATTAGTCAGGTAGTCCTGTAGAATCTGTGGTCTCTTTCTCTGTAAGGCAGTTGGTTTATGAAGTTTCAGTAAATTATAAAAAGGTCTGGATTGTATGTATCAAAAACCTTAGCAAATTTTATTCAGTGGAGTGTAAAGGGGTTCCCTCTGTCTAGAATGGCAAGTATATTTGAAGCAAATATAGATTCTCTCAGGGTCCTAGCAAGAAATTTCTGGCTTTTATCATTATGTTCATAATACAATTGCCTTCTAAAAAAAAAAAAAAAAAAAAAAAAAAAAAAAAGGAGGATTCTTTTAGCTTTTAAAATTTAAGAAAGATTGTAAATTATTTTGTGTTTCCAAGAGTTCATTTGCTGTATGTAGTGCAATAGAACTTATTGTAATTTTGTTGGTTAACTCAAATCCTTTTTTCTTTAGCTCCTATACAAATGAATTCTCCTCCAATTACGCATTTGTGAGCTGCCCAAATTATTAAAGGGGAGCGTTCATCAGATAAGTTCTCAGAGATGTAGGATTTAATGGCCTTAGTTTTTCAATTGTAACCATCTGATCATTTAATAGTGAGGAGTTCATTTTCCACATTCCACTTCTGTCGGTTTTTAGGGGAACCAAGGAATCATGAAAATCGGTACATGATCGGAGAGTGTAGCAATAACTATTTTAGCCTCTTGTAGAATAGATAAATCCCTTTGCGAAATAGATATAATCTATACGGGAAATTTTCTTGTGCATTGGGGTAAAGCAAGTATAATCCTTATCAGACAGATTTACCACTCTTCAGGTATCCACCAAAGTTAAAGATGACAGTAAAGACTTATTTTTTTTTCTCAAAGTTCTGTTGGATAGACTAGATTTTCCATTACATGCGTCTTGTAGAGGGTTTAATGGAACATTAAAAGTAATCTCCCATTATTATACAACTTAATGCCCTTTAGCTCTTCAATAGGTAAACCAGCCCAATGACCCTTAAGAAATTAATACTTTTTATGTGAGACTGTTGGGTAGTTATTACAATTCCTGCTGTCTTCTGTAGCAAGATTGATACCCCTTTGGATTTTGACTAAGAATTGGTGGATTGGTATACATAAGGACCATTTTTGCTACTTAAAGTCTGTAAAGAACCAGTTTTGAAATGTGTTTCCTTAATAAATATCACTAAGGGCTTCACTTGGTCAAGTTCTCTTATCAGTAAAAGGCTCTTTTCAGTTATATTTAAGTCTTTTATTTTTGTGAAAAATCAAAAAAGGTTTTGTACCTAATGTGCAATAAGACATGTTGATGTTCCAACAAGAAGTCACATGTAACCTTAAAAATCACTAGATCACTTGGAAAAGACAAAAAAATAAATAAATAAAATCGACAAGATTAAAAAAAAAAAAAGAAAAAAAAAGAAAAAAAAAGGGACTCCTACTGGTTAATTAGGAGTTAGGTCTCTTAACCACTTGCAGACCAGGCCATAGCTAAAAAACAGCTACAGCACGGTTGGATAACTCTGGGAGGGCGTACTATAAACACGCTCCCAGAATTGTGTGCCCTGGGAATGTTCATGACCACCAGGTCACCCAGACACGGCGTGTCACAGATCTGGGTGAAGGGCCAATGACAGCAGCCCTTTATCACATGATCACTCTGTACAATGATGGAGTGTTCACTTGTAAACAAACTGAAGCATGCCTGGTTCAGATCCTCCCCTCTCCTCATGCTGATCGGTACAGGAGGGAGCTGGTGCAGCAGCACCGTGGGCTGGATCTGAAGTGCCCACGATGCTGATCAAGTCCCAAGGACACAAGAATGGTCTGACAGGTGGGACTGTCAAAGTTACATGGTGTATGGAGGTATAAAACAAGGAGTGAGAAACAATGGCCTCCGGAAAAGAAAGAATAGGGACGAACTCTGACCCTTAATGGTATTTAAGGCCAATCTCCTTACCCCTACCGATTAGAGAAAGAAAAAGAATTTCCCGCTCACATATTTCTGCAGGTGCCACTTCCCGACTTCACCCCAGGCAAAAAATTATTGTTAGATCCTCTAATTGAAGTTCCCCAAAAGCAGGCTTCCAGGGGCTCAACAGTGCAGAGGACAGGACTCAAGACCATTAGGTCCCGCTGGACTGGGAGTGTTCAAGGAGCAACCCCCACAAGACTCGCTATGTCAGTGTACCAAGTTCTCCTGGGCTAATTCGGCAGAAGCCAAAAACGGGAAAACAACATCAAATAAAGGGAGAACCGATCCTTAACCACTTCCCTACCGCCCACTGTCATATGACGCCCACAAGGTGGATCTCTCATCCTGGGTGGGCGTCATATAATGTCCTCCCATTCCCGGCCGCCTATGGGGGCGCATGCGCCCGCGGCGTCGCTCGGGACCCGGTGCGAGTGCCCGGCGGCCGCGATGTCCGCCGGGCACCCGCGATTGCCCGTTAAAACAACGGGACCGTGCGGGTAAACACACAGCTCCACGTCCTTTCAGTGGCGAGGAGACCGATCATGTGATCCCAGTACGGAGGAACACTGATCGGTCTCCTCCCCTTGTCAGTCCCCTCCCCCCACAGTTAGAATCACTACCTTAGGGAAAACATTAACCCCTGCAGCGCCCCCTAGTGTTAACCCCTTCCCTGCCAGTCACATTTACACAGTAATCACTGCAATTTTATAGCAACGATCGCTGTGTAAATGTGAATGGTCCAAAAATGTGTCAAAAGTGTCTGAAGTGTCCACCGCAATGTCACAGTCACGAAAAAAAAATATCGCAGATCACCGCCATTACTAGTAAAAAAAAAAAAAAAAATGCAATAAATCTATCCCCCATTTTGTACGCTATAACTTTTGCGCAAACCGATCTATATATGCTTATTGCGATTTTTTTTACCAAAAATATGTAGAAGAATACGTATCGGCCTAAACTGAGGAAAAAAAAATGGGATATTTATTATAGCAAAGTAAAAAATAGTGTTTTTTTTTCAAAATTGTCGCTCTTTTGTTTATAGCGCAAAAAATAAAACCGCAGAGGTGATCAAATACCACCAAAAGAAAGCTCTATTTATGGGAAAAAAAGGACGTCAATTTTGTTTGGGTGTAACGTCGCACGACCGCGCAATTGTTAGTTAAAGCGGCGCAGTGCCGAATCGCAAAAAGTGCTCTGGTAAGGAAGGGTGTTAAATGGCCCGGTGCTGAAGTGGTTAAAAAAAAAAAGGTATTTACCAGTACATCTACCCCTATTGGCTGTGGGACTCTCATCCCGGACACACCTGTCCCAACCTGTTGTCTAACTTGGAATCTAGTAGATTTCCCTGCAGAGTTTCCCCTGTACTATTCTATCCCTGGAATATGTATTGGTGATAGAGACAGCACTTGTACTGTACCAGACAGAATGTGGTTCACGTGCCTGAGTCGCATGACCCCTGGTGAGGCCCTGGTGGTTGATATATATGCCTACAGAGGCATTTATAGATTGAACCTACAACCGGTTTGTCCTATAAATCCAGAGCAAGGCGTACTGGCCAAAAATTCCAAGATATTAATGGACAGTATTCTCTCGAATCAACTTGGAGAGACTGGAAACAGTGGTTATTCTCCAAATTCCTGAAAAGGAAAATAACCACCAATTTTTTCCCCGCAACAGCTCAGAAACAGAGCCTTACGGAAATCCAACGCCTGGATCTTCAAGTTCCAGACAGAGAATGATCATCTCACAAGACCTGGAGTAGGACTGTATGTAGGGAACGTGCTTTGACCTAAAACAGTTTCCTCCTGTAGAAATATATCAAAGGAACCCCTGGAACCGACTGCTACCCGAGCAAAGATTGAGGCAATGAGTATTGAGATGTCTTCAGAAAGCCGAGCACTGGGGCTAGACCCTTTTTGAACCCTCCGGAGCTATGGCCAACCCAAAAGGAAAGATTCACCAAAAAAAAATAAAAAAACGGCTTTCCACTGCAAATACAGAAATCCTTGATGAGCCTGGAAACAAACCACCACATGAAGACATGTGTTTACAGATGTTTATGGACCCTTACATCTATCTCTTGCAGAGAGGTCATCACTAAACAAATCTAGCCTATTTGAGAACACCAGGATGTTCAGCGGCTTGAGATCTTAAGATAGACCTCATGTCCCCATTTGGTTTTGGAACCGCTACCATTTAATTGTCTCACAATAATGAGCCCATAACTTCTGCTCCAAGAGCAAATGCAAGGCAAAAGACTGACAACTCTGTGGCAGACCCAGACAGTCCCAAGAGGTGCACTTAACCTACCAGGTTTCTGCCGGCTAAAGATGGAACAAACCACCTCAGAGACTGCCCTAAGATACTCCCAAAACACAGCCGCCTCAGTTGCCTCCCTCACCCAGGTGGGTAAAAGCTAATACTAACCAGGCTTGATTCAGGTTAGGCTTCGATCAACCGAGATGAGACGCACATGATCAAGTTGATGCGACCACAGTGATGAAAAATGAATGAGTCTGGAAACACTGCAATGCCAAACACCACACAGTGGCTCAGAGGCACCTGACACCACTGTCCAAATCGGGAGATGTGGACCCCGCCAGATCCCTGAACCTGAGTGGTGTACCTGCCTCTCTTTTCTGGAACCATTTAACTGGTATAACAGGTACATAACGCAGTAACTATATTAGCCAACCTAATATACAATCCTCCAAGGATGCACGCCTAAAACAGTCTTGGTTTACCTCTATGCAACCCCTAAGGTATGCAAGTACCCAGGTATGCCGTTATGCAAGTACCTAGATATGCAAACATGCAGGCATACAAGTATTCTTGCCATTCATGAATTTAGGTATGCAGTTCAAGACCAATAAGCACATACTCATGTCGTTCCAGGCAAATAAGCCCATTTGCATGTAGTCCTAGGCAAATAAGCACATATTCATGTAGTCCCAGGAAAACAAGTACATATGTATACAGCTTAATGTAAATAACGTATGCAGTACAAATGAAAAGATGCCAGCATGTGTTTAAGCAACATGAATCTATGGAAGCATGTGCTTATGCAACTATGCATAAAACATGTGTCCCTATAAAACACCCATTTATACAAAATGTGCCCATGGAAACATGCATTTAAGCAATAAGCAAGCATGAGTTTGTGAAAACGTGTTTATACAACATTACGCAACATGCATCTATGCAGACATGTAGAAACATACATCTTTATGCAACCATGTAACACAATGTATATTTATCCCTTTCATGACTAAGCCTATTTCTGACATTTGGTGTTTACAATTTCAAATCCCTATTTTTTGCTAGAAAATTACTTAGAACCCCCAACATATTTTTTTTATCAGAGAATCTAGAGAATAAAATGGCAATTGTTGCAATATTTTATGTCACACGGTATTTGTGCAGCGGTGTTTTAAATGCAACTTTTTGGGAAAAAGGGACACTTTCATGAATTTAAAAAAAAACAGTAAAGTTATCCCAATTTTTTTGTATAATGTGAAAGATAAGGTTACGCTGAGTAAATAGATACCAAACATGTCATGCTTTACAAATTGCACACACTTGTGGAATGGCGACAAACTTTGGTACCTAAAAATCTCCATAGGCAACGCTTTAATTTTTTTTTTTTTTTTTTTTACGGTTACCAGGTTAGAGTTACAGAGGGGGTCTAGTGCTAGAATTATTGCTCTCCCTCTGATGATCGCGGCAAAACCTCACATGTGTGATTTGAACACCGTTTACATATGCGGGCGCAACTTCCGTATGCGTTTTCTTTGCTGCGCGAGCTCGTGGTGACGGGGGTGCTTTGAACATTGTTTTTTTTTTTTCTTATTTCATTTTTATATTATTAAATTGTGTGTTTTTATTTTTATTTGATCACTTTTATTGCTGTCACAAATAATGTAAACATCCCTTTACAGGAGACTGGAATGAAGCGGTTTCCGTCTTCATTCCAGTTTGTCACTACCCGCCAGAAGCAGCGGATGTTTGATCGGGCCTTCCGGGAAGAGCGGCGTGAGACGTCCCCTCCCGCTCCTCCGGTATAACAGCCGAGCGGCTTTTAGCTGCATCGGTTGTTATACCTGGATAGCCAATCGCCCGGTCTAAAGAACGGTACCGGGATAATGCCTGCAGATGCGGGCATCATCCCGGTATAACCCCCGAAAGCCGAGTACGCATATCTGTCTACGCTCCGCAGGAAGGGGTTATACTAACATGTACATCTTTAAGCAAACGTGTATAACCATGTATATTTATGTAACCACGTATAAACATGCATCTTTGTACAACCATGTATCTTTATGCAACCATTGCATGTACCATTGAATATGCTTTTTCAAATGGATCCGATTGAAGTCCATGATTCTTAATAGAACCGTCCAGACCTCCAAATATGCTCCAAGAGCACATGCATCACATTAGTTACCACCAAGTAGTTGTATAACCCAAGTAGTTATAACAACAAGCTCTGTGTCCTGTGATGTACGACAAAGAAAAAAAAAAGAGCCTTTAATATCACTTTAATGAACAGAAACAGTAAGGCTATTTTCACACTGGGGCGTTGGGTGCGCTGGCGGTAAAGCAGCGCTATATTTAGCGCCGTTTTAGCGGCGCATTTCAGCCGCTAGCGGGGCGGTTTTACAACCCGGGAGCGCCCGCAAAGCGCATTGTTTTCAATGGGAGGGGGCGCTTTAGGAGCGTAAATACACAGCTCCTACAGCGCACCAAAGATGCGGCTTGCAGGACATTTTTCAGCGTCCTGCAAGCGCACCGCTCCAGTGTGAAAGCCCTTTGGGCTTTCACACTGAAGACACAGCAACGGCTGTTTCAGGTCGGTTTGCAGGCGCTATTTTTAGCGCAATATCGCCTGCAAACCGCCCCAGTGTGAAAGGGGCGTTCGTGGCAAAATTCTAGGTAGACCCTCTTTCCTCTACCATTAGAGGCACTGGGATTTAGCCGCGAAAACTGGTGCAGAATAATATTTTAGTGGCGTTTAAAAAAAATACCCAATGAAATGTTAATATGACATTTAAAATCTCACCCAGGCCATTTTCCTCAGGTATGAAACTCAAGGATTTTTCTTGATTTCACAGGTTGACATATTCGTATGTACATGCAGTATTGAAAAGAATCATCTTTGATATGGATTAAAGAAATGTGTATAGGGCAGCCTTTCAGAAATGTGGAAATTTATAAAGCTTTGCAAGGAAAAACAGCTTAAGTTCATGTAAGGCTGCTTTAATCTACTTCAAAGCAGAGCCTACTTTTTAGTGCATTAATCATGTTTTTAATTGGCACAGGCTAAACCCTCAACCACTAAAACTGAAATTAATGTGAATATGAGGCCATATTTATGAGCTATTTCTTTTCAAGAATTTACTTTTGTTTGCCAGGAGGAAACACAATACAAAATAGGTTTCTATATGCTTGCTGGCAGTTTATATTCTGGAAATCTAATCTATATTTGTACCATATGGCTAGGTTTGTTAACATCGAACCATCACACCTATATGTGCATGTTGGACCTCCCATTTCAAAACCCACTAAATTTAGATGTGCCTTCTGTTCAAGGATATAGGATATAGCAGCAAAGGCCCACTAAAAAGATGTTGCAAGAAGTCTGTGGGAATTTGTGCCATTCTTCATTCTCCCCATAAAAAAAAAAAAAAAAAAAATGCAATTGGCACATGGGGTGATGCCCACCCCCCTTTAAACACAATTCGTTCAGGAAATGTGACTTCTGGAAGTGGCTGCATTATAAAATGTACAGGAGGACATCTTGTTTAAAATGTAGTAGTATGTTCATGGTACGATTAGAATGCTGCTTTACAAATAGGCCCCTTTTAAAAAAAAATAAAAAAAAAAGTGAACATAATTCAATTTAGCTGAAACACACAGCTAAAAATCAACAAGCCAATAAAATAAAGTTTATGAAACATTATCTACTCACATATCTTCTATTGCATGTTTCTTCCTTCTCTTTACTACGATCACATTACTGGTTTCACAGTGAGGGACAACCTCTTCCACATTACTATGGGAAGTGGCCAATACTGTTTGGTGCTTGCTCTGTCCACTGCTGGGGGATTGTTCCACCAAGTCCAATTCAGTGTTTCCATGATATGTCACTGACACAAAGGAAGCCAGCACTTCTTCCTGGAGAAAAATGCATAACAAAAGAGCAAAGTTCAGATAGGGTTTATGTACAAAACCTATTAATAAAGGCTAAATGCACCTTTAAGGGAAAGATAAATGTACGTATTTTTGCAGGAAAAATAATGTGCATTTATTATTATTTTTTCCTCTGGAAGAGTCAAAAGGATTGAACCCATGATCAGTGGTTTGCAGGTATAATGTCAGGCTCCTGCAGACACATGCTCTAGCTTTTAGTTTTTTTTTAACAAAGGAAAGGTCTATGAATTATGGTTGTGAGATTTGAGAACTAGTAGCTGTCTACCACAGTGGAAGATGGGACTTGTAGTTTTTTCAGCCAAGCCAATTTTAAGGCTACTTTCACACCGATGCTTCCCATTGATTTCAATCTACATCGCTGCATACACCGCTCCTACAGCGCTGCATACACCGCTCCTACAGCGCTGCATAGATGCGGCTTGCAGGATTTTTTTGGGCGTCCTGCCAGCGCAACGCTCCAGTGTGCAAGCACTCAGGCTTTCACCCTGGAGTGAGAGGAGAGGCTCTTTACAGGCGCCATTTTTAGCACTAAAGCGCCTCAGTGTGAAAGCAGCCTTAATATGACATTTTTCTGTGTACTTCGGCTAGTCTCTGCTCCTCTCGCAGTCCCGCTAATCAGTGGAGGTGGGCGGGACTGCGAGAGGAGCCGAAGTACACTCGGCTTGATATATCTCGGCTCTGCTCGCTCTTCTCCGCTCACATTCAGCGTAAATCTGCACCAAATTTAAATCAGTGAACAGCTGAAGAGACTGGCAAGGCTGCAAAGGCACTGGACAAGGCTGCAAATGGACACTGATGAAGCTGCATTGATGGGCCTTTAAATGCAAGTTTTTTTTCCCTTAAAATTCCCTCCTAAACTTGGGGTGCGTGTTATACGCCGATAAATATGGCATAGAGATAGAGATGGAGATAGAGAGCTGACAGCTCTTCAGAGGGTATTTGATAGGTGGTGAGGAAGCATTAAGTCACCTCCTCGTCACCTTTTTAACCCAGAAGAACCTGCACCAACGCTGTGGCAGTGTGCCCCATTCAGTTGCTTTGCATTGGGGTGTGGCAAAAAGTATTCCCCATGTTTGCGGCGGGCAGTACTGCCTGCCAAAACATGACAGGGAATCATTAATTTGCCGTACCATAGCAAAGCAACTCGCCATGTGTACAGCCCCCCCCATGCCTTTGCAGCTTAAGGGGGAGTGGATGGAAGGGCAGGAAAAATGCAGTTCAACTACCTAAAATGAATGCCAACATTTAAAATCAATCAGTGAACTGCGGAGCTATCAAGGTATACGGCTTTGGTAAAAATGAAAAAGCTCATTCAGATAGCCAAAAATATGAAAAGTAAAAGGCTTTTTAACCGCTTCCCGACCGCCTCATGTAGCTATACGTCTACAGAATGGCACGGGCAGGCAAAACCACGTACCTGTACGACCGCTTTAATTTGCCTGCCCGTGGGTCGCGCTCGCGACCCGGTCGGGAGCTCCGTGACCCCGGCCGAGGGACCAGCGGACCCGATCGGGCTACGGAGCTGAAGAATGGGGAGAGGTTTGTGTAAACAAACCTCTCCCCGCGCTTCCTACTCTGCCTGTCATTGATTGGCTGTTCCCGGTCATCGGGAAAGCCGATCAATGACGTCAGACGTCAGCCCCACACCCTAATGTAAAAAAAAAAAAAAAAAAAAAAAAAAAAAAACCACACACGTCACAGCCCATAACCCCTCCCCTCCCCCTAGTGGTTAACTCTTTCACTACAACTGTAATTTATACAGAAATCAATGCATTTAAATAGCATTGATTTCTGTATAAATGACAATGGTCCCAAAAACGTGTCAAAAATGTCCGATGTGTCCGCCATAATGTCGCAGTCACAATAAAAAAAAAAAAAAAAAATAAATCGCTGATCGCCGCCATTACTAGTAAAAAAAAAAAAATATTAATAAAAATACTATAAAACTATCCCCCATTTTGTAAACGCTATAACTTTTGCGCAAACCAATCAATAATCACTAATTGCGATTTTTTTAACCAAAAATATGTAGAAGAATACGTATCGGCCTAAACTGAGGAAAAAATGTTTTTTTATATATTTTTTGGGGATATTTATTATAGCAAAAAGCAAAAAATATTGCATTTTTTTCAAAATTGTCGCTCTATTTTTGTTTATAGCACAAAAAATAAAAACCGCAGGGGCGATCAAATACCACCAAAAGAAAGCTCTATTTGTGGGAAAAAAAGGACGCCAATTTTGTTTGGGAGCCACGTCGCACGACCGTGCAATTGTCAGTTAAAGCGACGCAGTGCCGAATCGCAAAAAGGGGCCTGGTCCTTTGGCTGCCAATTGGTCCAGGGCTGAAGTGGTTAAAAAAGGTTATGAATTTACTTTGACGTGACATTCTAAAAAGGCCTACAAAGTTAACATATGAGTGATAAAAAAAAATAAATAAAAAAAAATATTAATATCTAAGGAAGACAGGGAAGGAGAGACACATACCGATTGTGCTTCTGAGGTTTCCAGCTCCACATTTTCAACAAATCTGCAAGCAGCAATTATACCCTGAATAGCAACACGCCTGTGTTCTCTGTAATGAAGTCGATCAATATGTGCTTTAAGTTCATCAATTGTGGATAACATTATTTCTACTGAAGAAAAATAAATTTTACGGTCAAATACAGGTTTTATTATTGGCAAAAAAAAAAGTAGAAAAATAATGTCCAAATACAAAGAAGAGTACAAGTCAAAGTCAGAAATACAAATATTTAATCCGGAGTAACATTCCACAAAAAAAAAAAATAAATAAAAAAGGAATGCGGACAAAACATCTCCAAAACATGTTAACGGTATTGGATGAGACTTCTATCAAAGAGTATATGGTTAAGTTAGGTACATATGTGGAAAGCGTAGTTAACAACTTGCTTGTCGCGCTTTAAATGACAATTGCACGGTCATGCTACACTGTAGCAAAATGAAAATTATTTTTTTTTTTACACAAATGTTAGCATTTAATAATCACTGGGGTTTTTATTGTTTTGCTAAAGAAACAAAACATTTTTGCTGACCAGTAATTTTTCTCCTTCACTGATGAGGCGGTACTGGTGGGCACTGATTGGCAGCACTGATTGGCAGTGCTGTGGGCACTGACTGATGACCCTGTAACAGAAGCTGGTTACCGGCTTTCTTTTCTTCACGCTGTCAGAATGAGGAGGAAAAAAAAAAGAGCAGAGAACCCGCTTTGGTTTACTTCAGTGATCAGCTGTCATTGGCTGACAGCTTATCACGTGGTAAAGGGCTGCTGTGATTGGCCCTTTACCCTGTTCTGTGATCAGCGGACGATCAGAGAGCGCACCGCCCGTACGTCGCAGGGGGCACCCTCCGGTGCCCTCCCAGCACTGCGCTGTAGCTGTCTTTCGGCTATAGCACGGGCAGAAAGTGGGAAACATACTGTATATTTAGATCATCATTGAGATTTCTTGAATATGCACATCCAGCAATTAAAGTTAGAGAAGATTTTTTTAGTCCTGCATACTTGGAACAAGTTGTTTACGATACAAATGCTTTAGAACCTCGACAAGGAATTCCCAGTAATAAATACTCTGTATTATCATTAATAACTTATGCAAATGTAATGCGAGCCACAACACTTACTAAAATATTCAACAGTTGTCTGTCTTTTGATGGGTCACTAAAGCTAGCCAAACATGAACTTGGGTGGCCTCATCTTTCATAGATATTGAAGTAAAAATCTAAACCTAAACAACATTTACTCTCTGCTTGAAAAAAAAAAAAAAAAATGTCTTCATCAGTTTAGGTCAATATGTATTCTGATACATATTTTTGGTAAAATAAAATGCCAATAAGAGTATATCGATTGTAAAAAAGCGATAACTTTGGCGCAAACAAAAACTATGGGATTTTTTTTTTTGATTTTTTTTACTAGAAATGGCGGCAATTAGTGGCTTATAGGGGGACTGCGATATTGCGGCAGACAGTTGGGACACAAACTTTTTGGGTACCATTAACACTAATACAGTTATCAGTGGTAAAAAATAGGATTTTTAAAACAGCTTAAGTGTAAAATCCTTTTCTTTGAAGTACATCAGGGGACACAGATCCATAGTAGTTACTGTGTGGGTTATAGCCCACCTTCAGGTGATGGCCACTGGCACGCCCTAAGACAAAGTGCACTCCCTATATAACCCCTCCCACTACTGGGAGTACCTCAGTTTTGTAGCAAAGCAATACACATGTATACCAAGAAGGGAGGGACCCCTGTGTCCCCTGATGTACTTCAAAGAAAAGGATTTTACAGGTAAGCCGTTTTAAAAATCCTATTTTCTTTTCATACATCAGGGGACACAGAGCCATAGTAGTTACTATGTGGGATGTCCCATAGCAATTCCAACTGAAGGGAGGGAGACAACAAAAGTAGGGCACCAAGAGACTAGAGGAGTTATACTGCTGCCTGCAGTACACTGCGCCCAAAGGCGATATCCTCATGACCTTTTACATTTACTTGATAGAATCTGGTAAATGTATGGATTGAAGACCAATTTGTGGCCTTGCAGATCTGAGCCATGGAGGCTTGGTGATGCACTGCCCAAGAAGTACTAACAGCCCTGGTGGAGTGCGCTTTAATATGAAAAGGAGGAATTTTCTTTTTCTTTAAACCTTAAGCATGAACAATCACTTGACAAATACATTTAGAAATGGTAGATTTTGACGCAGCCTGTCCTCTTAGGACCGTCTGGCAACACAAACAAAACATCTGTTTTAAGAATCTGAGCAGTCGCAATAGACCTATACCGCTCTCACCACACCAAAAGAATGTAGTGACTTTTCTTCCACAGAACGAGGTTCTGGAAAAAATTAAGGCATTACAATTTCCTGGTTTGAATGAAAACCTGACAGAAAATTAGGATGAGGCCCCAATACAACCTTATCCTTATGAATAATCAAGGAAAACAGGAAAAAAAACTGCCAACTCTGATACTCTCCTTGCAGAAGATATGGCAACCAAGAAAACTATTTCCCTCGTCAAGAGGGTCAAGGGAATATCTTGAATCGGTTCAAAAGGCTGTTTTTGTAAAGCCGACAGGACCCAAGGGTTCAGGGGTGACTTAACTGGGGGATTAATCCGCGTTACCCCCTGGATAAGGTTACGAACCCAAAAGTGTGAAGTGGTCGTTGAAAAAACACTGTTAAGGCCGATACCTGGCCCTTGATAGTGCTCAAGGCCAGCTTCATTCCGGATCCCATCTGTAGGAACTCAAGGATCCTACCTATGATACATTTCCTGGGGTGCCAACCCCTGGATTCACACCAGGAGACATATGCCTTCCAGACTCTATAATATAGGATTCTGGAGGCCGGCTTCCCAGCATTAACCAAGGTAGAAACTACTGAAGGTGGCAGCACACGGTCCTTTAGAATGTGGGTCTCAATAGCCAAACCGTTAAATTTAGCATTTATAAAAAGGTAGGATTGAACACCAGGCCTTGAGAGAGAAGGTCTGGGCACAGGGACAGGGTCCCCTATCGCCATCCTTATGTACTCGGCAAACCAAGATCTCCTGGGCCATGCTGGGGCCACCAGAATCGGCTCATTTCCCTCTTGCTTGATCCTGCGTAGGAGACGCGGAAGCAGCAGAACAGGAGGGAACGCATAGATCAGTGAAAACTGATCCCATGGAAAGACCAAGGCATCTGTTCTGTATGCCATCGGATCCCTTGTCCTTGACACAAAGTTGTCGATCTTGTTGTTGAACCTGGACGCAAACAGATCCACGTCCGGAACTCCCCATTTTTGTCATATTGACAGAAAGATGTCTGGGTGAAGGGACCATTCGCCTGGGAACAATTGTTGGCGACTCAAGTAGTCTGCCTGCCAATTCCCCATCCCTGGAATGAAAATTGCCAATAGGCAAGGGATGTTGTTTTCTGCTCAAGACAGAATATGATTCACCTCTCTGGGCCGCACTTCTCGTGCCCTTTTGGTGATTGATATAAGCCACAGCTGTGGCATTGTCGGATTGGATTTTGACAGGATAATTCCGTAGTCTGAGCGACCAGGCCTTTAGGGCCAGGCTTACTGCCCGAATCTCTAGAATATTGATGGGCAAGGTCAACTCTGATTTGGACCACTTCCCTTGGACAGACGCTTCTTCCAGGACTGCTCCCCAGCCCAAAAGTCTGGCATCTGTTACCACTTTCCAGGTAACCGGTAGAAAAGGATTTTTTTCTTTTTGAAGATTTTTGGATATTAAACCACCAATTGAGGCTCTGACGCACTTTGGTGCATAAACGCATCGGGAAGTCCAGAGTTTGGACCTTCTTGTTCCAAGTTGACAGGATACTGTTTTGCAGCAGTTTTGAATGAAACTGCGTATAAGGAACGGCCTCAAAAGAAGCCACCATTTTTCCCAATAAACTCATGCAAGGATGAATACAGGGGGTCCCTTACTTACAACCATCCGACTTACAAACGACTCCTACTTCCAAAACGGAGGAAGACAACAGGAAGTGAGAGGAAATCCACCCCTGGGAAGGGAAATTCACTCCTGTAAGAGTTAATATGGGAAAAGGTGTCTCCACTGATGCTTTATCACCAGTCCATGTTTCCCTAACAACCCAAAATAACCTTCTCTGTTATCTAAAAAACGTAAAAATAGATTTTTTGGCTGGAGCTACACTTAAAAAATTTACCTGTTCCGACTTACAAACAGATTCAACTTAAGAACAAACCTACCGTCCCTATCTTGTTTGTAATCCGGGGACCCCCTGTAGAAGGGTTCTTCTTTGTTTTGACCAACCGAATCAGTTCCTTTAAGGAACCGATTTTCTGGGGCAAAAATACCCTTTTCTGGACTGTATCTATGATCAGCCCTAAGTACTGCAATCTCCTTGATGGGTTTAAGGAGGATTTTTCTAGGTTGAGGATCCAACCTAAAGTATTCCAGGTAGCCGACTACGGTGACCAGACTTTGGTTTAAACGGGCTACCAACTGATCTATCAACATAGATCGTCCAAGTAGGCTAGTATAGTTATACTTTGAGCCCTTAACCTGGCTAAAGGAGAAGCCAGGATTTTTATAAACACTCGAGGTGCAGTAGCTAGCCCGAAAAAGGTAGAGCTGGAACTGGAAATCAAGATTTTCTACCTCGAAGTGTAAGATCTGGCGTCAATCGACAAAGGATGCTTCTCTCCATGTGCCGAAGTTCTCCCCCTTGTAGGAAGGAGACTACGGATCGGATAGACTCCATGCGAAAAAAATAAAAGAAAAGGAGTTTAGATCTTTGAGATCCAGAATGACCATTTGGATTTAACCAAACCCCAACCTCTGCTCTTACATGGGGACCAACACCTAGACACTGGCGAAAAAACTGAGGTACACCCAGTAGTGAGAGGGGTTATTTAGGGAGTGTAATTTTTGTCTTAGGGCATGCCAGTGACATTCACCTGAAGGTGGCCTACAACCCACATAGTAACTACTATGGCTCCGTGTCCCCTGATGTATGAAAATAAATATGCTCGGTCACTGTACGAATGACACTGGCAGGGAAGGGGTTAGACATCAGGGGTGATCAAAGGGTTAACCGTTCGCCTAGCCAGTGTTTGTGCACTTTGTGGGAGGCATTGATCCATGTGCCTGCTTTCACTACTACTGACGGAACGACGATCTGCCTTGTTTACATAGGCAGAGAGACAGAACGGCGGACATCGAGTTAGGTAGTACCTGCAGATGAGCGCCCGCTGTGTCGAATCACAGCGGGAGTGGGTCGCCGGTGGCGCTCATGTGTGCACCAGACCCAGAAGTGATGGATCACGTACTAGGCACACAGAGCGGCCATCCTCACACAGTATATGTAGCGGAGGGGCAGGTCAGGGGTGCGATAAATACAAACAAACCAAACAAAACACACACACACCTGAAATTATATATTTTTTACCACCTGTGTGAACTAAGCCTTACAAATTATGTAAGGAGGATACATTTTTCTCTAAAAGAAATGTGTAGTTTGAAAACAAACCTTTATTATCACTACAATACTTGTGAAATGTTGCTGGCGTTTGTGGGTATGGATGATATCCCCCAATGGTGATTTTTCTTTGGATATCAGCTTCATGCTGAGTTTTCATCCATTTAATAAAATCTTTTACTTTTTCATCACTTGTATAGGGCTGTCCTTTATGATAATCTGAAAGACAACATATCATAATTACTGCAAACTTGTGAAATCATTGAGACATCGGGATAACACACCATATACAAATATACATCACAAATTCTGGTCTACAGCAGAGACATGCGTTCCCATAAGGCTAGGGCTACACAAATGGCTTTCAGTTGATTTACTTGTGGCACATTCAATGTTAGTAGGAGGTGCCAAGATTGTGCAACTGATCTCATTGACTACACAACGCCACAATACAGTGAAGTAGCAGAAACTACTAGCACTTAACTTGTAACTTAAGGCATATTAGTAAGTTTTAGATAGAGAGGGATGAGACCTGTAAAATATTTTTATTGCTGTCCGTGCCCCAATTAGGGAGATTCACCCTCTCCATTTGTCATGTTTACCACCATCATCGAAAGTGAAAGAAAATTTGTTCTCAGAACAGTAAGGAGGGGAAATCTTCCAAAGGGGATACCAGTTTGATTTTTATACAAAGTGCCATTTCTTCTTCTGAAGAGTTGCTAATTTACTAGTGTTTCTCAGTTCATTTAATGCTGCACTAAGTTTGAGAATGAAGTGGAATTCCGGCTGTTGCCAATCTCCGCCTGTGAGCAGGGCCAAGTCGTGCTCTGTGCGTCTAAGGATGCGCAGAGCTCGGCTTGGGATTAAGCCCGCAAATGTGCCACCATAGGGAACACCTTCCTACGATTGGGGCTGCTCTGTGCAAAACAATTGCACAAAGTAGTTAAGTACGACATCCTTATTAAAAAAATAAAAGCTTTACAGTCAGTTTAAGTCTCTGGTGGAGTCCAAAAAAATTACACTGATAATCTGCAACATTTATAAAAAAAGACATTTGGCCTACTATAACTTTTACTGCTGCTATTGCAGTGTGCATTTTCTTGGATAATTTGTAATTGGCTAAAAAGGAAAGTGAAGGAATACCGTATTTATCGGCGTACAACACACTTTTTCCCCCTGAAAATCAGGGGAAAAGTGCGGGTGCGTTTTATACGCCGAACCCTGCTGTCTCTGAGGGAAGAGGAGCGAGCGCCGCTGATTTAGACCCCTTTCACACTGAGGCGCTTTACAGGCGCTACAGTGCTAAAACTAGCGCCTGTAAAGCGTCTCTTTCACGGGCTTTCCAAGGGCTTTCACACTGGATCGGTGCACTGGCAGGACGCTAAAAAAAGTCCTGCAAGCAGCATCTTTGGAGCGGTGTATACACCACTCCTGCCCTTTAAAATGAATGAGCATCGCTGCAGAATCGGGTTGTAACCCTTTTTCGTCCGCTAGCGGGGGTTAAAACTGCTGAAAACCCCTGCAAAGACGACGGTAAAGCGACGCTAAAAATTGCAGCGCTTGACCGCCGACAGCCCAGACGCCCCAGTGTGAAAGGGGCATTACATAGAGCAGCGATCTCCTGTGTACCCGGTGCTCCGTCACACAAGGCCACGCCTCCTGGCCCCGCTTTGGGCCACTGTTCTGTCTATCATATGAGCAGGGCCAAGAGGTACACAGGAGGGTCTGTGCAATTCAGCGGCGCTCGCTCCTCCCTCCTCTTCCCTCGGAGACAGCGGGGATAATCCAACACTGGCGAGGCTGCAATGACGGGAAAGGTGAGGCTGCAGATGGGCACTGAGCAGGCTGCATTGTTGGGCAATTTAATGGCTGCAGATGGGCACTGAGCAGGCTGCATTGTTGGGCAATTTAATGGCTGCAGATGGGCACTGGTGTGGCTGCATTGACGAGCTGTGACCCTAATTTTGCTTCAAAGTTCCTTATTTAAAATGTCAATTTTTTTCCTGAAACTTCCCTCTTAAAATATAGGTGCATGTTATACGCTGATAAATGCAGTAATTAAAACGGAACTCTCAACAATATAAAACTTTTTGGTTAACTTCAAATTTAAATCAAGAATTACACATTTTTAAGACATGCACTACATGAATCAGAAGCTCGCTCAGTGGAGATGGTGGACATGGCTTATTTGAGGGAGTTGTGACATTTCCTAAAACCATGACCTTTGTCCCTTTGAACAAGGCAGACATGAAAACGGTGCAACATATAGGCATCAGTGTGTGAAAAATTCCCAGGTCTTTCATGGCAGTTTTCTGGTTTAAAAGGACATAATTCTTAGAGCAGGTTAGGATTTTATTGTATAAATCTAAAAAGATAAATAGCAAGCCTGCCTCAAATGAGACAAAATTACATACTGCTCAATTTGTTAAAATTTTCTGTCTGCAACACTGTTAACTGCTTGCCGACCAGCGCATGGCGATGTACGTCGGAACAATGGCACGGCTGCGCAAATGGGCGTACCTGTACGTCCCCTTTTAAAGACACGGCTTAGTGGGTGCTCGCCGCGTACTCTGTAAGCGTGCCTGCAGACTTCATGTCCGCCGGGGGTCCGTGATGGTGACATGGAGCGGCAGAACAGGGAGATGTAAACAAGGCATTTTCCTGTTCTGCCTAGCAACATGACAGGGATCTACCGATTCCCGTCATCGGGAGCAGTGATCCGTGTCATGTTGTAGTGAGCCCATCCCCACCACAGTTAGAATCACTCCCTAGGCCACACTTAACCCCTCGATCGCCCCCTAGTGTTTAACCCCTTCCCTGCCAGTGTCATTTTACACAGTAATCAGTTCATTTTTATAGCACTGATGGCTGTATAAATGTCACTGGTCCCAAAATAGTGTCAAAAGTGTCCGATGTGTCCGCCGCAATCACAATGAAAAAAAAAATAAAAAAAAAAAAAAAAAAAAAAAAAAAAAAAAAATCGCAGATCGCCGCCATTACTAATAAAAAATTATTTATTTTTTTTAATAAAAAAAGCCATAAATCTATCCCCTATTTTGTAGACGCTATAACTTTTGTGCAAACCAATCAATATACGCTTATTTTGATTTTCCTTTACCAAAAATGTGTAGAATACAACATATCGGCCTAAACTGAGAAAGAAACTTGTTTTTTTATATATAATTTTTGGGGAATGTTTATTATAGCATAAAGTAAAAAATTGCTTTTTTTTTCTTCAAAATTGTCACTCTGTTTATAGAGCAAAAAATAAAAACCCCAGAGGTGATCAAACACCACCAAAAGAAAGCTCTAATTGTGATAAAAAAAAAAAAAAAAAGACAGACATCAATTTGGTTTGGGTGCAACGTCACACGACCGCGCAATTGTCAGTTAAAGCGATGCAGTGCCGTTTCGCAAAATGTGCTCTGGTCAGGAAGGGGGTAAATTCTTCCGGGGCTGAAGTGGTTAAAAATATCCCACAACTTCTCTGCTAGTATAGACCTGCTACTGTATTCATTGGCTATATAAAATGTAATCATCCTCTCTAGTCTTAAAAACAAACAAACAATTAACACCACAGGCTATTTAACATTAGGAAAGCATTTTGAGAAAAGCAAGCTCACAAATAATTGAAATGATTGCTTTGGCTTACATACTAGATATAAACACCTGACTTTCATTGGAGGTTGTAAGGTAAGCGTGGCAAATTGCATCCTCCGGATATTCATGCACCACACGCATCTGTGTGCACACCAGATATGTCACTATGAAAAAAAAATAAAATAAAAAAAAAAAAAAAAGTTTAAGGGCTGCCGGAGTAGGCTAGTGTACATGAAGCCTAAGTGTGGTCCAGAACAGCAAACCAAGAGGATAAAACAAACTTAACATACCTTAGGGAGGGAAACAGCTGATAAAACCTTCAACTGAAGGTAAATATTTAGAACAGAAATATGGGACTTTACAAGCGCACAAACATAAATTAATATAAAAGTAGAAATTTATTTTAGAAAAATTAACAAAAACATATAAGTATTAGAAAATGTTTAAAAGAAATACATATTGAAGTTTGCAAATGTCGATATTTCTCTACATGTTTCGCCTTAAATAAGGCTTCTTCAGGAGAACTGCTAGTATCGTAAATGCTATGATCACTATAATGAAATAACAAAAATCAGATTTTTTGTTCTTTCATAAATTTGGTAAATCTAAAGGAGATTGTGCAATCAGGTTGTATAGTGTATGGTCACCTTTATACACCTAAAATTACTAGTTGCGCTTTCAGTGCCATTAATTGGTAACCGCACACCAAACACATTTTTCCATGTGAAAAAACGTGTCAAATGCTGCAAAAATCGCAAAGTAAAAAACACGCAACCCACAAAAACGTCAAAATGTCCCATAAGCCACGAATAGCACAGCCCATTTAAATCAACCGGCTGCCCTATGCATGTCACAGGAAAAAACGAGCCACAAAACATTTACTCCCACTATGCTAGATGTGAATGGGGCATGAAAGTGAAATTGGTGCGTTAACAAAAGAAGAAAGAGGCTCCATTCACATCTGTGTGTTTCCTTGCATTTCAGAAATGTGCTGAACCAAAAAAAAAAAAAAAAAAAAAAAAAAAAAAAAAAGAAGAAAGAAGGTTCTGAAGCTTTACGATTGATGCGCGTAAGGCAGTCCATTCAGGTGGGTGGGCTGCCCTTTGTGTAATGAGTGAAAATACCTCATTACACAATTGTACATCAGATGCCTCAGGTGGAACTGGGAGGATTGGTAAGCTCTAATGCCCCGTACACACGGTCGGATTTTCCGACGGAAAATGTCCTATCGGACAATGTTGTCGGAAATTTCCCACCGTGTGTAGGCTCCATCGGACTTTTTCCGACGGACAAAGTTTTATCTCCTGCTCTCAAATTTTCCGACAACAAAGTCTTTTTCCAATCGTGTGTAGCGAATTCCGACGGACAAAGTGCCACGCATGCTCAGATCACATTACAAGACCAAAGCTATTGGCTACTAGCCTCTACGTAGTCCCATCGTAGGCAACAAACGTCACCACGTTCAGAATGATCGGATTTTCCGACAACTTTGTCCGACCGTGTGTATGCAACACCAGTGTCGGACAAAATCCGTCGGAAAAAATCCGATAGATTTTGTGGTCGGATTTTCCGACCGTGTGTATGGGGCATTAGACATAAGGAAAAAAAAAAAAAAAAAACAGTGGAGGCAGGAACCACATCTCTCAGGACACCACTTAAGAGATCCTTGTTCCCACCAGGTGTCTCCCCCAATGACTGGCATGTGGTGGGAAGAAGCCTCCATGTAAAAAATTTGTGGAAGAGGCCGCAAAAATTGCTCAATTCCCCTATTGCCATTGTGTTCTGCCTGCGGGGAGCCTTCCCACTGGGCCGGACACAATGATTACTACTAGCGGCTATAGACACTGTCAGTAATCACATCGAAGAATTGACTTGGTTACAACCAGTCTAGATAAATGGAACCTGGGGGGGGTTTGGGACTTTAAATGAAGCACCACAAGGGTGCTTCCATCCCGGTTACTAGATATAAAAGAAAAGGGGGTTTGGGACTTTAATTGAAGCATCTGAATAGTGGAAGTGGGTTACAGAGTAAAAAGTTTATTCAATAACATTGATCCAAAGACTTTGACCCATTGTTAATTTCTTAAATATACATAGACTGTACATAGGGCCTGAACATGATAGATAAAAGGAATGCATGCATAATAACACGTTCCAAGAAGTAGATATATAAAGATATATGGCCTACTAATGCCATTGGCAGCATGCCCAAGGACTGGCACATGTGCCCACATGGTAGATATGTATCCCCCGGATGCTGTATAGACAATATCATAGAGTCTAGTAGTACTAAAGAAGTAAAATTGGTCCATAGAAGTATTGCTGTGGCATCAGATAAAGCTCAACGCGTTTCATGGGTAATTCCCATTCATCAGGAGCGGATGCGACAGACCTTCCTATAAAATATCTGTAAAAAAATATATTTATTGTAAAAAATATATTTGTATATTGAGCTATGCTCTAGGAAGAATTTGTCAAAAATAGTATTATACATATCGATGGTTAACCCACCACACTCACCAACCCAGACAGCAAGCGCAGCACAGGGATGGTGGCGCAGGGCCAGCCGAGAACATGACCCCATCGCGGGAGCTGAGGCGGCATAATACAGGAAGACAGCATCGGACAGTGTGGAACATGCAGGGTACGACTCCATAGGCCAGGAAATTGTGTATATCTCATGAAGTGAGGGTATCTGGGAACAAAATATTTTAATGTGTGTGTGGTTATAACAATAATGTGTTTGGTGTGGTGGGGTATAATTGAATAGTGAGCCTGGTGCAACTCCATGAAAAATAATGGTAAAAGTGAGTGTAGTGCCTAATGCGTACAAGGATTTGTGTCTAATGGGGTTTGACAGTGAAAAAAGAATATAAGATGCTTGAAACAGCAAGGGGAGGGACAAAAAACAAACTAATATTCAAAGTGAAACACTAACACATCAAAAAAAAAAAAAAGGGGGGGGGGGGGGAGCAGGAAGGGAAATCTGAACTATAAGGTACCCTACCTCAATGCTGCTTCAAAGCGCTACCAGCAGCTGGTTAGAGCTGGTGCGCCATAACCCCCAGAAGGAGACTAATCAAGGAGACAGCTCACTATAATGGGGATTATATCTGTATATGCCGCCAACACCACGCTGGTGAACCCATGGGGGGGGGAAGGGAAACCTCACCTGGACCGAGTGACCACTCGGGAATGGCGCGGAAGTTCACCCATGGGAACACAGGATGTTATGTATGTTATGGCAGGATGTTATGGCCTCCTCCCCTTGCATCTTTTGATGCTTGGAGGACCGGGCGTGTGCCCCTTCGCGCATCGGCACCACGCTTGTCACGCCCCCTGTGTGACGTCAGCCATGGCGTCATCACGCCGGCGTTTGGCCATAACATCCTGTGTTCCCATGGGGGAACTTCCGCGCCATTCCCCAGTGGTCACTCGGTCCAGGTGCGGTTTCCCTTCCCCCATGGGTTCACCAGCGTGGTGTTGGCGGCATATACAGATATAATCCCCATTATAGTGAGCTGTCTCCTTCTGGGGGTTATGGCGCACCAGCTCTAACCAGCTGCTGGTAGCGCTTTGAAGCAGCATTGAGGTAGGGTACCTTATAGTTCAGATTTCCCTTCCTGCTCCCCCCCTCCTTTTTTTTTATTTTTATTTTTTTGATGTGTTAGTGTTTCACTTTGAATATTAGTTTGTTTTTTGTCCCTCCCCTTGCGGTTTCAAGCATCTTATATTCTTTTTTCACTGTCAAACACCATTAGACACAAATCCTTGTACGCATTAGGCACTACACTCACTTTTACCATTATTTTTCATGGAGTTGCACCAGGCTCACTATTCAATTATACCCCACCACACCAAACACATTATTGTTATAACCACACACACACACATTAAAATATTTTGTTCCCAGATAGCCCCACTTCATGAGATATACACCATTTCCTGGCCTATGGAGTCATACCCTGCACGTTCCACACTGTCCGATGCGGTCTTCCTGTATTATGTTGCCTCAGCTCCCGCGATGGGGTCATGTTCTCGGCTGGCCCTGTGACACCGTCCCTGCGCTGCGCTTGCTGTCTGGGTTGGTGAGTGTGGTGGGTTAGCCATCGATATGTATAATACTATTTTTTTTTGAATCATTCGTTTTTATTGAATATTATCAAGAAAGTATACAAAAGAAAAAACAAGACAATAAAGAAATACACAATAAGATATGCACTGTGAACAGTAAACGTAATATCCATTAAAGATACAATACACACAAATGTAGGTATATTCAATTACATACTTATAGCAATCATAGCGAACATCAAACAGATCTAGGAGTATCCCTGAGAAACATCTGTAGGCCATATAGACCAATACTTATCAAACTGTGTACACTTAAAGGCATTAATAGCTATTAAACGTTCAAAAGTATAGTTTCTACGTACAGCAGAAGTGACGTCTGATACATTTATAGCATTAGTGGATTTCCAGTTACATAAAATCAGTAACCTAGTTTCAAGTAGAATATGGGATATAACCGGCCGAAATGATTTTGGAAATTTGTCAATATTTAAATGTAGAATTCCTAAGGCAGGATCTGGGGTAGTAAGCATACCCGTAATAGAAGATATAAGTTGAAAAATGCCATTCCATAAGCTTTTAACCGTAGGACAGTACCAAAGCATATGTAACAGATTACCCAACTGGCCACATTCCCTCCAACAATTAGGTGAGGAACCTGGAAAAAAAGTCGCCAAGCGACAAGGAGTATAGTGCCATCTATTGGATAGTTTAATGGTAAGTTCCCAGTGTTTAGCACAATGGGAAGCGGAATGAATTTCAGAGAAGGCGTGACGCCACTGTTCTTCAGAGAAATTGGAGCCGAGTTCCACTTCCCACTTGAGCATAGCAGGTGTCTTGATAAATTGCAATTTATCATGTAAAAGATTATATAAATAAGAAATACCTTTCACGTCCTTATTACCCGGGGAGTAATACTGCCAGAGTTTGCATGGAATGGTAGGAAATGGGGGAGGTAAGGTCTTAAGCAGCTCTATAATCTGAAGAGTATAAAGTGACATGTCAGTAGTGAGGTTATACTGCAAAGTCAGTTGAGCTGCAGATTTAAGTCGAGTGCCCTCAAAAAAGTCAGATACAAGTGTAATCCCTTTCTTAAAAAAGTCAGTTATGGGTAATTGTGGAAGTTTCATTCCTAGGACGGAAAGTGGAATATCATAAGGTAAGTCTGTGACATCAGCTCGAATGGTAGGTAATATGTGTCGCCATGCTTTCAACGATATTTGAATAGTAGGGGATAATTTACGTAAGTCCCATTCAGACCATCCGTCTGTCAGTAAAAGAGTATGTGTGTTGGGCATAGGTAGAGGAATTGACGCGTTTTCAATACTTACCCAAACTGGCGGATCGACGGCCTGAAACCAATGTTTAATTTGGTCTAATCTTGTAGCCCAGTAATAGTCATGGATGTCAGGTAAGCCTGCTCCACCGAACCTCTTGTGTGAGGTGAGATTGTTTCTAGAACACCTAGCTTTTTTACCATTCCATACATACTTCCAGCACATAGTGGATAGTTTTGTAAGAAAGTGTTTTGGAATATGTAACGGCAGCGAGCGAAATATATAAAGTACTTGAGGTAAGATCAGCATTTTATATGCTGCAATTCTACCAAACCATGAAACTTCTTTCATTGAAAAATCTTTAAGTTGGGTTTCCAGCTTGATAATAAGCGGTTTCAAATTGGATTTAGCGAGTTCGGAAACCTTAGCTTTCAATATAATACCCAGGTACGGTATGCCTTCAGTACTCCATGTATATGGGAATTGTGATTGGAGAGTAAGTTTAAGCTTGGGCGGGATTTTGAGAGCAAGGATCAGGGATTTAGAGAAGTTCACCTTATAATATGAAATCCTGCTGAAAGCTTGGAGAACATCATGGGCATGTGATAAGGAAAGTTGAGGATTAGTCAATAATAAGATAACGTCATCGGCAAAAAGGTTAATGGAATGTTTAGTATTACCAAACTGGAAACCGGAGATTAATGGATGTGTCCTTATGGTTTCTGCAAGAGGTTCCATCATAAGGTTAAAAATGGAAGGAGACAGGGGGCAACCCTGCCTCGTTCCATTTCTAATGTTGAAAGATGACGACAAGGCATTTGTTGAATATACCTGGGCTGTGGGGCAAGAATATAATGCCATAATAGCTTGTAGTATACGACCCTGGAAACCAAACTTTACAAGCGTCATTTCCATGTACGTCCAATGGACTCTATCGAACGCCTTCTCTGCGTCAATAGATAACAGCAGGGAAGGCGTTCGGTGCAATTTTGCATGATACAATATATTAACAATTCTCCTAGTGGCATCGGAGGTTTGTCTCCCCTTCACAAATCCCATCTGATCATTTTTAACCAATAAAGGAAGAATGTGTGATAAACGAATGGCTAACAATTTGGCATACACCTTGGTATCAGAATTTAGAAGTGATATCGGCCTGAAATTGGCCGGTGTGTCAGGATCCTTACCAGGTTTGGGTAAGGTGATTATGTAGGCTTTTAACATATCTGGAGGCATATTGGCAGTCTCAGCGGCTTTGTTAAAAGAATGTGTAAGATGAGGTGATAGAATATGTTTAAATGCTTTAAGGTATTCATTAGAGAAACCGTCAGGGCCAGGGGACTTACCATTTGGAAGCGATGCAATGGTTTTTTCAACTTCCTGAGTGGTAAAGGGGGCATTGAGGGAATCTAACTGCAGTGTAGAAAGAGAAGGTAAATGAACATGCTGCAGAAAGTCATTTATATTCTCTCTAGTGGGTTGATCCGTATTAGGATCCTCATGTAAGTTATATAGTGAACCGTAATATTCTGCGAATTGGTCAGCTATTGCTTGAGGATGGATTATTTTGTGGTTCAAAGAGGGATGTTTTAGGTGTGCTATTCTCGTTTTGGTACGTTTTGCTTTCAATCTGTTAGCTAGAAGCTTGCCTGCCTTATTAGCATTATGATAGAAATTTAATTTCAGTCGTCTGATATGTCTGTCATATTGTTGGGACAAGATTTCTCTAAGTTTCTCTCTAAGGGAAGATAATTTATGTGAGATGAGTGCAGTAGGTGATTGCTTGTTTTGTGTTTCAAGATCCTTAAGATCCTGGAGGATAATTTGAAGCTGTTGAGACCGTTGTTTTTTAGCCCTAGCACCCATTTGTATAAGAATACCTCTCATGTAGGCTTTATGAGAGTTCCACAAGACGTGTGGGTCAGTAACAGAGCCATAGTTATCTAGGAAAAAATTAGTGAGGTGTTTTGCCAAAAGTTTACCAGAAGAAGGTTCTTGTATTAATCTAGTGTTGCAACGCCAAATGGGAGGTGAAGAGGAGACACCCTTTTCTGCAATGGTTAAAGAAATTGCTGCATGGTCAGACCATGTAATATCATGAATGGTAGCCGTGACAATATCCTGTAGCAACCATTTATCAGTCAAATACATGTCAATACGGGAATATGAGCGATGCCTATTTGAAAAAAAGGTAAAGTCTTTTTCACCCGCATGAAGACATCTCCACACATCAAAAAGTTCCTCCTTATGAAGGATGGCCTGTAGTGCCGGTGTCTTGCTAAGTTTAGCTGAAGAAGTGTCTATATGAGGATCTGAGGTGAGGTTAAAGTCTCCGCAAATTAGTACTTTGCCATATTGCATAGATTTAATTTTGCGAAGGACTTTGTTGAAGAAACGAATTTGATGAGTATTCGGAGAATATAGGGTGACCAGAGTGAAAGGTTGTGAGTTAATGTCACCAGAGACAATAATGAACCTGCCAGCAGCATCAAGAAACGAGTCCCTATGTTGAAAGGAGATTGAATTTCTCAAGGCCAGGAGGACTCCTCCAGTTTTCTTATGAGGATTGCATGCCAAGTAAATATGTGGGTAGTCCTTGTGAGAACATGGTGGAGCGTTGTCAAGTTGAAAGTGTGTTTCCTGTACACATAAGATGTCCGCCCTATGTTTATAGGCTTCTTTCCACAGGGAAAAACGTTTGGCCGGGTGATTCAATCCATGAGCGTTAATGGATAAACAAGAAATTGTCATAGGCCCATTGTGTATGGAGTATGGGAGGCTGACAAAGGTGTACTCACTGTGACCAATAGGACAGTTCTTAGCTGCTGGCAGTCATCTTGTAGGGTCATGAGGTAAACAGGAGATGCTATGTTGCTTGTAGAAGATCTGTGCATATCAAGGAAAAAATACAAAAGACAAAAATAATAATAATAAACAGAAATCAAAAAATTTTGTGATACCATAAGAAATGGATCAAATAATCGATCCAAGAGCAGATTATCCTGCTACTGGTAATCAGGGGTGAATAGGATAAGGAGTATAATGCACTCATCCTAAGAGGCAATCATATGGTAGGCTGATTCGTTGGATAGTTTCCCTCAGCGTTATTTTTTTTTTTGTGCGATTTTTTGTATGTGACAACTTGCCAGTCATTTTGGACATAAGATGGCCCATCTGTTGAAGGATGTTGAGTATTGCAGTCAGGCAGTATATTCCACTTACGTAACAGTTTCATGCCATCATCTAGTGAAGAAATCGTGGAAGTGGCCCCATTATGAGTGATAGATAATGTGGCAGGATATTTCCACTTGTGGATTATATTATGGTTTCGCAGAGCTTTGGTAATGGTGAGGAGATTGCGACGTCTCTGCAAAGTATGTCTGGACAGGTCTGGAAGCAGTCTGATATTGGCATATTGTGGAGGAACATTTTCTTGTTTTCTGGATGCTTGTAAAATCTGATCCTTAATGTGGAAAAAATGTATTCTCAACAAAACATCCCTAGGGATTTCAGCAGGTAGAAAGGAGGGTTTTGGGATTCTATGAATCCTGTCTATTATAAGGTCTTGTGCAGACGCCTGAGGTAAAAAAGTGGAAAAAAGGGCTTGGGCAAATGGTAGTAACTGATTTGGGGGTACATCTTCAGGGATACCCCTTAATTTCAGGTTATTTCTCCTGGAGCGGTCCTCAAGGTCTGATAATTTGTCCTTAAGCCATCCAATATCCTCCCCCTGTGCTGCATTTGCTTCCACCATGACATTATATGATGAGGTAAATTCCTCCATTTTGTGTTCTATTCTGTTCACCCTTAGGCCCAAGGAGTTAACTTCTCTCCTGCATTCATTAATTCCTCTGACCATGTCAGCCTGAAGGGATGACCGTAAAGAAAGTAACATGTCCTTTAATACAGTATCTGAGACTGGTCTATCAGATGTGGGGAATTCAGAAATGGGGTCTCCTCTCTGACTGAACTGACCAGCAGTGGCTGTGTGAGGAGCGCTTACCTCCATAGAAGCGGCTGATTGCGGCCTATAAGGTGATTCCCTCCGCGGCCTAGATTTAGCAGGGCTCCGTGTTGTGGGAGTAGCAGGGCCGGATGAGGAGTCGCTGGAGGCCTTTTGAGGGTGAGGAGCGGTGGAGGAATGCCCCATATGAGCCTGGCCTTGTCCCTGCGAGTGTGCTCCGTCACAGGCTCTGCCGCCGCCGCCATTTTGTGAGGTGCCGTTCGCGGCATAGTATTCTGGCAGTTTCCGCGGCTGTTGCGGGTTTTTCCTGTTTCTGGCCATCCCGGATTGTTCCCGGGAGTCTCCGGTGAATGCAGACCCGTTTAGGGGATGGAGTACCGCCGGGAAATGTGGGTAGTCGTCGATTGCCTCAGCTGGACGAGCGGAGCTCCAAGGCTAAGCGGCCATCTTGGAGTCCGGTCGCCACGCCCCCCCTATAATACTATTTTTGACAAATTCCTCCTAGAGCATAGCTCAATATACAAATATATTTTTTACAATAAATATATTTTTTTTTACAGATATTTTATAGGAAGGTCTGTCGCATCCGCTCCTGATGAATGGGAATTACCCATGAAACACGTCGAGCTTTATCTGATGCCACAGCAATACTTTTATGGACCAATTTTACTTCTTTAGTACTACTAGACTCTATGATATTGTCTATACAGCATCCGGTGGATACATATGTACCATGTGGGCACATGTGCCAGTCCTTGGGCATGCTGCCAATGGCATTAGTAGGCCATATATATTTATATATCTACTTCTTGGAACGTGTTATTATGCATGCATTCCTTTATCATGTTCATGCCCCATGTACAGTCTATGTATATTTAAGAAATTAACAATGGGTCAAAGTCTTTGGATCAATGTTATTGAATAAACTTTTTACTCTGTAACCCACTTCCACTATTCAGATGCTTCAATTAAAGTCCCAAACCCCCTTTCTTTTAGATAAATGGAACCTTAGCCGGTCCCTGCTGAACCGGCCACACTTCCATCCATTTATTTTACATGTACTTTAGTTTCCTGCAGACATTAGCAGATCTATTATCTTACTATGATCATGTTTAGGACTGCTATGTCTATAGGTGAAAGTGGATTTCAGCAGTCTCTCCCCCAGCCAACATGCCTCCAAAAGAAAAAGCATTATCTTTTAGTATACAGGCATCAAAAATCAAGGCAGAACTGAGCAGTGAGAGGGGAGATGCACACAAAGAAACAGTGCCTGCCCCTCATTCACATAATACAAGAGGCATCTGGGAGTAGGCAGGAGGTGAGGGCCGGACATAGAAGAAGAAGCAGAGACTTGGTCCAGCATCGGGCTCCCGAAACTACAGCAAGAGTGGCTTTCCAAGAGTTCTATACTGTGCCTTGATAAAGTATTCATACCCCTTGAAATTTTCCACATTTTGCCAAGTTTCAACCAAAAACATAAATGTATTTTATAGGGATTTTATGTTATAGACCAAAACAAAAAAAGGCACATAATTGTGAAGTGGAAGGAAAATGATAAAAGGGGGCTGAATATTTTTCAAAGCCAGAATCAATACTTTGTAGAACCAACTGTCGCTGCAATTTCAGCTGCAAAACTTAAATATAAAATGTGCAGAGCTTTAAAAAAAAAAAAAAAAAAAAAAAACACCTACACAAAAAGGTTTGTGATAATATGGACTTCTGCTTTAAAAGAAAAAAAATAAAAATAAAAAAACAACCAACAACAACACAAGCTGTATACATAAAGTCCCAAATCTCCAGAATCCGAATGGTTTCAGATCGGCTGACTTTTACCTATAGTTAAGCCTATAAGGCTTACATAGATAGTGTAAATATCATGTACCATTTAGGAGATATTTACATTACATGCAGCTAATGACATCACTGGCGCATGCGCTTTGAAGGAACAGCCACCAGTGCCATTCCTTCTGAGCCCTGTGCCGCGAACGGTGGCTTCCGCGCACATATGTGGGAGGGACATCATCGCAGCTCCGGCCAGTCACAGAGCCGGAGCTCATGAACCCGGAAGCAAAACGGGTGAAAATGGAAGCAGCTGCAGCGCGGACATCGCGGCGCTGGAATAGCTTTGTTTTAAGGCAAGTTTTACATAATGTGCTAGTATGTGATGCATACTAGCACATTATGACTTTACCTTGCAGGAAGAAAATAAAGTACAGCAGTATACAACTGCTTTAAGTAAAAAAAAAAAAAATAAAAAAAAAGAACACTCACGCATTAACGTTGATACAGGGTGCCCCTGATATTGTCATGTGATGAAACGCGTAGGGAGGAGCAACGTACACACGCAGCCACACCTGCGCGAATCATAGTCAGCCATTTTGGCTACTGAAGGAAGTGCTGTTTCCAGCATTTTTTTATGTCTGAATCGTTCTACCTATGCGAGTGTTATTTCTCTTATTCAATTATTTTATCAACATTAATACACTATGCATAGTGTTCACTTTTTTTGACATATGGATTGCGAATACACCCGAGTCATAGTAGGTTTAGTGACAGCGGATATCAAGCCTCCCCATAGCATTCGGTTGCGAGGAGGAGGAGGAGGAAGAGGAAGAAGAGGAAGAGGAAGAGGAGGAAGAGGAAGAGGAAGAAGAAGAAGAGGAAGAGGAAGAAGAGGAAGAGGAAGAAGAGGAAGAGGAAGAAGAGGAAGAGGAAGAAGAGGAAGAGGAAGAAGAGGAAGAGGAAGAGGAAGAGGAAGAGGAAGAGGAAGAGGAAGAGGAAGAGGAAGAGGAGGAGGAGGAAGAGGATAGGAGCCATCTGTAACCTGGATGGCAGACCTATGTCCCTTTAATAGGAACGTGATTTGACCACTTTTGAGTAAGGGGGGTCACACAAGTTCTGATAAGCACAATAGAAGCTCTCTCTGGGGATACTCTGGTTTTTCTCATGATCGTCACCTCTTGAAGACGGCTTGTGGGACTGTCAGTCTTACACTTAACCATTCGAATTCTGGAGATTTGGGACTATATTTACATAGGTTTTTCTTTTGGAGCAGAAGTCACTATTATCACAGACTTTTGTTTGTTTTTTTGTTTGTTTATTTTTTACACTTGTTTGTGTAGTATTTTCACTTATTGTGCGTGATGTTTTAGTGCTGCACAGTTAATATTTAGGTTTTGTAATGTCAAGCATCATGATAAGCACAGATTTGCTTTCTAAATACACAATTACAGCGTTTCAGAAGAAAAGCAGTCCTTCCTGCTAGTGTAGACAACACCATGTATCCACTTGCCAACTACAATACATATACAGTGCCTTGAAAAAGTATTCACACCCCTTGACATTTTCCAACCAAAAACTTAAATGTTTTGTATAGGGTTTTATGCGATAGACCAACACAAAGTGGCACATACTTGAGAAGGAAAAGGTTAAATGTTTTAACATTTTTTTTACAAATAAATATCTAAAAAGTATGGCATGCATTTGTATTCAGCCCCCCGGAGTCAATGTTTTGTGTATGTCTCTACCAGCCTTGCATATCTAGGAGAGTGACATTTTTGTCCATTCTTTGCAAAATAGCTCAAGCTCTGTCAGATTGGATAAATAGCATCTGTGTTACAGCAATTTTCAAGTCTTGCCACAGATTCTCAATTGGATTTACAGTGGCTTGGGAAAGTATTCGGCCCCCTTGAACTTTTCAACCTTTTGCCACATTTCAGGCTTCAAACATAAAGATATAAAATTTTAATTTTTTGTGAAGAATCACCAACAAGTGGGACACAATTGTGAAGTGGTACGAAATCTATTGCATATTTTAAACTTTTTTAGCAAATAAAAAAACTGAAAAGTGGTGCGTGCAAAATTTGGCCCCTTTACTTTCAGTGCAGCAAACTCACTCCAGAAGTTCAGCGAGGATCTCTGAATGATCCAATGTTGTCCTAAATGACTTATGGATTTGGATACAAAAAGATTTCCTAAGCTTTAAACATCCCAAGGAGCACTGTGCAAGCGATCATTTTGAAATGGGAGTATCAGACCACTGCAAATCTACCAAGACCTGGCTGTCCCTCTAAACTTTCAGCTCAGACAAGGAGAAGACTGATCAGAGATGCAGCCAAGAGGCCCATGATCACTCTGGATGAACTGCAGAGAACTACAGCTGAGGTGGGAGAGTCTGTCCATAGGACAACAATCAGTCGTACACTGCACAAATCTGGCCTTTATGGAAGAGTGGCAAGAAGAAAGCCATTTCTCAAAAGATATCCATAAAAAGTCTCGTCTAAAGTTTGCCACACGCCACCTGGGAGACACACCAAACATGTGGAAGAAGGTGCTCTGGTCCGATGAAACCAAAATCGAACTTTTTGCCCACAATGCAAAACGATATGTTTGGCGTAAAAGCAACACAGCTCATCACCCTCAACACACCATCCCCACTGTCAAACATGGTGGTGTCAGCATCATGGTTTGGGCCTTCTTTTCTTCAGCAGGGACAGGGAAGATGGTTAAAATTGAGGGGAAGATGGATGCAGCCAAATACAGGACCATTCTGGATGAAAACCTGTTGGAGTCTGCAAAAGACCTGAAACTGGGACGGAGATTTATCTTCCAACAAGACAATGATCCCAAACATACAGCAAAATCTACAAAGGAATGATTCACAAATAAAAAACGTATCCAGGTGTTAGAATGGCCAAGTCAAAGTCCAGACCTGAATCCAATCGAGAATCTGTGGAAAGAGCTGAAAACTGCTGTTCACAAACGCTCTCCATCCAACCTCACTGAGCTCGAGCTGTTTTGCAAGGAAGAATGGGCAAGAATTTCAGTCTCTCGATGTGCAAAACTGATAGAGACATACCCCAAGCGATTTGCAGCTGTAATCTCAGCAAAAGGTGGCTCTACAAAGTATTAACGCAAGGGGGCTGAATAATTTTGCATGCCCCACTTTTCATTTTTTTTATTAGTTAAAAAAAGTTTCAAAAATCCAAAAGATTTCGTTCCACTTCACAATTGTGTCCCACTTGTTGGTGATTCTTCACAAAAAATAAAAATTTTATATCTTTATGTTTGAAGCCTGAAATGTGGCAAAAGGTTGAAAAGTTCAAGGGGGCCGAATACTTTCGCAAGCCACTGTAGGTCTGGACTTTGACTGGGCCATTCTTATGCCCCTTACACACGGTCGGAATTTCCGACGGAGAATGTCCTATCGGACCATGTTGTCGGAAAATCCGACCGTGTGTGGGCTTCATTTGACTCTCAAAAATTTGAGATCCTGCTTTCAAATTTTCCGACAACAAAGTCCGATTGGACTTTTTCCGATCGCGTGTAGTGAATTCAGACAGACAAAGTGCCACGCATGCTCAGCTCACATTACAAGACCAAAGCCATTAGCTACTAGCCTCTACGTAGTTCCGTCATACGCAACGAACGTCACCATGTTCAGAATGATCGGATTTTCCGACAACTTTGTCCGACTGTGTGTATGCAACACCAGTGTCGGACAAAATCCGTCGGAAAAAACAGAATTTGTGGTCGGAGTTTCCGACCGTGTGTACAGGGCATAACACATGAATATTCTTTGATCTAAACCATTCCTTTGAAGCTCTGGCTGTACGTGTAGAATCGTTGTCCTGCTGGAAGGTTAACCTCCGCCTCAGTCTCAAGGCTTTTGTAGACTAAAAACAGGTCTTCTTCTAAGATTGCCCTGTATCCATCCATCTTACCATCAACTCTGACCAGCTTCCCTATCCCTGCTGAAGAACAGCATCCACACAACATGCTACGATTACCATGTTTCACAGTGGGGTGGCGTGTTCAGGGTGATGTGCAGTTTTAGTTTTCTGCCACACAAAGCGTTTTGCTTCTAAGCCATAAAGTTCAATTTTGGTCTAATCTGACCAGAGCACCTTCTTTCACGTTTGCTGTGTCCCCCACATAGGTTCTTGCAAACAGGGCTCTTTTTCAAACACTGGCTTTATTTTTGACACACTTCCATAAATGCCAGATTTGTGGAGAGCACGACTAATAGTTGTCCTGTGGACAGATTTTCCCACCTGAGCTGTGAATCTCTGCAGCTCCTCCAGAGTTAACATGGGCCTCATGGCTGCTTCTCTTATTAATGCTCTCCTTGTGTGGCCTGTCAGTTTAGGTGGTCAGCCATGTCTTGCAGTTATGCCATAACCTAACCCTGCCTTAAACTTCTCCACTGCTTTATCCCTGACCTGTCTGGTGTGTTCCTTGGCCTTCAGGATGCAGTTTGTTCACTAAGGTTCTCTAACAAACCTCAGAGGGCTTCACAAAACAGCTGCATTTATACCAAGAGTAAATTACACACAGGTGGACTCTAGTTACTAATTAGGTGACTTCTGAAGGCAATTGGTTCTACTAGATTTTAGTCAGGGGTATCAGAGTAAAAGGGGCTGAATACAAATGCATGCCACGCTTTTTAGTAATTTGTAAAACATTTTGAAAACAATTTAGAATATCCCTTCCACTTCTCAATTATGTGCCACTTTGTGTTGGTCCATCACATAAAATTAACGTTTTTGGTTGCAACATGACAAAATGTGAAACATTTCAAAGGGGTATGAATACTTTCAAGGCACTGTAAATCTGTCAGATGTAAAGAAGGGAGAAGTCCAGGAGGTTACATGTACCTTGTTGCAATTAACGCAATGTTCCTTCACTTTTTTTCTTTACAAAAGAGCTGAATTCCTAAAATTCAGCTTTACGCCCTTTTCACACGGGCGGACCGTTTAGGTAAGGTTTTTTGTAGGCAGACCTGAACGGACGCTCCATACAGGTCTATGGAGCGACGGTTGTCAGCGGCGACATGTCCGCTGACATCCAACCCGCTAAAGTGTGACAGATGGAAACCCTATTTTTTTCCATCCGTCAGGCGGATTGGATGAAAACGGACTCTACGGTCCGTCTTCATCTGATCCCCCATATAGGAGAGCAGCGCTCTGACAGGTCGGTCCCTGCACAGCGAGCAGAGATCGACCTGTCATTGCCTGCTCAGCGGGGGATCAACGGAGCGATCCCCCGCTGAGCAAAGCAGAGCCCACACATGGACACGTCCATGTGAAAGGGCCCTTAATGATTTTAAAATGATGGCCTACTCAAATCAATCTGAAGTAAACAATAACAAGCAACATAAATACAAAACTATTAATAATGCAGACTGCATCTCAAGCTTCCTCTTATAAGTGGTTGGCCATGGAAACGCACAAGCCCTAGGCATGATGGGTAATCTAGGTCTGGTTTATAGTATAGAGACACTCACTAGGATGAATTTTCTCAAATATGTTTGGTTGTGAGGTTGCAAAAATTTCAAGTAGAAGTGGCTGGTCAGAGGTCCCATCAATCACACGGACCCAACGATACAACCAAAAATCTTCACCTTCATCTGAAGAAAGAAACCAAAAAAAAAGGTTACAGCAGATGGTTCTTGTATGTCCAACAATTAAACAGATACAGTATATATTCATGATATGGGTAATGTGCATCAGTTAAAGCAGCATATTTTAGTAGTTTTAGAATGTGACTGCCAGTCCAGAACTTTCGCTCATAGTTACAAGTAATCACGTGACTTACACCATCCTATATAGGCACACAGTATTCTCAAAACACCATCTAACTCTTTTCTGACACTATTTAGGACCATTACCACCGAACTTACCACAGCTGTTCAAATACTGGGACATCAGGGAAGACTGACAGCAAACATTTTATAATGTACCTATATTTGGGACTGTTACGTTAGACTGCATCTGAGACGGTAATTGGGCTACAGTAATGTTTATCAACTCCTAGCCTGGATGGCGGCCCCATAGAAGTTTAGGCCAATGTAATGCACAGATGGGACCAACAGACAGTCTTGTGGTATGTAGGCAAACCACACGCGAGGGATCTTGGTAACTACAGATCTATTAAGGATGGGGGCGAGATTAATTACATCTGGGGACAAGGGTAAAATAATAAGTGCACTTTGTCTGAAAAAAAAAAAGTGTACTTATTTTTAAAGCATATGGTGTAAAGTCTTAGTTTGTTTTCGTTACAAAGTAATCAGTGCGACTATAAAAGCCATATCCATCACTTCCTTGTTGAGCCAAAACTAGAGCTCTTCAAATCAGCAGGAAGCATTGGTTTTGCAGATTAAAGAGCTATAGGTCTGACTGCAGGGGGTGTGCCGGATTACAGAGAAAATTGTTTCCACACAAAGAACATTGATCCTTATGTACCGCATGCTGGCAGATCATAGGCTTTTCTGCTCAGGCTGTGGCTTCTATAATTATGGAATTAAAAATTAGAAGAAAAAAAAAAAAAAAAGGGGGGGGGGGGGATGCCAATGCCCAGGTTGTAAAGTTTGAAAATGAATTCATCCACATTGCTAATAGCTACAGATAAATCAGATATAAATACGTTTGCTTCAAAAACAGTATAGCTTAGTTACCTCGGATCCGTTTTCGTTCACATCTTCCCACATATGTCACAAGACCAATCACATCACAGACTTGGTTATGAGGTAAATTATTCAGCTCTGTTCTAAAATTGTAAAAAAAACAAACAAACAAACAAACAAACACACTGGTGAAAATAAAATTAACATTTTAAAACCTATGAAAAAAAAAAAAAAACACACACACACACACAACACACACACACACGTTGAAAACAGCTCCAGAGTCTACAAATTAGAAAGTAACAATTAACCACTTCAGCCCCGTACCAATTGGCAGCCAAAGGACCAGCCCCTTTTTGCAATTCGGCACTGCGTCGCTTTAACTAACAATTGCGCGGTCATGCGACGTGGCTCCAAAACAAAATTGAGCTTGTATATACAAAACAATGGAGAGCCAATTCCATGAGGGAAGGAGGTTCCCACCCATGATGTGATGGTACATGGTCCCATCTATCGTCCGTTTGATGCGGTGAAGTTGTCTTGTCCCCTTAGCAGAAAAACACCCCCAAAGCATAAAGTTTCCACCTCCATTTTAGATGGTGGGGATAGTATTCTTGGGGTCATAGGCAGCATTCCTTCCAAACACAGCGATTTGCGTTGATGCCATAGAGCCTGATTTTGGTCTTATCCGACCACCACACTTTCACTCAGTTCTCTTCTGAATCATTCAGATGTTCATTAGCGAACTTCAGACAGGGCTGTACATGCGCTTTCTTGAGCAGGGGGACCTTGCGGGCGCTGCAGGATTTTAGTCCTTCGCAGCATAGTGCGTTTGCAATTGTTTTCTTAGTAACTGGTTCCAGCTGCCTTTGAAACATTGACAAGATTCTCCCATGTAGTTATGGGCTGATTCCTCACTGTTCTCATGAACAGGGACTTTTTTTGGGCATGGGAATTTCCTATAAAATGGACCTACAACTGGCATTGAGTGCAGAGCCAAAAAAAAAAAAAACTATTGTAAATAGAAAATTATATCAGTGTTGCTACCATGGCTTTAGGCAATCTGAAAATTGTCTCACCATACAAAGACATTTACATTAGATGAATACCTTTTGTTCTGTACCCACAAATAGAGCTTTTACTTTTGGTGGTATTTGATCGCCCCTGCGGTTTTTATTTTTTGCGCTATAAACAAAAATAGGAGCGACAATTTTGAAAAAAAAATGCAATATTTTTTACTTTTTGCTATAATAACATATCCCCAAAAAATATATATAAAAAACAAACATTTTTTTTTCCTCAGTTTAGGCCGATACGTATTCTTCTACATATTTTTGGTAAAAAAATAAAAATAAAAAAATCGCAATTAGCGATTATTGATTAGTTTGCGCAAAAGTTATAGCGTTTACAAAATAGGGGATAGTTTTATAGCATTTTTATTAATATTTTTTTTTTATTAGTAATGGCGGCGATCAGCGATTTTTATTGTGACTGCGACATTTTGGCGGACACATCGGACATTTTTGACACATTTTTGGGACATTTGTCATTTATACAGCAATCACTGCTATTTAAATAGCACTGATTCCTATGTAAATGACAGTTGTAGTTAGGGGGTTAACCACTAGGGGGCGGGGAGGAGTCAGTGTGACGTGTGTTTTTTTTTGACATTCCTCTAGTCGAATGCGCTGTCACCGCCTCAGGAGGAGCCAAGCCCTTAACCCTATAAGCCTGCTGTATCGTTCTCACAATCCAAGCTGCAAGAGTCCTGGTTGAAGCTTTGTTCCCCTTGTTGCTGCCGGAGTGCAGTATGAAAAGATGATCTGAACGCCTAAAGGCGGAGGTAATGTGAAGGTATTCCCTCAGTGCTTCCCCAACATCCAATGGATGGATGTCGTCAGATCCCGGCGATCTAAAAGGTAGGTAGAACAATTTCCTGATTCTGATGGAATGTTGTGTTTTTTTTTACAGTAGGGGGGCGTGGCTGTACGTCTGACGTCATTGATTGGCGTTCCCGATGACAGGGAACCGCCGATCACTGACAGTCAGTGTAGGAAGCGCGGGGAGAGTTTGTTTACATAGACCTCTCCCCGTTCTTCAGCTCCGTAACCCGATCGCGGGATACCAGCAGCGATCGGGTCCGCTGGTCCCGCGGCCGTGGTCACGGAGCTCCCGACCGGGTCGCGCGCGCCCCCCGGGGCAGGCAAATTAAAGGGGATGTACAGGTACGTGCTTTTGCCTGCCCGTGCCATTCTGTTGACGTATATCTACATGAGGCGGTCGGGAAGCGGTTAAAGTACTGAAAAAAAAAAGCCCCACGACTACAAAAAAGGACAAGTGTTGCCTTATGAGTTTATGTGAAATCTCCATTAAGATCTGGAAAATATTGTAATTATGAATATATCTCTTTTGGCTTGCATCTATGGAACTGAAGACAGTTGCAGTAGAGGCCTGGCAGAGCATCACCAGGGATGAAACCCAGCATCTGGCGATGTCTATGCGTTCCAGACTTCGGGCTGCAATTGACTGCAAAAGGATTTGCAATCAAGTATTAAAAAGTGAAAGTTTGATGGATGACTGTTAATCTGTCCCATTACTTTTGGTCCCTTAAAAAGTGGGAGGCACATATACAAACTGTTTTAATTCCTACACCGTTCACCTGATTTGGATGTAAATACCCTCAAATTAAAAGCTGAAAGTCTGCAGTTAGGCTGCAGGGAGCGAGATCTGGACTACATGCAGGATGCTCCATGCGTTTGGTCTTCCTGTCCCCCTACTACAGCACAATGGAGAGATGTGGCTAACACAATAATGGAGGAAGAAAAAAAACTTGCCTACCAGCTGGTCAAAAGGTGTAATTTTCTTGGTTGTCATCCTCCTTGTCAGTATCTCCATACATACTGGGGTAATTTACTAAAACTGGAGGGTGCAAAATCTTGTGCAGCTCTGCATAGATACCAATCAGCTTCCAGTTTTTATTGTCAAAGTTTAATTGAACAAGCCAAAGCTAGAAGCCGATTGGCTACCACGCAGAGCTGCACCAGATTTTGAACCCTCCAGTTTTTAGTAAATCAACCCCACTGTGTCCACTAGTGTGTATCTATAATCCATTATATGCCGAGCCATACGGGCGCTTTAAGATCTCATTGTGTACTGCCACAATGCTTCCATGTTGGTGTACGTAATGCTGCCATCTTGGTCTACTGTAGAGAGTCTTCTCAGTTTTGTAATTGTTTGCAAACATTTTTTTACAAAAATGAATTGTAAAATGTTGAGTTGCCACAGACCAACATGTGCAAAAAGCTGTGCATACATGGGAGGGACAAACATTTTTTCTGGAGGGTAAACAAAAGCTTGTAGGGCTTTAGAACAAGTGTATTAAAAATGGAATTGTGTTGAAAAATGATGCCATTGTATGTGCTCTACTATTCTAATAATAGAAACAGACTGTGGATAATTGACTCATTTGTGTAAGTTTTATATTATATACATACAAACCAATAAATCTCCATCACTTACATTGTCAGGGCTGGGCTCAGCCCTTCCCTCACCAAACTGGACACTCAGCTGTCGGCTAAATGCCAGCTCCTATCTCTCCACAGTTACTCAGCTATTGATATCTTGCTCGTCAGTCCTGCCTACTTAAGCCGTCTATAGTCCAGAGGAGCTCTGCCTTCGCCTTGGTCACATCACAGAAATTATCTCCGGCAATCCTGTTCAAGACTTGCTTTGCCGACATCCCTTCTGGCTCTATATCCCGCTTGGTTTTCCACTACATTGTCCTCTGGCTTCTGGCTTGGCTGACTATCCGTCCCGGTTACTGAACTTTGGCTATGTTTTGACTAAGTTTGTTCTATTTATTAAACAAGTGTGATTTAACTGTACTTCTGTCTCGTGCCGATTTCATGGTTTCTGACATACATATAGGAAAGCATAAAAATGACACAACCTTTTAAAAAAATAACTCGGTTATTAAAAAATGTATTGGTAAAACCCCTCTAAAAAAAAGGTCCAAAAGCAAAAAATTGCCCCCAGACTATAGCCTGCTCTTGGACAGCCCCAGTGTTACATTTCTCCAAAGTAAATTTACAGACTAAATGGGACTAGGATAATCAAAAACGATTGGCCATTTCTTCTTATACCCACAAGAATCTGGTCCCCAGAGATTTTCCACTCCCAACCAGACCAAAAGGTGTTACAACTTTGAGCTACATGGATACCTGGATAGCTCCTGTGCCATTCTTGATAAACGAATTTCCTTCTCTCCTTTCCTAAAAATGTATAGCCTACTAACTACTGGGAGAGTTCCAGAAGTGATGCTGGATGCTCGGTCAACCTACACTACATCTAATATTAAACCTTCATTTTATTTTCAATATTACACGTTTCTAAGAGGATTATGGATAGTTTTACAGTTCAGCGGTGTATGTACAACAACTGTACAGACTTGATAACGGCACTAACTTGTGATATAAAATTAGTATGTATAATTATCTCTGAATGTAGCTTGTGGGGGCTTTCCCCTCTTATTTGTATTATAAACCTTGACCAAAAACTAATGCACAAGAAAAATGCATTAAAACATGGTTTCTTATATGAAATTCAGGAGTACAGATGCATGCGCAAGGAAAATCCATGTAATTACTTAATCACCACCTTGTGACAAATTGATATTTTATTGCCGGCAGTCTCCATTCAGGCTTTACATCCTCTTTTCGAAGAACAGAAATCTTAGACATGGGGTCTTTGGCATTCAAGCTTATTTCTGGAAAAAAAAAAAAGAAAAGAAGAAAAAAGAGCTAAAGTCCACAAAACCACATGAAGTATTCAGATTTTTTTTTCAAACAGCCGCAATTTGTCTTTATATTTAACCCTACAACTTTCCAAAAAAAAAAAAAAATAAATATTATATTTCACACACACACACACACACACACACACAGTTTCACTACTTTAGGCAAAGTTACTAGGTCTGACCTAAACAAAAACCAACGAAGCTCATCACTTCAGTCTTTGTCAGAACTTTAAGCACATTTTATAAACTGACCACAAATACATATCTATACAAGACGAATAAGGCCCCTTTCACACGGAAGGCCCGTTCAGATCCGCCTGTCAGTTTTGACGGCGGATCTGAACGGGCGCTCCATGTTACTCTATGGAGCGTCGGATGTCAGCGGAGACATGTCCGCTGACATCCGATCCGGTCCGATCCGCCAAATCCAGACGTATGGACCACACGTCCAGATCCGTCGGATCGGGTGAGATCGGGTGAGATCGGGTGAAAACGGACACACTGTCCGTTTTCATCCGATCTCTCCATAGAGATCAGCGGCGCTCGCAAGCCCCTCCCCGCTCAGTGAGCGGAGAGAGGCTTGTCATCCGCCGGCTCAGCGGAGATCAACGGACAGATCTCCCGCTGAGCCGACGGACAGAGGCGGGCTCCGTGCAAGCGGAGTCCGCCTCGTCTGAAAGGGGCCTAATTCTCAAAAAGTATAAAAAAAAAAATATATTATATTATATATATTTTAACAAAAATAAGCGAAATTTACAAATTGTTTTTACATAAAATGGTAAAATGTCTGAAAATATGTAATACTTAAAGTGGTTGTAGAGGCACAAGGTTTTTTACCTTCATGCATTCAGAGATCCAGCAATGTCCTTGAGAGCCTTGACTCTCTGGGGCCTTGCACACCCGATTGGCTTTTGGCAGCAGCAGGAGCCATTGGCTCAGGGTGCCACCGGCCTGTGGAGGGGGACATTGTGACTGGAGGGTGAGAACCAAAAGGGCCACATGCACTTCTTTTGCTCACACAAGTGGTTGTGTGTGTGGTAGCAAAGCATTCTCAGGCAAATCTGCCATGGCTAAGAACTACAAGCATTGGATGGCTAGTCTTGGGGGGGGGGGGGGCTACAAAGATCCAAAAAAAAAAAGAAGAAGAGTCTATATTAGCAGACAGTGGGTTGTTTTTTTTTTTGCACCTAGTGTCCCACTTCTGCAGGTGGTAGTAATCAAGATCTACAGATTGTTGTGTCCTTCAAACAATTAAAAAGAAAAATAATTCAGAATATTAGGTAATTTAGCAGTGAGTTTATTAGGAGGGTCATGGCTGTTCTTCAGTCCATGGCCTGGCCCCTAGTTTTTAAGCGGTAAAACTTGACCTAAAAGTTCCTACAACAATCTACAGGGGATAAATAACGGTTTTGGTAGTGGTCTGTAGGGCATACAAAAGCAGAGCTTGTCAAAAAATTATTTTAACCTATACCGTTGCATGGGTGAGGCGATGGACAATAGCTGGGAGACAACTCACACAAAGTACCTGGAACTGACTTGGCGTCAGTCTTCTTGTATTAAACAGTGCGTTTCTCTGCAGCAGGAGCACTTGTCAGGATAGAAGAAAAAATGGATGGGGCAAAATACCATAAAATTCTTGAGGAAAATCTGCTGCCAGAAAGTTGTCAATGGGAAAAAGGTTCATCTTCCAACACGGCAATGACTTAAAGCACACAGCAAACATGACTAGAGGGGTTGAAGGAGAAAAAGGTGAATGTCCTTGCACGGCCTAGTCTGAGCCTAGACACAAACCCCATTGAAAAAAAATTAAAAAACTACCAAGCGCTTGAGGGCACAGTTTAAATAAGCACTTATTATACCAAATCAATACAATAAAATGTAACCAGTCTGTGGGCCGCCGTTTAAAAAAAAAAAAAAAAAACCTTCAAAAGATCCTCAAGCAATATATCTGACAAAGAACAGCACTCCTTAATTAACCTTTGGGCTATTTTATGCTCTATTTTTTCCTTTTATACCAAATTCCCATACAAATGTGGCCATAGGATTGCCCTTTCTAGATTTTCATATTTCTGGGTGGCAAACACCAAAAACCTTTTCGCTCTCACTCTGATTTCAGTGTGTCCTAATATCTTTAGGACTCATTTGTTCTTTTTTGTCTTAGACAGACTGTCTGTAACTTGAACTATATTATGGCGGACTTGATGGGCAATAATTGGGAGGGTTTCATGCTGGAGATCAAACAAACATGTTTTGTCCAAGGGAAAAAAAAACGTGGAAATGGAGATTGTGCATCAGAAGCTCCTACAGGCATTTGAATGGAATAACCAGTGTTTTTCTGGCGTATCAGATATTTTGAACAGCATGTTGTGGAATATTGAATCCCAAGGGCCTAAGACCCCTTTCACACTGAGGCGTTTTTCAGGTGCTTTTGGGCTAAAAAATAGCGCCTGAAAAACGACTCCCCCGTAGTCTCAGTGTGAAAGCCGGAGGGTTTCACACAATAAGTTTGTTTTTTCTGGATTATCTTGTACATATCTCCGTGACATGTTTGGCACACTTTATTATACTACATGCGGATAACTGCGCTATAATGTGGAGGCCTTACATTTTCCTGCCTTTTTCCTTTCTGTCTGAAATGGGTGGTTTCTGATTCAGTGTTTGGCTTTATCTTTTGGGCATGACTGCTGGGGTTTTGGGCATCTGTGCAGCTCATGCATGCCTTGTGTGATGTGGATATGTGCCCACTCTGTGTTGTGGATGGCCCATGCTGTGGATCGATCGTGCGGTGGATACTATAGACTGAATGATCAGTGGGTCGAGCCAATCATTTCTTGATGTTCAGATACACCTAACCCAGAATCATCCAACAGCCCACCAGGAGGATTGATGAGACTATCCATTCAGGCTCTTTCACTTGCCGAGGTCTGGTAAGTGTACACTTGATAGGGAGTGGGATTCATACACAGAGCAAGACCGGGTGCCAGAGAGTCTATTGCACAGAAGAGAACCATTCCTTTGATCCCCCTTGTGGAACTATTTAAATCACAAGCACTGCATTTATTTGCATGTTACCTCAATTAAGGGAAAGCTGTAGGAGTGCTGATCTTGTTTGTCAGAGACATACACAAAGCTGGATGAAACAAAAAAACCCGCCTTCATTTCAGGCTGCAAAGCAAAAAGCGTGATTTTTAAAAAGGGGGATGGGGGTGGGAAGATTCTTTTAGATTAAAATGAGAACAAATTCTGAACACTTCATTTTTTTTTCCAGAAATAAGGTAATCTTCATTGTGCAATATTTGATGGAATTTTTTTTTTTTTTTTTCTTTTAAAAACACTACAGACAAGGCACTTAAAAAGAACTTTATTTTTTGTAAAAACGATCAGAATTAGAGAACAGCAATGACTGTAGCATGAAGAAAGATTAAATCTAAAATTTCGGAATGTTACAACCATAAACAATTAGTAGCAAGTGTACAGGCCCTTGCTTTCAATGACATCCCTAGTGTCTCACACTCCTCTGGTGTGATTTTGCTCCACTCTTATTCCAGTCTCTTCCACAGTTCGGTGACTGTAGTGAGTTACTTGGCCATACAATTTGTCACCAAGGATCTTCCAGAGGTTTGCCATTGGGTTTAGATCAGGACACTTGGCTGGCCATTACATTACTTTAATGTTTTCAGCTTCTGATGAACATTTACATTCACTCTGCCATGTAGCTGTATAAGAGGCCCAACTCCTGCTGCAGAAAACATCCCCCAAACCATGACGCTTCCCTCTCCACCTTTTACTGACTTCTTTAAACACTTGGTGTTCAGTCTTTCCCCAGTTTGATGGCGAACATGTTTCTTATTGGACCCAAATAAATTAAACTTGCTTTCATCAGTAAAGCGAACTTTGGACCAGTCCTCTGTCCACACAACATGCTTCTCAGCAAAGGTTGGTCTAGCCCAGGGGTCAGCAAACTTTTTCCACTTAAGGGCCAAATTCAATGTACGTGAATGCACGGAGGGCCATATTCACCTGCTAATAAATGAAGATGATAAAAATCCTAACAGAACAGGTTTACCTCACTTTAAAGTGCTTAACCAATACAAAGCCAGTACACCCTGAGGGAGTATGTAGCCGGGATTCGGATTTTACTGCCCCCAATCCCCCCTACAAAGACACCAGCCCTGCTAGCCAGCATGGTCTGGATATGGGGTTCCTGTCCCAAGGGGAGAAGCGGTCCCCGTCTACAGGGGTGATGGGTTCCCTAATAGGGCCCCCCCCCCCCCCCTACCGCAGTGTCCTCTGTCCCCATGCACCCTCTCCAGCTGTAGGGTCCTCTGTAACCCCGATCCCCACTGTTGCGTCCTCTGCAACCCCCACAATAGGTTCCTGATCCCCCTGCACCCTCCACACTGTGGAGTCCTCTGTCCTCCAACCCTACAGAAGCTGTGTAGGTAGAACTCTCCTACCTTACACAGGTGTACAGCAAGCAGGAGCAGCAAAGATCGCCATCACAGGGCTGGATGGGGGCAGGAACTGCCGACGTTAACTTTTCAGATTAACTGGCTGGTGATTGGTTGCCAAGAATGCCTGGCAACTAATCACCTGCGGTTTAATGAAAAAGTCAACTCCAGCAGTTCCCACCCCAATCCAACCCTGTGATAATGGCCGCTCGAAAATATGCACGAGCCGGGTGCCCATGAATAAATCGCAGCATCGATGGGCCAGACATTCAGTAGTGCCGACCCTTGGTCTAGCCTTTTGGATTGAGGTTTGGTCACTGCAGAGTGGGCTTTCAGTCCAAATTCTCTTAAATGGCAAGACACCATCACGAGACTGAGCCTTACTCTGTTCAGCGCTGAACTAGCAAGCAGTCGCAGCTGCAGTGATGAACCAACTGCCCATAGAGATGCCCTGCTTTATCCTGTCCTCTTGCATTTGTCTTTCATGGAGAACCAGTCTTCCTGGGGGACTTGAATGATTTTGTGACATTGTAAAGATGCAATATTCTAGAAATAACAGATTTGGTTCAGCAGGGACTGGCCAAATTAGGATCCATGTATGGGCTAGCTGGTTGTACACAAGTCAATGAAATTAATCATGCAAGGGCTAGCCTAAGGAAAAAAAATAAATAAATAAATCACGTTTTTTTGCTTTATATAGCAAAAATTCTACATCAGTAGTGATAAAAACATCACCCCAAAAAAAAAAAAAAAAGCTCCACTTGTCATAAAATAAAAATTGGCTACAGTGCTGCACGACCGAGTAATTCTCAAGTATGACCATGCTGAAAACTGGAAAAAAAAAAAAAACACACACCATTCCAGTCTTTAAGTGGGTAATTCAAGTTGAGTCCACCTAAATCTGCCCTCCCCCACAGGCTGATAATGCTGCTGGCCAAGGGTGGCTCCGTTGCTCCTGCACAGAGTGCAGTCACCTTAACTGGCCATGCACTTTCAGCTCACTGCCTGAATAAAAGCCAAAAAAAAACAAAAAAAAAAAAAAAAAAAAAAACACCAACACACCCAGATTTCTCCACCCCGGGGAATCGTATTCCGACTGCAGCACCCACTGCTGCCAGAATACAATGATCAGAGGCTGCAGAGGTTGATCATGGAAAAATTTTCCATGGACAAAAGCTCGATGGAATGGACAGCCTAATGGCCTCGATGGAATGGACAGACTGTACACACGGTCGGAAATTCCGACCACAAAATCCGTCTGATATTTTCCGACACTGGTGTTGCATACACACGGTCGGACAAAGTTGTCGGAAAATCCTATCATTCTGAACGTGGTGACGTTCGTTGCGTACGACGGAACTACGTAGAGGCCAGTAGCCAATATGTTTGGCCTCCTAATTTGATCTGAGCATGTGTGGCACTTTGTCCGTTGGAATTCTCTACACACGATCGGAAAAAGTCTGATCGGATTTTGTTGTCGGAAAATTTAAGAGCAGGATCTCCAATTTTTTCCGTCGCAAAAAGTCCAATGGAGCCCACACACGGGCGGATTTTCCGACAACATGGTCCGATCGGACATTTTTCGTAGGAATTTCCGACCGTGTGTACGGGGCATTAGACTGGAAGTGTGTCACCAGGTATAAAAAAATCACACACACACACACACACACACACACACACACACACACACAAACACAAAAACACACAAACACACAAACACACAAACACACACACACACAAACACACACACACACAAACACAAAATGAAGCTGCCACATTAACGGATTGGTAAAAAGCAATATTTTTTCATTAAAATACCACTATTACAAAATAGCCTTGTTTATAAGCAAAAAAACTCCAAAAACCTGGTAGTAACATTTTCAATAAAAGGTTCTTTTGGTCAGCAACAACACATAAATCATATCTCCGTCGAGACAGGAGCGACAATAAAAATGCACAAACCTGTGAGCACTAGGTATCCGTCATTATGCAGTTTTGCTAGATTGTTTCTTTTTTTTTTTCCAAAGTTTAATAAACCTAATTGGGTTATTATTATACAGGATTTATATAGCATTATTTTTACAAGTTAATAAAATATTTAAAATGTACTTCTGTAAGAATCCAATGTAACAGTAATACCTAATGGGTGACTAAAGACAGTCAGATGCGCTCTGAGACCCAATTACATAAACGCCAACAGACCAAATATGGAAGACGCAACAAAAGTAGTAAAAGACAAGTTTGCTTATTAAATCTGATCTGTAAAGCACACATTTGGTTTTTCATTAATAAATAATTCAATGATAGAAGGCTTCTGTAGATTCCCATCCCGACTGCTGAAAAAATACGACTACAGCCAGTTCTAAGCAATAGATCATATTAGCGGCATTGTGAGGCGTCTCACCCTGGTGGTTTGCAGCCAGCCCCTTTCTAGTAATAAGGCCCTTGACTCATCCATCAGTCGCTGACAAGTAATTTGCTTAGTTCATGCAGGGAAACCGAAACAAATCCCATCGACTTGTCAAAACAAGAGATAGTTCAAGAACACAGGGTGCCAACCTACTCCGAGTTAAAGTCTTGAGTTATCCTAGCACTGCATGACCAGTAAGCATGGACCACAAAATTCAGGCCACACCGCTTTAATTTCATCCAGTGAACTACCAGTATAGGTAACCTGCAAAAGGGTCATTTTTTTCTTTTAGCCGCTAAGTTTTCCTTCCATAAAAAAAAACATTTAGTCCCCTTTCACACTGGGGCGGTTTGCAGGCGCTATTGCGCTAAAAATAGCGCCTGCAAACCGACCCGAAACAGCTGTTGCTGTGTCTTCAGTGTGAAAGCCCGAGGGCTTTCACACTGAAGCGTTGCGCTTGCAGGACGCTGAAAAATGTCCTGCAAGCCACTTCTTTGGTGCACTGTAGGAGCGGTATATTTACCGCTCCTATAGCGCCCCTTCCCATTGAAAACAATGGGGCAGCTCTCCGAACCCGCCCGCAAAACGCCGCTGCAGCAGCGGTTTGCGGGCGGCATTAACACTTTTTCGGCCGCTCGCGGGGGGTAAAAACCGCCCCGCTAGCGGCCGAAATGCGCCGCTAAAACGACGGTAAAGCGGCGCTAAATATAGCGCCGCTTTACCACCAGCGCCCCAGTGTGAAACTAGCCTTCAAACCGCTTTTGCAAAACTGGAGTAGGCAGGTGGCACAGATTAGGGGCACTAGCGGGTCTGGTGGGAACCTAGATGGTTTCTAACAGCACTTGAAGGCATAGAATTTGTATTCTTTTCCTAAAGCCTAGTACACACACAATGAGATTTTTACTCTCATGATCTTCCTGTTTGTTATACATGCTAGTCTCCATATTGAAAACTAGTAGGTTACTAAAAGTACAAAAATTCTCGTACAAGAGAATAAAAAGTCAGAAGTGATTTATTGTGTTCTCGGATGAAAACTGTACTGTGTAAAAAAATAAAAAAAATAAAAATAAAATTTCTTGTAAGATTAGTTTGTTAGTCCTTTTGGAAAATTTCAGAGGAAAGTGGTGTACGAACTATGAGATTATAGTACGAATCACTTTGAAAGCTGTATTTTTTTTTGTACAATATTCTGTGTGTGTACAGGGCTTAAAGTGGAGTGCCCACAAAAAATAAATAAATAAATAAATAAAAGTCAGCAGCTACAAATACTGCAGCTGCTGACTTTTAATAAAATCGGACACTTGCCTATCCCGGGGTCCAGCGATGCGGGGGAACGAGACCCCCCCTCATTCCCCGCTCCGCTCGCGGCGCCGGCATTCTTAATGTGGGAACCCGGCTGTGGGCACCCACTGCGCATGCGTGAGCAGCACAGTGATTCGACGCTCACTCATCTGGGACACATGACAGGTCCCAGATGACTGTGCGGCACCTAGGGGAAGTGACGTTTAGCCCGGGCAATGAAGGTGGCAGACTACGAGGGACCCCCTAGCAACAGGCATTTAAAAGGGGAGTAAAAAAAAAAAAAAAAAAAAATTTCCCAAATATATATATATATATATATATATATATATATATATATATATATATATATATATATATATATATATATATATATATATATATATATATATATATATATATATTTTATGATTTTTGAGCCACATTTTTTTTTTGGTGGCAAAACCACTTTAAAGGGGTTTTCTTTTAGGTACTCCAGTGTTTTCTCTCAAGGAAGTCCAAAAAGAAGCAAAAAAAAAAAAAAAAAAAAAAAATAGAGAACACAAGATGCAAAGTCACCAGCAATCAAAATGATTGCAGATCACGTCGTTTTGGGGACAGCGTCACATAAGGCATAGGAAAGCGATGTTTTGGGGCCTCACAGGGTCACTTTCTCAAGGCAACATAGTTTCTTAAACCTTAGGAAATGTTGTCTTCACAATAAAAAGACACAAAATGCAATCATTTGGAGTGTTTGTTACTTTGCATCTTCCTACCAGTTTTCTCATACTCCAAAAAAAATAACCTTAGTGTAAAGTGCCGGTTCAAAGATATACATTTTAGTTTTTTCGTTTCAGGTTAACCACTTCAGCCCCAGAAGGATTTACCCCTTAAATGAACTCTCTGGTTTGTGCAAAAGTTATAGCGTCTACAAAATAGGGAATAGATTTATGGACTTTTATTGGTAAAGGCAGCAATCTGCGATTTTTAGCGGGACTGCAACATTGAGAGCAAATCTGACCCCAAGGGACACTTTTTTGGGGGACCAGTGACATTATTACAGTGATCAGTATTAAAGTGCACTGAGCAATGTATGACACAGGGAATGGCAGGGAAGGGGGGTCAACACTAGGGGGAGATCAAGGGGTTAACCATGTTCCCTGTGTAGGGGATGGGCTTAAGGAAAAAATATCTTTAAACAGGAATTCCAATGTCTTATCAGTTGGATCCGTAAGCATTTGCGCATTGTTAACCGGACAAGTCAAACTTTTATTCACAGACGATATAGCAGCATCAATTGCTGGTATACTCCACATCTTAGTGAATTTTTTCTCCATAGGATAAAGTGTTGAAAACTTTTCAGGTTGGAAAAAAAATGCTCATTTGGGTGATCCCACTCAGAATATATAAGCTTTTCCAGCAATGAATGTACAGGAAAGGCACGCTTGAGGCTTTAGTGAACCCAAACAAGAAGTGGGATCTTTAATCGACTCAGTTAAGGGTAGCTAAAATGTGCGGACCATTTCAGTAAGAGAATGCACCAGCAACTTCTCAGCATGTGAAGCTGAAGAAGGTCCTTCCCCACTTGATCCCTCAGAAGAGGAGTCAGTCTCTTCATGGTTTTTCCCTCTCCCACTGTTCAGCTGTTTGAGGATCCTGGATGGTAAAAGGGGACCTAATGCGTTTTTCTTCCAGTCTATGTAGATGCGACTAGAGTCACTAACCTTTCCTCTAATCCACTGATAGGAAAAAAAAAACCTCCTCAGTTACATAGACAGGGGCTAAAGTGTCGGAAGCAATCTGACCAGCCTCCCTAGATCTTTCGGGGGGGGGGGGGGGTGGTGTTGCAGAAAGGGGGTCCTTAGGGCCTGAGGGTGACCCCTTTGTGTGCTTATTTTTTGCGGTATTAGTACCATTCCCTCTGGTTATGGTGCCGAGCACAAACGCAGAAGTACAGCCAAGAAAATGCACCTGAGCAATAGTGCAGCTACTTAAAGTAGAGGGCCAGCCAAAAAAAAAAAAAAAAATAGGATTTTTTGTACTCACCGTAAAATCCTTTTCTCTGTAATTCACCGACCGACACAGCTCCTCTCTTAGCCATTGGGTTGTTATGCCACCTTTAGGAGAATACTAGGCATTACTTGTTATGTAACACACAGAACTTTCCAGTTCCGCCCAGGGGGCGGTCCCTTGGGTAACAACCCCCCAGCCTGCCCTGCAGCCATCAGTACGTCAACAAGCAGTATAACGTAAAGAAAAAAAAATAGGAGGGGCGGGTGCTGTGTCGGTCGGTGAATTACAGAGAAAAGGATTTTACGGCGAGTACAAAAAAATCCTATTTTCTCTTATATTCACCGACCGACACAGCTCCTCTCTTAGCCATTGGGACGTCCCCAAGCAGTGCCAAACGAGGGGTGGGAAAAACAGCATAAAAAAAAAATAAAATAAAAACTTCATCCACCAGGCCAGTGGGAACTAGTGAAACTTCACCCACCAAAAAAATACCACAGTGCGTGGATAAGCACCACAAAAAAACAGGGTACCCTCAACAGGAGTGACTACCCACAACCGCACCAAACTGCGGAATGTAATGCAACAGTGCATTAACTTAACGGTACTGTGTTTTTCATCGGAAAACCAGGAAAATAAAAGTATTGCATACTCATTGCAACTATACGGCCGCCTGCAAAACTTTGCGTCCAAAACAGGCATCAGCGGATGCACTGACGTCTACCTTGTAGAACTTAGTAAACGTGTGGACAGACGACCAGGTCGCCGCTTTACACACTTGAGCGACAGACGCTTGGTGTCGGAAAGCCCAAGGACGTTCCGATTGCCCTCGTGGAGTGGGCCGTGACTGGAAAGGGGGGCACCTGTCCCTTCAAGGCGTAGGCTTGTACTACGATCTGTCTGATCCACCTAGAAATGGTGGCCGACGAGACCGCCATGCCTTTCTTTGGACCAGCCACCGAAACAAACATTGAGTCTGACTTCCGGAAGGGAGCTGTGGCAGACAAATACACCTTCAGAGCCCGAACCACATCCAACGCATGAAGGGCCACCTCCTTAGGATGTGTCGGCTTAGGACACAGGGATGGCAACACAATGTCCTCATTGATGTGAAACGCCGAGACCACCTTCGGCAGAAAAGATGGTTCCGGACGCAACACCACCTTATCCTTGTGGATAACCATATGGGGAGACTTGCAGGACAAGGCCGCCAGTTCCGAAACCCTCCTGGCTGATGTGATAGCCACTAGAAAAAAAAAAAACACTTTCTGGGAAAGGGTCAACAGAGGAATCTCCCTGATATTTTCAAACGGCGGTTTTTGAAGCGCCGATAACACCAGGTTCAGATCCCATGGAGGCAACGGTGGACGCACCGGAGGGACCACATGTCGCACCCCCTGAACAAAGGTACTCACTAACGAGTGAGACGCCAGGGGTCGCTGGAAAAAAACAGCCAGGGCTGATATTTGTCCTTTAATGGTGCTTAATGCCAACCTCTGGTCTACTCCTTGCTGAAGAAAAAGCAGGATTCTGGATATAGAAAAAGAGCGCGGATGCCACCCTTTCTCTTCACACATGGAGATGTAAGCCTTCCAGGTGCGATGATATATCTTCCGAGAAGAAGATTTCCGTGCTCCCAACATAGTGGGGGATCACCGAGTCCGCCAGTCCCCGGTCCCTCAGTACCTGGCTCTCAACAGCCATGGCGTTAAAGCCAGCGATGGTAAAGCAGGATGGAGAATCGGGCCTTGAGACAGAAGGTCTTCCCTTAATGGCAGTCGCCACGGGGCGTCTGCCACCAGGCCTGCGTAACAAGGTCGCTGAGGCCAATCTGGAGCGACCAGAATCACTGGAATCCCCTCGACTCCTATTCTGCGGCGCAGACGTGGTAGCAGCTTCAACGGAGGAAAAGCATAGATCAGCTGATACTGACCCCACGGAGCTACCAGCGCGTCTGACGCGTCTGCCCAAGGATCTCTTGTCCTGGACATGAATCTTGGCACCTTCCGATTGAGACGGGAGGCCAGAAGATGCACGTCTGGTGTGCCCCACCGTAGGCACAGTAGCCTGAACACCTCCGGATGTAACGCCCATTCTCCTGGGTCCAGCATTTGGCGACTCAGAAAGTCCGCCTGCCAGTTCTCCACTCCTGGGATGTAAATGGCCGACAGGGCCGGTACATGTCACTCTGCCCACCGAAGTATGCGAGCGACCTCCTGTGCGGCGGCTGAGCTTCTTGTTCCTCCTTGGTGATTCACATACGCCACCGCAGTGGCGTTGTCTGACTGGATCCTGATCGGACGCCCCTGCAGTCTTACTGACCATGTGGAGAGGCATAGCCTGATCGCCCTCAGCTCGAGCAGATTGATCGGCAATTTGGATTCCTCCGTCGACCAGAGGCCCTGAGCCGACTGAACCCCCATCACTCCACCCCAGCCGGATAGACTGGCATCCGTAGTGATCACCGTCCATTTCAGAGGAAGGAACGACTTCCCGGATTGAAGCACCGGGGACCTCAGCCACCAGACCAGCGAATTTCTGACTGGCTGGCTCACCTGGATCAGTCGATCCAGGGTCAATTGAGATTTGTCCCATTGTGATAAAATCTCCTTCTGTAGGACTCTGGTGTGGAACTGGGCATACGGCACTGCCTCGAAGGCGGCTACCATGAGACCCAGAACTCGCATACCGAAGCGACGACCGATTGCGGTCCATCAGCCGCTTTACTGAAACTCTGAGAGTCTGCAGCTTGTCTGAAGGGAGAAAAACTCTTGCTTCCCTGGAGTCCAGTATCAAGCCTAGGTACTCCAAACGCTGGGTCGGTACTACCACCGACTTCTTTAGGTTTAACAGCCACCCAAACTCTTGCAGGGTCTGTACGGTGATCGCAACATCCTCCTCTAACTCTGAGGCGGAAGATGCTCTCAGGAGGAGATCGTCCAAGTATCCCACGATCGCGATCCCACGTTGCCACAGCAATGCCAAAACTGGAGCCAATACTTTGGTAAAGACTCTGGGGGCTGAAGCCAAACCAAAAAGGGAGAGCCACGAACTGATAGTGGGCTTCCCCGACCGCAAACCGCAGAAACTTTTGATGCCGGAGGCATATGGGTATGTGCAGGTACGCATCCTGGATGTCCAAGGACGTCAGAAAGTCCCCTTGATGGAGTGCTGCGACTACCGAGCGAACTGATTCCATTCTGAACCTCTGCACCCTCACAAAGTGGTTGAGAGCTTTCAAGTCCAGTATTGGACGTAGCCCTCCCTTCTTGGGAACTACAAACAGATTCGAGTAGAACCCTTGGAAATGTTCCAATTTCGGAACAGGCACAATCACCCCGCGATTTAGCAGGTCTCTTACTGCCCCCAAGAGGGCCTCCCGGCGAACCGTGGAAACGGGTATGCTGGAGGGGAAGAACCTGTTCTGCGGCCAGGAGAGGAACTCTATTTTGTAGCCGCAGGAAATCAGGTCGCAGACCCATTGATCGCATAGTCGGGCGGACCACCGGGCTGCAAATTCCCGAAGGCGTCCCCCCACCCGAGACGTGGGTGGGGGGAAAACCTTCATGCGGTAGCACCTTTGTTCGCAGGCTTGTTAGGCTTGCGGTTCCAAGGACCTTTTCTGTCCTTCCGTGGTCGTCCTGTCGGACTGGGGACGTTTTGCCGAAGCTCCTGGCGGACGAAAAAGTTGTTTATGAGCGGAAAAAGAGGGTCCCTGCCTACGGCGTGGCTCCTTAGCCTTCCTGGCCTGTGGGAGTAGCGTACTCTTACCACCTGTGGCATTCTTGATAATGTCATCTAAAGAGGCTCCAAAGAGCCGATCGCCAAGGAAGGGAAGATCCGTCAGGGCTTTCTTGGATGCCTGGTCAGCCGACCAGCATTTTAACCAAATCAAGCGCCTCAGCACCACTGCTGACACTGAAGCCCTGGATAACAGGGGAAGAGTATCCAGGGTCGTGTCACAAACGTATTTAAGGCCTTGCACTAGTTGGTCTGCTAGTTCCACGCAGACCGGAGAAGCCTGTTGTTCACCCAATTCGCGGTGCAACAGTTTCGCCCACTCAGTTAGTGTCTGCGACACCAGTGCGGATGCCAGTACTGGTCGCACGGCTGATCCCACCACCCTAAACAAAGAACGAGCTACTGCCTCGGCCTTCCTGTCCGTGGGATCCTTAAATGCAGGAGTCCCTTCTACAGGGATCGTGGTTACTTTGTTTAACCTGGATACTGGGGGGTCCACGACCAGAGGAGCCGACCATTTTTTGAGAAGGCTCTCCTCGAAAGGGTAACGCACCGCCATGTATTTGGGGACCGAAAAGGTCCGTTGCGGTCGACCCCATTCCTTGTAAATGAACTAAAATAAGTCAGATACGGGAACACCCTAGGTGAACGGGCTGGCTTACGGGACCCAAAAGGGACCGCTACCTCAGCAGAGGAATCTGCTGGCTCCTGAATCTTCAGGGTATCACGCACAGCCGTTATAAGAGCTCCAACCAGTGCTTTGTCGCGCACGGACCCGGACGGGGACTCATCCTCACTGTCCGAAAGGTCCTGGTCAGCGTCCTCTGACATGACAGAGCAGGGGCCATCTGTCTCAGCGGGTCCCGAGTCTGCGTCAGAACTCTCCCCAGAGGACGGGGGGGGGGCATGGGCCGCTTTTTAGCACCTTTGCGCCCACGCACCGCCTCCATCTTGGCAACGAACGAATTGAGGACTGCCGACAAGGTGTCCAAGGGTACTGCACCGTCTGCAGGCGACCCGGTTGCAATTGCCTGGATTTCGGGGGAAGAAACACCAGTTTCTGAAGCCATGCTGACCCTACCCTGTCTGCCACCCAAAGGGGACTTATGACAGTGACAGTCCCACCCTCCTTACTGCTGCCGGCTGAGGGGCCCTTTCCCGCAAGACTCACCACCCTGAAGAGTTCTGTGCTGTTCAGCAGGTAGTGCCTGTAGTCCCTGTTAGCTCCCAGGTGCAGAGAAAAAACGGCCCTGTGTCGGTAAAGCAGCTGCTAATGGCACTGAAAACGTCCTGTAGTGTGCTCAGGCTCAAAGAAAATCCCAGGGAAAATGGCCGCTAGAACACAGGAGCACATGCTGCTGCTAGAGCACCAGTGAAAAACGTGTTACAGGCTTCTGGAAAATGGCCGCTGACAAAAACACAGGGAAAATGGCCGCTGAGAAAAACACAGGGAAAATGGCCGCCGAAGCCATGCCCACACTCAAGATGGCCGCCGAATGTGAAACCATGAGGAGACAAGCACTTCACAGGCACCTCCAGGGACATAGAAAAACAGGACCCAGGACACAACCAGCGCTAAAAACCCCCAGGTGAGAGCCCTGCACAGACACACACACCCCATAGCAGCATACAGGGAGGGAGAGGGGACAGGGAGAGAAGAGAGGGAGGTGAGGGACCCCCGAATCGACCTCCCAGGGAATGCCCAGCCCCACCGAGGCAGGGAGAGCTGTACTTACCAATCCTGAAGAGCTGGGAGACATTCCATTGCAGAACTACTCACTAAATAGTATAGGGTAGCTGCTGGTCCGGCATACTGCGACGCAGACATCAGTAGCCCGGTCATAAGTATGCCCCGGAGCATAAAAGCTCACCGACCACCTCTGGAGCTGAGGTTTCGTCGTGGCCTGCTGAGCCGTAGCTGCGACCTGCACACGCTCGATGGCCGGACTGGGGAGACTACAAGGATAAGGGTATCCAGCCTGTCACCCAGCCGGCTGTTGATAGCAGATCACAGGATCTATCATCTTGCGCAAAAAACAAACTTCTGCAGAAAAAGACAGACCGATGGGCCCATCAGGGTTCCTAGGTCTTTCTCCTTCACTAGGCAAAAAAAAACTGATGGCTGCAGGGCAGGCTGGGGGGGTTGTTACCCAAGGGACCGCCCCCTGGACGGAACTGGAAAGTTCTGTGTGTTACATAACAAGTAATGCCTAGTATTCTCCTAAAGGTGGCATAACAACCCAATGGCTAAGAGAGGAGCTGTGTCGGTCGGTGAATATAAGAGAAAAATGAAAGCGCTGTTGCTAGGCAGTCTTCCTAATCTGCCTCTTCCTATTCCGCTGCACTTCCTCTCCGGTGAGCGGCCCCGTGGCCTTCTGGGACATGTGTGTGTGTGTCCCAAAAAACAATGGGGCCATTCACAAAGCGACTCGCGCATGTGCAGTAGAAAATAGTAGAATGTTTCCATTCGTTAAAATGGAGGCGCCTGCAGCCGATCCGATGGACGGATCAGCCTCAAGGCGGGAAACGCTGGACAGGCAAATGTCCTTATTGAAAGAAAAAGTCCATTGCCCAGTCTAAACAACTCAGACTGGTGGGTAAATTCTCCAAGTGCTCAACAAGTATTTTATTTATTTTTTTAACCGCTTTACCTCCTTCATGACCAGGCCATTTTTTGCAATACGGCATGGTGTTATTTTAACTGACGATTGCCTAGTCATGCAACACTACCCAAACATTTATGTAATTTTTTCCCCACAAAAAGCTCTTGATGGTATTTGAGTAACACTGCACTTTTTTGTAGCAAGATTGATTTATACACTTTTTTTTTTTTTTTTTTTTTTAATTTTACTTTCGGCTATAAAATAGAACACAAAAACACACCTTCTGGCAGCAGAAAATAACAAAACAAAACCACACCTGATGTTTGCAAGTGTCCATCACAAGCACCAATTAATTTACTTTGGCCAGAATAATTTATTCTGGCCATTGAAATTAATTAACACTCAAGCACCAAATGCTTTTTTTTCCCCTGCCTCTAATCGCTTCTAAAAGCCACTTTGCGCATGGACACAGAACATGGAGGGGCATTTAAAAAATAAAAAACGCACCACACACCCCAAGCCTGGCACCCCTAAAAGCAGCAGTAAAAGCATCCTGGTGTACATGAAGCCATTGCTTTAACACTTTTACAACAACTATTTAACATATATGCAAAGTCCAAGATGTGGGCTTTAAGCCTAGAAGCTGCATATGCGTGTTCCTGTGTGCTGAAAGCACGCTCCATCCCACCTCTATTGTACAAATGTGTAAAAATTACCCATTAAAGAGCACCATGCAGGGGGAAGCAAAGGGCAGTTGTCATTGGCAATTTGCAAGTGTATAAACCCAAACTGCAATAAATAACACAAATCAACTGAGGCAAATCACATAACCTCAGAAATACTTTACCAAGATTAGGCAGTCTCTTCACCTGCGTATTCCCAGTTGTTGGGAGTGTCCTGTTTGGATAGCTATTCTTCAAAGCATACTGCTGGAGTACCACGACATTGCCAGTCTGAAGAGTGTTGTACCATTCCAGGCACAAATAGTTCCACATCACCATGGACATCATACCAGAGTGATCAGCAACTTCAAAATAGGCCTGGAAACAGTGGGGGGGGGAAAAATTAAACACAACACACACATGGACCATTAGTAAAACAGCAAGTCACAAACATTTATTCAGATCTTCCTATACTGTAAAACCTGAAAGAAAGAAAAGAAAAAAGAAATTGCACAAGGCACCCAGGACATGGCAGACAGAAGGTCATTGGGTGGCATTTTACATTTCCGCAAGTGGAAAAAAAAAAAAAAACCCACACCTCACTTAGGCCACATGCACACTAGAAATCTCACCCCTTAGCATGCTATCCTGGCATTTTCATGCGCCTGAGAGGCACATGTCACAGTCTATAACAGGCTAAGGCGCTACCAAGTGGTAATTGAGGGTCATTTGATTCTACACCTGTAGCAAAGGGCTTGCAACTACTCCGAATGGAGTGCCCATTCCTCCAGATTCAGACATATGCTAAATTTCCACGCCCTAGGTATCCAACTTAAATGGAATAAGGCTGTTAAGACAATATTCACCCATTGGAAGTCAACGGCTGGCTTAATTTACAAAACACAATTAGGCCAGCCATACACGATTCAAAACAGTTAATGGGCAGGCTGAAGGAGGACAGAGGATAGAGCAGGGCTCTGAATGACAGAGACACAAACTGACTACGGTGTCTGGGCTCAGCAGCCATGATAAACCGTGGTCAGTTTGGGGGGGGGGGGGTATAGCCAGGCAGGATCAGCCAGGTTTTTTAGGTGATAAAAGGGGCCAAATTACATAGCACAAGCACTGTGCTGTATAACATTCTTTAGGGGATAAGGATCTGTTTTTTGTCTTCCTTAGGTTATTCAACACTTTAAGGCATGCTTTGTCACAGTGAAACCTTGGGGAACCATCCAATATGAGAGTTTCTTCTAACTCAAAATCACTTGTGTGTGTAAAATAGCTCTGTAAGCAACAAGAAATATTAATGCTTACATGACTAAAGTGGTTCTTGTATATATTTTCTTATTACACAGCCCTTTCAAGTGTGTTTATTTTATATTTACCTGGAGTTCCACAATGCTCCTAAAAAGATATAATTTATATTTGCAAAGTATTTGAAGTGGCAGAAACACATATTTCCCCCTGTAAATCCATAACAGATTGAAGATTTATTGAGCGAAAATCTATTTTCCCTGTTGCAAAATGAAGTTGAAAAGCAATACAAATACAGGGATCTATGTCTTACCTGGTAAGGATATTCAATCTTCTTGTCAGCTTTCCCAAAATATCGAAGTCTGGATTTATGCATGATACGTACAAGCAGAGGGGGAAGTGGCATTTTTGACCTCCATCTTGGCTCCAATCTCTGTAGTGAACATACTTTGGACACTAAGAGGAAAGGAAAATTTGACTTTTAGTATAAAAGACATTTTCAGTCAAGAGTGTTCGGCAGAGCATCTCCTAGATTAAGGCTTACCTGTAGGTACAAGAAATATCTCCTAAACCTGCACGGTTTAGGAGATATTTGCAAAGAACGATTTACAACGTTGTCTACGGCGCATTTAACGGGTTAATCCCCATTCCCAACTGTGGCCCACCGCAGTTGAAGTGCCCCGCGCGCATGCGCAGAGCGACATCTTCGCTGCTCTGGCCAATCACAGTGCCGCAGCGGCGCTGTGATTGGCCGGAGCGGCGATACCCGGAAGAGAGATGGCTGTGGCTGGAGGGGGAGAAGAGGATGGCGTCGGGGGGCCCCGATCTAAGGTAAGTGATGCATAATGAGCTAGTATGCTAGTCATACTAGCTCATTATTACTTTCTCTTGCAGGTAGTTTAAAAAAACAAAAACAAACACAGTTAAAACGGGTATACAACCGCTTTAAGGAGCTGGTGTCCTTACAACCATGAGTCATCCCTGCAGGGGTTGGAGAGAGCTTCCGGTATGGGCTTTGGGGACCCGCTGATTGACACCCCCTGCACATCTGCTCCACCCCCCTGCTCATCTGCCCCAACCCTGAAACCTCCCCCCTGCTCATCTGCCCCAACCCTGAAACCTCCCCCCTGCTCATCTGCCCCAACCCTGAAACCTCCCCCCTGCTCATCTGCCCCAACCCTGAAACCTGCCCCAACACTGAAACCTCCCCCCTGCTCATCTGCCCCAACACTGAAACCCCCCCCTGCTCATCTGCCCCAACACTGAAACCTCCCCCAACACTGAAACCTCCCCCCTGCTCATCTGTCCCAACACTGAACCTCCCCCTGCTCATCTGTCCCACCGCTGGCTAACAGAGGGCAGACTATATGCATGCTCATGCCCAGTACAATGAGCACAGACCAGCTGGGTAGTGGAGACAATTGCACTTGGGCAGTGTGAGCACATGATGTAAGCCAACTTTCAGGTTAACCGATACAGCCCTGGCATCAACTGTCAACAAACCGCACTGCATTGTGGGTTACCATGGGACAATGCCAAGCAAGCTCCAAGCGGTGATTGTCTCAGGTGAAGGAAAGATGTAACTAGAGTCAGTTTGACCATTTCTGCCTCATCACAGATCCTCTTATGGTCCTAAGACAACCAAAGGCTATAAATACCGCAACTTCCCGTCATGAAAAGAACACATTTCTTCTACGGCTCTTCAGAAAGAGCTGCAATTATGGGAACAAGATCAACCAATTACTATGCCACATAGGCGACTACAGCAACAAGACCACAACCGTGGGGGCAAGTAGAACATCGGCGAGCCAATTTGCAGCTTCAGTGGATTGATACAAATTTAAATCACACAGTACACCATGCATTGAGTGCTGGCTGCATGCTCAATAAACTAACAGCAGACATGATTCCTTCCCAACACTATAGATATACTAATTATTGTGCACTAGCATGTCAAAAGGAAAAAAATAAAAATAAAAAATGGGCTATTTTCAGTGCAGTGCTTTCTGCTTATAAGACATAAAATTAATCAGCTTCTACAAAACTGTAAATATTGCAAGGCTATGGAAATGTAACAATAAAAGCAACAAAACAGTTGTCAATACAATTCACGCTTCAAACCTAAAATAAAATGTTATTTTCTCAAGAACCCTGGGGGAAGCCACATTTCTAGACTGGTGTGCTCTTCACACCGCAACAATTCTATTCAGCAGCTTTTCATTCGACTACAATGTATTTCTTTATAAAAGTTCCTATCATTCGAATGAAACAAAATTGACAAATCAGAAGGCTGCCAGTGCCGACCTCTTCTGAGATGCGAGTTTCCCCGACTCTCATGGTGCAAGGACAACTCTCTACTTCTCTCATGAAGAAGAAGAAAGAAGAAGAAAGAAGAAGAAAGAAGAAGAAAGAAGAAGAAAGAAGAAGAAAGAAGAAAGAAAAGAAAAGAAGAAAAGAAGAAGAAAAAGAAGAAAGAAGAAGAAGTATATAATATAATGGGGGTAAAAAAATTAAAATAAATAGTACATAAATAGCAAATAATCACTACTGTAAATATTACAGTCACAGTTCTACAGTAAAAAAAAAAAATTTAAACCCTTACAGTAGTGATTATCTGCTTTTTTTGTACTATAAAAGGGCTCATTTTAGTTATTTTTTAACCCCCATTATGTTACTAAACGTCTTAGACCTGGTTGACATCTATGTGTTTTTTGGTGCTTTGTGCAGAAACGTACTACAGTTCATTACATGGTTTCCTATGGGACACAATCACATCTATGCTTTTTTCAGCTGCTGCGTATTTGGAAAGTGTCAGGGACTTTTTTTTTTTTTTTTTAACGCAAAACTTTTTTTTTGTTTAATATACTTCAATGAAGAAGCATGTAATGCGTTTTTGCAGCAATTTGTGTTTTTTTTTCTGCCCAACGACAAATTGGCCAAAAAACAGTATGTCTCTTCTAATAGTGTATACAGTACATCTCTTCTGTCTGTTATTCTCAGAGTGGATTTGATATTTTTCTCCCTAACCATATAGTTGGTTGTTTATATTTATCACTGCATAGAGATATTTAAGAATAAATTGCTTTTTTTTTTTTTTAAACTTTACATATTAACTAAATTATACACCACACATTTTTTAAGGTTATTAGCCGATTAATCGAAACAATAATCGGCCAACTAATCGATTATGAAAATAATAGTTAGTTGCAGCCCTACTGCGATCCATTTTACCTGCTGGAAAGATATCCTCACCAGTGATAGGATCTGTAGCAACACAAAGTACGAGAAATAGCTCGCCCTACATCTTCTAGTGATCCTGTCAATGGTGAATACTCATTTGAAAACAGGGATAAAAGCGTGAAATTCAGCCAAAGTATGTATGCTCAAAAGCAAGACCCAGGGTCCATTACAAGGTCTATATACCCACACAGTGAAAAAAAAAAAAAAAAAAAGTTGTGTGCAACCATTGAAGAGCAAAGCTCCAATCCTGGTTTCATTAGTTTCTCCTTGCTTCTTACAGAAGATAACAGAAATAAAAAAATGTTAGTTTTAGCATTACCCTTAGATCCACACTGGTCTAGAGACTGCAATATGGAAAGTGCAATCATTTAGGAGGGACAATCTATAAATAGCAGTGTTACTTTGCAAATAAAGCTAACCTTGGGGGGGAAAAAAAAGTGGATGTTAGATTCTTAAAGTTAAGTCCAAAAGGGCTCTTTCACATGGGTGGACTGACAGCAGAACTGCTGATGACCCATGAGAAGAGGGATGACAGGTACAGGTCTTCTCCAGTATGTAAAGTAAACCTCTGCGCTTTTTACGTTTTGCACAATTTAAAAAAAAAAAATAAATAAAAAAAAAGTGATTTTACTACTTTTTGCTATAATGCATATTAGGGGTGCAACGGATCAAAAAACTCACGGATCGGATCGATCCTCGGATCAGGAGTCACGGATCGGATCATTTTTCAGATCAGCAAATAATAATTGAATTTGCAAAAACCTGTGAAAATTCCGCCACCATATAGTCCCCACTGTAATATCCACGCCAGCTCCCCCACTGTAATATCCACATCCTCTCCTCCACTGTAATATCCACGTCATCTCCCCCACTGTAATATCCACGTCATCTCCCCCACTGTAATATCCACGTCATCATCCCCACTGTAATATCCACGTCATCTCTCCCACTGTAATATTGGAAGGTATTGCAGAGTATTGGCAGAGTATTGGCTGGGTATCGCAGAGTATTGGCTGGGTATCGCAGAGTATTGGCTGGGTATCGCAGAGTATTGGCTGGGTAATGCAGGGTATGTTTACAAGTGATCGCTCCGTCATTTGACGGAGCGATCACATTGTAAACAGTGGCCGGGTGTACCAAGATGGCCGCCACTCCGGAGCTAGGCCGAAGCCTTTCCTAAGGCCGCCGGGTGTACCAAAATGGCCGCGGCCGCTCCGGGGCTAGGCCGAAGCCACGGCCTTTCCTAAGGCCGAGGCGCGCTCCGGCGACGATCCGTTGCACCCCTAATGCATATTAAAAAACCCAAAAACAAACACACATTTATTCATCAGTTTAGGTTGAATAAGTGTGTGTGTGTGTGTGTGTGTGTGTGTGTGTGTGTGTGTGTGTGTGTGTGTGTGTGTGTGTGTGTGTGTGTGTGTGTGTGTGTGTGTGTGTGTGTGTGTGTGTGTGTGTGTGTGTGTGTGTGTGTGTGTACTAAGACCCCTTTCACACCGATCCGCCTATAGCGTCGGCAGTAAAAACGCCACTATTTTTAGCGGCGTTTTACCGTCGGATTTGCAACGCATTTCGGCTGCTAGTGGGGCGCTTTTACGCCCCCCCCCCCACTAGCGGCCGAGAAAGGGTTAAACCCCCCCGGCAAAACACCGCAATAGCATCGTTTTGCCGGCGGTATTACAGCGCTGCCCCATTGATTTCAATGGGGAGCAGCGCTGGAGGAGCGGTGAACTCAAAGAAGCTGCTGGCAGGACTTTTCCTGCCGTCCTGCCAGCGCACCGATCCAGTGTGAAAGCCCTCGGGCTTTCACACCGCAGACAAATGGTGCAGCAGTTTGAGGGCGGATTGCAGGCGCTATTTCTAACGCTATAGCACCTGCAATACGCCCTCAGTGTGAAAGGGGTCTAAGCGTATTGATTGGTCTGTGCAAAGTTATTGTGTCTACGAACTAAGGGATAGATTTAGGGAGGGGGGTGTAATTCAAAGCGAGAAGTTAGCATTTTAGTGAAGAGTTACAGATGAGCATTCAGGGTGGATAAAACCAATGATTTAAAATTAAGACTTTATTAAAACCTGATTTTTAAATCAAATTTATTTTACTATTATGTTTTTGGAGTAAAAAGATTTTTTTAATGAAGTTCAATTTAAGATATATTTAGTTTATTCAGCATGAAATGGAGCATGAGGCTGTATATTCTACAATATAATTTTTTTTTTTTGCAAACTTATTCAATGAATCCAAGTTCTGCAAGCGGAGATGCAAACATGTACTGCATTGATGCATTCACACAATTTCACAGTAACCATGAGATAAAACAAAGTTCAGAAATATTCCTTTATCCCATTGTCATACATACACAGTATGATTGAATAGGTTCTGCGATCGCTGTTTTATTAACCTGGTTATTATTCTAAATAGGAAACCTTAAATTTTGTTTTGCAAATTTTAAATTTTCTAACTACCAGCAAGAATAAGTCCTTACATGTAAGGAGCACCTGTCCATTCAGATTCATCATGGCAGTGCCTGTTAGCGGGCACCCCTCAGCTGCTGCCACCACGTCCCTCACCTTGTTGTGTCAATGCCACATCACCAGTTGTCCCATTAAAGTGAATGGGAGGAGGAGGAGCCGCAGCAGGACAGAAATTACAGTTGTTCTTTAACCACTTACTGACCTCCGCACGCCGATGTACGCCCCTATTTTAGGGACTGATGTTATGGCAGCAGCTAGCTGCCATAACCCTGGTATCTCCGTGTTCGGCCGGCTACAAGATAAAAGTGGTCTCTGCGGCGGATTCGACACGAGATCCCTTTTATCGGTGGTCGCGATCTGGTGCCCTCTGCCGCTTAACGGTGCCGTCGGCAGCAGCGGAGGCGATTGCATCTGTCTCCTTACTAGGTCTAGAGATGAGTGAGGGGGGGGGGGGATGGCCCCCCACTTGTCTCCATACCATAGCAGGGTGGAATACTTCTTAAAAAAAGGCATCACTTTTTTGTTGTCATTTTTTCAAAATAACATATTTTTTTTTTTTTTTTTTTTTTTATTGGATTGAAGTCCAAATATGAGATCTAAGGTATTTTTGACCCCAGATCTCACATTAATAATGTGTAAAATAATAAAAAAAAAAAAAAAACACCTTCTGCCTCTACAATCACTTTAAAGCTTGTAGGAGGAGTTTCATTCTCCTCCGATTGTCCTAGGAGACTGCAGGACCCTTCTGTCTTGACAGTGCTAAATGGCCGTGTGCTGATCACATGCACCAGAAAGAAAGAAAGAAAAAACGAACACTTAAACACACATTAAAGCTGAGCATGCGCAGCGTACCCCCAAGGTTCGGTTTTATCAGGAGATGGATTGGGGACAGAGGAGGAAGGGAGGATCAGAGAAGACAACCTCAAACAGCCTTGTTACACAAGGTGGAAGATTAACCCCTTTGGTTCCACAGCGAGTATAGAAGCATATCCCATACAAACATGTAGGCGGTCCCATTCATGTCTATTGGGATGCAGTAGCTGCGCTGACAGTCATTGGTGCCAATTTGAGAGTGCGTTTGGGGAAATGCACAGGTGGCTGTCAAATTGGAGACCAGCTACTGTGTCCACTCAGCTACTGCATGCCAATAGACATGAATAGGACTGCTTGCACAAGGATGCATGGAACACCCCAATGTTTTCCCTTCTTGTAAGCCATATTTAAATGTAGGGGTGCAACGGATCGTCGCCGATCCGTGATCCAAACGGGCCACCCCGTTCGGATCGGCACACCCAGCGATCCGCGGCCTTAGGAAAGGCTGCGGCTTCGGCCTAGCTCCGGCCTAGCTCTCAAATGACGGAGCGATCACTTGTAAACATACCCTGCATTTACCCAGCCAATACCCTGCATTTACCCAGCCAATACCCTGCATTTACCCAGCCAATACCCTGCATTTACCCAGCCAATACCCTGCATTTACCCAGCCAATACCCTGCATTTACCCAGCCAATACCCTGCATTTACCCAGCCAATACCCTGCATTTACCCAGCCAATACCCTGCATTTACCCAGCCAATACCCTGCATTTACCCAGCCAATACCCTGCATTTACCCAGCCAATACTCTGCATTTACCCAGCCAATACTCTGCATTTACCCAGCCAATACTCTGCGATACCCAGCCAATACTCTGCGATACCCAGCCAATACTCTGCGATACCCAGCCAATACTCTGCGATACCCAGCCAATATTACAGTGGGGGAGATGACGTGGAGATTACAGTGGGGGGAGATGATGTGGATATTACAGTGGGGACTATATGGTGGCGGAATTTTCACAGGTTTTTGCAAATTCAATTATTTGCTGATCCGAAAAATGATCCGATCCGTGACTCCTGATCCGAGGATCGATTCGATCCGTGAGTTTTTTGATCCGTTGCACCCCTGCTTAAATGCATCAACTAAATATTATGTAATGAAGGCACAAAAGCCATTACTAAAGATGATGTACAGTGCCTTGCGAAAGTATTCGGCCCCCTTGAACTTTTCAAACTTTTGCCACATTTCAGGCTTCAAAACATAAAGATATAAAATTTTTATTTTTTGTGAAGAATCACCAACAAGTGGGACACAATTGGGAAGTGGAACGAAATCTATTGGATATTTTAAACTTTTTTAGCAAATAAAAAACTGAAAAGTGGTGCAAAATTATTCGGCCCCTTTACTTTCAGTGCAGCAAACTCACTCCAGAAGTTCAGCGAGGATCTCTGAATGATCCAATGTTGTCCTAAATGACTGATGGTGATAAATAGAATCCACCTGTGTGTGTAATCAAGTCTCTGTATAAATGCACCTGCTCTGTGATAGTCTCAGGGTTCTGTTGAAAGCGCAGAGAGCATCATGAAGACCAAGGAACACACCAGGCAGGTCCGTAATACTGTTGTGGAGAAGTTTAAAGACGGATTTGGATACAAAAAGATTTCCCAAGCTTTAAACATCCCAAGGAGCACTGTGCAAGCGATCATTTTGAAATGGAAGGAGTATCAGACCACTGCAAATCTACCAAGACCTGGCTGTCCCTCTAAACTTTCAGCTCAGACAAGGAGAAGACTGGTCAGAGATGCAGCCAAGAGGCCCATGATCACTCTGGATGAACTGCAGAGAACTACAGCTGAGGTGGGAGAGTCTGTCCATAGGACAACAATCAGTCATACACTGCACAAATCTGGCCTTTATGGAAGAGTGGCAAGAAGAAAGCCATTTCTCAAAAATATCTATAAAAAGTCTCGTCTAAAGTTTGCCACAAGCCACCTGGGAGACACACCAAACATGTGGAAGAAGGTGCTCTGGTCCGATGAAACCAAAATCGAACTTTTTGGCCACAATGCTAAACGATATGTTTGGCGTAAAAACAACACAGCTCATCACCCTCAACACACCATCCCCACTGTCAAACATGGTGGTGGCAGCATCATGGTTGGGCCTGCTTTTCTTCAGCAGGGACAGGGAAGATGGTTAAAATTGAGGGGGAAGATGAATGCAGCCAAATACAGGACCATTCTGGATAAAAACCTGTTGGAGTCTGCAAAAGACCTGAAACTGGGACGGAGATTTATCTTCCAACAAGACAATGATCCCAAACATACAGCAAAATCTACAAAGGAATGGTTTACAAATAAACGTATCCAGGTGTTAGAATGGCCAAATCAAAGTCCAGACCTGAATCCAATCGAGAATCTGTGGAAAGAGCTGAAAACTGCTGTTCACAAACGCTCTCCATCCAACCTCACTGAGCTTGAGCTGTTTTGCAAGGAAGAATGGGCAAGAATTTCAGTCTCTCGATGTGCAAAACTGATAGAGACATACCCCAAGCGACTTGCAGCTGTAATCGCAGCAAAAGGTGGCTCTACAAAGTATTAACGCAAGGGGGCCGAATAATTTTGCACGCCCCACTTTTCATTTTTTTATTAGTTAAAAAAATCCAAAAGATTTCGTTCCACTTCACAATTGTGTCCCACTTGTTGGTGATTCCTCACAAAAAAATTAAAATTTTATATCTTTATGTTTGAAGCCTGAAATGTGGCAAAAGGTTGAAAAGTTCAAGGGGGCCGAATACTTTCACAAGCCACTGTATGTATACTTTACAGATGAGTGGCCAAATCAACCCAGATAAATAACTAAAATGTACCAAACACAAGATTCTTACCTGTAGCCCCCTAGATTTCTCCAAGCACTGGCTTTCTTAAAAATTTCAGATTTCTGATGACTGGACAAACCTGCTCTTGAATTGTACATGTTTTCATTTTCAAATACCACACTAAATTGCAAATACGGTTTCCTAAACCCAGGGCCTTACTTTTAGCATTTCACAAATCTGAAGAAAATAGTCCGTATCTGTGAGCTTATCCCTTTACTGAGAACTATTTGAGGTTTGGTGGTCTACAAATTTTAGTCATCAATATATATCTGATGATTAAATATAATACTGTACACGTCAACTCTGTAATGTCACTTCAAACTAAAATTTCCCCATCGCCGGTTCTCATTTACGGTATTAGAAAGTTTGCCAAGATTAAGAAAAACAAACAGTCATACATATGATCATTAGAAAATAAAAACCGACTTAGCATGAGCATCAGCAAAACAGAAAGTAGCTGGTTCAATAATTAAATCTGAAGGCCAGGTAAACGGCTAAATACACTCAAATGCATATATGGGAGTGGTCCTACAGTATTAGGATTACTATGGTCTAGGGGTGTGCATATTCACTGGTCTAAAGATTCTATTACCACTATTCTGTCAACAATTAGATTCCGCAATGAAATATGATTACTGCGCATGGTTTTTATCCAAAAATTCAAGCAGTCACAACTCTGTTTTGTTTTTTTTGCTCTTAGCGCAATATCCTATTTGGGGAGGGAAATTCTCATGACCACCCCAAAAGAGGGCTACAAGTTACAAAGAATTCAAGGGGCATTCTTTACATCTAGAGGAAACAACAGAAAGGCTTCTTTGCCGTAAGCTGTGAAAACATGGAATAGACCGACTCTCACAAACTAGCTCTGGGCTGCTCAGTAGATGGTTTTAAACAAAGACCTGAAATACATTCCTGTCCTAAATGTACACAATGTAAAAGGGACCCAAGGATGATGGTGGGGAAATGGGATCAGGGACCCAAGGATGATGGTGGTGGTGGTGGTGGAGGGGGATGGGATCAGGAACCCAAGGATGATGGTGGTTGTGGTGGGGGAGAAATGGGATCAGGAACCCAAGGATGATGGTGGTGGGGGGGGGGGGGGAGAAATGGGATCAGGAACCCAAGGATGATGGTGGCGGGGGGGGGGGGGGGGGGGGGAGAAATGGGATCAGGAACCCAAGGATGATGATGGTGGTGGTGGCGGGGGGGGGAGAAATGGGATCAGGAACCCAAGGATGATGATGGTGGTGGTGGCGGGGGGGGGGGGAGAAATGGGATCAGGAACCCAAGGATGATGATGGTGGTGGTGGCGGGGGGGGGGGAGAAATGGGATCAGGAACCCAAGGATGATGGTGGTGGTGGCGGGGGGGGGGGGGGGGAGAAATGGGATCAGGAACCCAAGGATGATGGTGGTGGTGGGGAGAAATGGGATCAGGGACCCAAGGATGATGATGGTGGTGGTGGGGGGAGGGGAGAAATGGGATCAGGAACCCAAGGATGGTGGTGGGGGGGAATGGGATCAGGGACCCAAGGATGATGGTGGTGGTGGTGGGGGGGAATGGGATCAGGGATCCAAGGATGATGGTGGTGGTGGGAGGGGGGGGGGGGGGATGGGATCAGGGACACAAGGATGGTGGTGGTGGTGGAGGTGGGGAATGGGATCAGTGACAGAAGGATGGTGGGGGGGGGGGGACGGGATCAGTGATACAAGGATGGTAGTGGTGGTGGGGAATGGGATCAGTGACAGAAGGACGGTGGCAGTGGGATCTGCCAGTGAAAACAAAGCAGATCTCCGTCCTGTGAGGAGAGTACAGTGTCATTTTCTGTTCTTAGTGATCAGGAACAGCGATCTCTGTGTACTCCCAGTCAATCCACTCCCCCCCCCCCCCCCGTTAGTAAGCACCTCCCTAGGACACATTTAAACCCTTCCCTGCCAGTGTAATTTATGCAGTAATTGGTGCATTTTTATAGCACTGATCGCTGTACAAAAGGTCACTGGTCCCGGTCTAGTGTCCGATCTCTCTGCCGCTGCTCACCGCCGTTACTAGTAAAAAATAAATAAATTAAATAATTATTAAAAACGCCTTAAATGTATCCCCTATTTTGTTGACGCTCTAACTTTTGCGCAAATCCAATAAAAGTTTATTGCGATTTTTATTTTTTTTTAACCAAAAATATGTAGAATAAAATTGGCCTAAACTGTTGAAGAAATTATTTAACATTTTTTAATTATTATATTTATTATTATTATTATTATTATTATTATTATAATTATTATAAAAAGGTCTTTGTTTATAGCAGGAAATAAAAAATAAAATAAATAAAACCCCACAGGTGATCCAATACCACCAAAACAATCAATTTTGTTTGGGTACAACTTTGCACAACAGCACAATTGTCAGTTAAAGCAACGCAGTGCCAGGTCGCAAAAAATGGTCTGGTCATTAAGGGGGTAAACCCTTCCGTGGCTGAAGTGGTTAAAATAAACATGTCATACTTACCGGCTCTGTGCAGTGGTTTTGCACAGGAGCAGCCCGGATCCTCCCTCCTGCCACGTGCCCCCACAGCAAGCAGCGGCACCCAAGCAGGTGAGCGCTCCTGAGCTACGGCTCTGTCCATTCATACACAGAGCCGCGGCTCGACCCCCCTCTGATCTCCTGATTGACAGCAGTGAGAGCCAATGGCTCCGCTTCTACCAAAAGCCAAATCAGGAGTGCGAGTCCCCAGAGAGGTAAGGCTCTCATGGACAATGTCTGAGAAGGGGGTCCGGCACACGGGGGTTTTTTTTTTTTTTAACCTTCATAACCACTTTGAAACACCCTGCCAGCAGACAGATGAAACCCCTTTCTCTAGTAGTTATAGACGGCACGCAGTGGTACCCCCTGACTGGGCACACAGTACTTTTTTCCCCCAGAGCAGCACAGTACAAGGCAACCAGCTGCCTTGAACAGTGCGGCAGCCAATTGAACTTCATGAAATGTCAGAGAGAGCGGAGAAGTTGGAAGAGACCCCCGGAGCTGCCCAATAAAATTACTTTAAAGACCTGTGTAGCGTTTTATTTTTGACACTTTTTCCAGGTGAATGGGTACCCCATACTGATTCATATAGGGTGGGGGGGCCGGGATCCCGATAAGCCCCCCCCGCCCGCAGACCCAGACAACCAACGGCCAGGGTTGTCGGGAAGAGGCCCTTGTCCTCGTCAACATGAAGGGTCTGGTATCGTCCGGGGGGGGGGGGGGGGGAACCCCCCCCCATTTTTTTTTTCAATTTGGCAGGGGTTCCCCTTCATCCTCAGCAAACAAGACGCACCACAAGTCGGATCATGATGATCCGAATTCTGGTGCGACTTCTATTCAAATCAATGGGCTCCCACAGGGAATCACCGATTTTGAATAGAGGCAGAGAAGTGCCGAACAAGGCTTAACGCTCTTTTTACAGTGTTAACCCTCGTTTAACACCTTTTACCGGTGTCTGGCGTTTCCGGTACTGCTCTTGAACCCAATTTATGGCGTTCAGAAAACAGCCCATAAACTCCACTGCTGATAAACGTCCAAAAACTTCCATGTGTGCATGGACACATAGGATAACAGAGTGGAGTTTATGGGCTTTTAACCACTTCAATACAGGGCACTTAAACACCTTCCTGCCCAGACCAATTTTGAGCTTTCAGCGCTGTCGCACTTTGAATGACAATTGCGCGGTCATGCTACACTGTGCCCAAATGAAATGGTTATAATTTTTTTCCCCACAAATAGAACTTTCTTTTGGTGGTATTTGATCACCTCTACGGTTTTTATTTTTTGCTAACTAAATAAAAGACCGAATTTTTTTTTAAAAAAATATTTTTTTTTTTTCTGTGTTTCAGTTTCAAAACTTTGTAAATAAGTACATTTTCTCCTTCACTGATAGGTGGCAATGATGGGCGACGCGGATGGGCACTGATGGTCGACATTGATAGGCACCATTGTATTTTTTGGTTTTGTACGGATGGATGCCAATCAGTGCCAAACAATAATGCATGCCAATCAGTGATGCCACTGTGGGCACTGATTGGCATCCATTGTGGGTACTGATTGGCATCCATTGTGGGTACTGTCATCCCTGGTGGTCTAGGGTGGCATACCTGGTGATGGGCATCCTCGGGGGAGGCTGCGCTGATAATCAATCAGCACAGACCCCCCTGTCAGAGGAGCAGCCGATAGACGCGAGTGAGGAAAAGCCAATCACCGGCTCTTCCTATTTACACCGATCAGCCGGGAATGGACACGGCTGATCACGTGGTAAAGAGTCTCCGTATACCAAGATCGTAGTTGCGGGGTGTCAGACTGACACCCCGCAACAACGATCGCCGTGATGCGCGCTCCCGGGGGCGCGCAGCGGCTCAAAATCCTGAGGATGTCATATGACGTCCGGTCAGGATTTTGAAACCACTTTGCCAACATCCTTTTGCTATAGGGCAGGCGGCAAGTGGTTAAAAAAATAAAATAAAAAAATAAATAACAAACACCCAAACTACAAAAAACATCCGTTTATGAGCTCCAAGGGTTTGCTGTGAATGTTAAAATTTATTTAAGTGGAAGCTCATGCAAAAATCTAAAAACCCTGCATCTATAGACACCAGGGATCTAACACTAACCTCTCTATCCCTGTAAAGAAAAAACAAGCATACATCCCTTTTTGGAAGAAGTCGATCTAACCCGCTCCGACCAGATCCCACGCTGAGCTGTCAGCTGCAGCTTCTCTGTGTAGGCGGGTGCAGAGGAGACGGAGGACAACGGAAGCCCCATAGTAACTCTATGGGTGACGTCACTTCCCATACATTTCACAGCCATTGTTGTCCGTGTCCTCTGCAGAGTTTTCCAAAAAGGTATGTACACTCATTTATTTTCTTTACAGGGATAGAGGGGTTAGTGTTAGATCCCTGCTGTCTATAGAAGTAGGGATTTTAGATTTTGCATGGACTTCACTTTAAAGCCGAACACCAAGATAAGTAAAGTCATGTGTATTCTTCCTTGAATCATGGTGTGTTTTATGTATTTCTTCCAATCTGTGCAGATATCCAGTGTCAAACTTTACCTCCATACAGGAGTCTCCTGTAATAGACTGGTCACTGCTGCTCTCTCTCTGTAAAGGGTGAGTGGTCTCATCTCCACCCCCTGCTGTCGTTTTCTGCAGGCAGCCTGTAGTGGGTGGAGCCTGCTGGCCCCCTATCACAGCTCTCCACAGGCTATGTACAGCACAGTGATGTAACGGGTACTTGACAAGGTAATAACTGGGTTTCCAAAGGCATTGAGGGAAGAGTCACACCACATGCAGTCCAGTGCATTATTTTCCTGCATCAAAAATGCATGGACAGTAGGCTACATGGATTTCAATGGTGCATTCTTGTACAGTCAACAGTAGAACATGCTGCCTTCTTTCTGCAAGAAACTTGGCAAAATGCATCAAAAATGCAATAAAAAATAAAAAGTCTGCATTGTACCAAATACCTTCCACTTCTTAATAACAGAGTTCACTCTCCTGACTTGTGCCTGTCCACAACTTTATCCCAGTGATCTTTTGACAGTGCCTTGCCACTCATAGTTAATGGTTTGCTTCAGTTGCTTTACTAGGGACTGAAATACTTCAGGAAAGCTCTTTTCTCACTGAGTTATGTAAAAATGACCAGTTGAAAGTCAAATGGCTTTGTGTGCCATTGAGAAGGTGATTAGCTTCACCCGATTGGGGTTTATTCAATTTTTAGGGGGGGGGGGGGTGATCCTTAACCCAACGTGGTGATTGTTATTCTTGTTCTTGATTCCCCCCTTACAAAATGTGAGTCTTTCACTTGGATGTTATAAGTTGCAAAGAGTAAATATAGCTTGATAAAAGTTGTAAAAGTGATTTTAACAACTTAAGGACCAGAAGGATTTACCCCCTTAATGACCAGACCCCCCCCCCCCATGCACTGCATCGCTTTAACTGACAATTGTGCAGTGGTGCGACGTTGTACCCAAAACAAAAAAAAAAAAATTTTCCCCCCACAAATAGAGCTCTCTTTTGGTGGTATTTGATAACCTCTGCGGTTTTTATTTTTTGCGCTATAAACAAAAAAAAAAAAAAAAAAAAAAGCTATATTTTTTTTACTATAATAAACATCCCCCCCCCCCCAAAAAAAAATAAAAAAGGATCTTTTAGGCGCATACACACACACACACACACACACACACACACTATTTTGGATCATTTGCATTTATACAGCGATGAGTGCTTTAAAAATGCACTGATTACTGTGTTAATGTAACTGGCAGAGAAGGGCTTAAACCAGGGGCCGGGAACCTATGGCTCACGAGCCAGATGTGGCTCTTTTGATGGCTACATCTGGCTTTCACCTCTCAATCGCCCATAGGAAAGGCCACAGCTTCGGCCTAGCTCTGGAGCGATAGCCATCTTGGTACACCCAGCGGGGGCCTAGGTGAGCGGCACGCTGATGTCATCAACACCCACCGCAACTGCTCCTGGATCTGCCAGCTTGAATAGTGGTAAGCAAGCATAGTCAGAGTCAGACATAGGGAGATGTGGATATTACAGTGGGGTTGGTTGACGACGTGGATATTACAGTGGGGGGATGCGGATGCCTGCATGAAGCTTAACCTCACCACGTATCAACCCGACTACAAAGCCATCAGCAAAACCATGCAGCACCAGAAGTCGCATAAAAAAAAAAAAAAAAAAAAAAAAAAAGGTAAGAAGTACTTTATTCATTATTGGTTAGCAACAGCATAATGTTATTAAAAAGAATTCAGAGGTGATGTCATGTTTGGCAACTTTGCCATATTTCTTTGTTCTGCGATTTATCCCTTAATTGTTTAATTCAGAGACTTATTGTACTTTAAAAGTGTTGATCTTACATAAAAACGCACTCATTTACGTGTATTTAGTTTTAAACATATTGCATGGCTCTCACAGAATTACATTTTAAAATATGTGGCGTTCATGGCTCTCAGCCAAAAAGGTTCCCTACCCCCGGGGTTAAACACTAGGGGGTGAGCAAAGAGTTAACCGTGTTCCCTCCGCATGTTCTAACTGTAAGGGGGGGGGGGGGAATCTCATGCCAATAATTGTGTGATTTGCAATACGATTCTGTAATATCTCCAATAAGCAGGGTGGATATAAAATTGATAAAAAAAAAATCTATTTTTTGGATTTTAACAATGAGTCTGTATATTCTGCAATATTTACATTTTGAGTAAATTCATTCAATGAATGCAAGCTGAGATAACATGCACTGCATTGATGCATTCACACAATGTCACAGTAATCATGAGATAAAACAAAGTTCAGGAATATTCCTTTTATCCCATTGTTTTGCAAATACTGAATACACTATTAGAGGAGATATATACTATTAGAAGAGACATACTGTTTTTTGGCCAATTTGTTGTTGGGCAGATTAAAAAAACACAAATTGCTGCAAAAAACGCCTTACATGCTTTTCTGCAGCTTCTTCATTGAAGTATATTGAACCAAAAAAAAGCACCATTTTGCATTTAAAAAAAAGTCCCTGACCCTTTCCAAATACACAGCGGCTGAAAAAAAGCATAGATGTGAACGTGTCCCATAGGAAACCATGTAAATGAACTGTAGTGAGTTTCTGCAAAAAGCACCAAAAAAATAAACCACATAGATGTGAACCAGGTCTAAGGACGTTTAGTAACATAATGGGGTTTAAAAAACAATAAAAAAAATAAAAAGATAATCACTACTGTAAGGGGTTAATTTTTTTTTCTGTAGAACTGTGAAAGTATTTACAGTAGCGATTATTTGCTCTTTTTGTACTATAAAGAACTCATTTTAGTTTCTTTTAACCCCATTAAGTTACTGGCCGATTAATCGATTATGAAAATAGTAAATCGATTAATTTACATAATCGATTAGTTGTTTCAGCCCTAATTTAAATAAAATCCACCCTGCTAATAAGTAAAAGAACAACGTGACTGTTAATAACGGAATATCCTCCATCTATATAAAAATGGTTCTGCACTTTCCAAGAGCCTTGCCAAAGTTTGAAAAGTCAAACCGAAACCATCCGATTCAAAGCCGTGACCAAAAAACAGCTCTCCAAAGACACCCAGTATAACACACCGCTGCTCTTTTTAATCACAATGAAACATATTACATGTTTTATATGAGTGTTCCAAATGTACCAAGAACAATGATCACCGTTAAAAATAGTCGTTTTTCATTTTTATTTACAAATACACTGCTGCAAGTTTCAAAAACAAACAGTACCGAGCATCATATAATACTGACAAATCCAAATATTGAAAATACAATGAAAAAGGGGGGAAAAAAAAAAAAAAAAAGCGATATTAAAAAAAAAAGCTTGCTGACCCTTAGGAGGACAAGTTTTGTTAGGTTAAAAAGAATAATAATAATAATAATAATAATAATAATAATAAACCAACCACAAAAAATATAATATTGGGTTACCACATATACTTGAGCAGAAGACGACCTGAATATAAGCCGAGGCACCTAATTTTGCCACTAATTTTGCTTCTGTTGGATGAACTGGGTGTGGGAATCGCTCTGGGTGACCAGCAGATGACAGGTCCACCTCCACTCACTGTGCAGAGCGGAGGCGGACACAGTCCCCGCTCTCCTCTATGGGGAAATGGGGCGAAAAAATACCACCAGTCCATTTTCATCCAATCCACCAGACAGATGGTAAATAGGATCTGGATTTTGCAGACAGGATCAGATAGCGGCAGATATCAGCTGACATGTCACCGCTGACTTTCGCCGCTCCATAGGAGTGAATGGAGGCTCTGATCAGGTCCACCTGAAAACCTGACAGGCAGACCTGATTGGACAGCCTGTATGAAAGGATTAATCCACAGACCGCTCCCTGAAATCTGCAGGAATATTATATATATATATATATATATATATATATATATATATATATATATATATATATATATATATATATATATATATATACATATATATATTATATATATATATATATTATATATATATTTACACACACACACACACATACATATATACACACACACACACACACACAATTTAATTTTTAACGTTTTCTCAGAAAAGTACATCATCCTTTGATGACCTGCTTTTATTAAGGACACTGATTATCTGGGGGGGTTAGTGAAAGGATAGGTTTCCATATATATTTGTACATGTAACCTTTCTCCTCAGACTGAGGACATCACATTCCAGTTCTCCTGCAAGGCAATCATTCTGATCAGACATTTCTCGTAGCTTATTTTGTTGTATGAACAATCTTACAGTCTTTAATCGGTTGCACAAATTTCAAGGGAAAAAAAAAAAAAAAAAAAGGTAATTACAGCATTGTACATCAAATATGTGACTCCTCAGTCTTTATTCCAAACCTAAGCCATCCTGCAATGTGATGGAACACAGTCAGTTTCCTCAGAGTCCAGCTAATATCCTGCTAGTGGACAACTGAGTGATATGACCGCCAATTGCTCAGTTCTTGGTCACACTCGGAGCAGAGAGCGGTGACTATCCATCACTGCTCTCCACTCTGCCCCTCCAGTGCCAGGCTGGGGAGGGGGGCGGGAGTGGTTGGCTTAGGCTCTCAGCTGTAAGTCAGACATCTGGGTGGAATCCATCATTACGGTTGAGGTCCTTCCAGAGCCTTGATAGGCTCTGACATCAGCTGACATCAGCTGGGTCACAGGACTGCAGAGGTATGACCCTCTTGGTGACCGTACTTCTCTTAATTACTGAAATCTACCTCCTGTGTGTGGGACATATCGATCCATTGGGTTGTAGACTACAGATTCCTACGGGAAAAGATTGATCTGAAGAATAATCATTGATTTATCAAAGTGTATCTGGACACCAGGCTCATTATACACGTTACTATTAAGACGTGGCACTGATAACACCCGACACTGACAGGTGGCACTGATAGGACAGGTGGGCATGTGTTTCACTGTGTGAGTGTTAATTTACTTTTCACTGAAGCTGCAGCATGGAAGCTCTCCCTCCTTACACGCTGTCTCTGTGTGAGGAGGGAGAGCCGGTGTTCTGCCGAGATGGTTCCCCTTGGCGGATTAGTACCTCTGTGTACTGCGCAGGTGCAGCGCTTGCGTAGTACGAAGGACTAGGCATCTTCCAAAAATTGCCAAACCTAAAACAGATGGGGGTGAAGTGTACACCGCGCAGTCGGTGTACGAGACGATGCCGCACGCTCCCGATGCTCGCGCTACTCTACAAGGGAAGTCTAAGGGTCGGGTCTATTACTCTAAGCAAGGGGAAGTGGCCCTTGCGTACATTATTAATAATGACAAATCTGCCAGTTACAGTAACAAATGTCACCCTTGGTTACAGACACGCCCCTTACTTACACGCACGCCTTGAATAGTATCGTGCAGTATCGTCTCTAACGTCTCTCATACAGCGACATGTTAAATGCGCATGCGCGGTGTACACTTCACTCGCATCTGTTTAGGTTCCGGTTAGGCAATTTCCGGAAGATACATAGTCCTTCGTACTGTGGAAGTGCTGCGCAGTATAGAGAGGAACTAATCCGCCAGGGGAACTTTCTCGGCAGGACACCGGCGCTGAGAGATGATCTCATATGTTTACATATGAGATCACCTCTCATTGGACACGCCGATCAAGTGCTAAATGGCCGCTGTGATTGGCCATTTAGCACGATCTGTGATTGGCTGTGTCCAAGGGACACTGCCAACACAGAACTTCCCCAATGCGCGCGCGTGCAGAGGGGAAGTCAACAGGACGACGTCCAGGGACGCCCTCCCGGCAGTTAGCGTCCGCACTGTAGCGGTCTTTTGGCTATAGCGCGGGCGCAAAGTAATTAAAAGAGAAGGTAATACTTTATTTGTTAATCATACTTGCCTAGGTGATTGCAGCATTGGTCTGAGGCTGAGCCGGGGGCTGGTCCAGGCATGTGGGCGGATCCAGACTCCAGTGTCACGATCTTACCCAATCCTGGACCGGCTCTGTGATGTCAGCCGACAGAATAGACTTCAGCACACTGTTTGCTGAATATGAGTGACAGGAGTGCGATTCACCAGACCAGCTTTGCCTGAACTTCGCCAACACCCGAGTCACAAGGAAGTCACACAGGAAACTTTCCTAAAGTCAGAGCGGCTCCAGAAGTGGTCAGGCGGCTCTCATCATCGACCAACATGGGACTTCATGTCATGTGACTTGGGGTCTCACAAGTGGCGGCAGTGCGATTCGGTCCTAACCCCCCCCCCCCCCGTTTCCACCAGTGTGGCTGTGAAATCACACTACTTCCACGTGATTTCAAAGACGCACATCAGTGCGATTTTCTCTGCCGATTTCATTGCCGCTCCATACGAAACACAAGTCTATACAAGTTGCAATGACTTCGGTAAAAAGTAGTGCAGGAACTTCTGTCCTAATCCATAGGAACTATTCCATGGCGACTCGACTTGTCACGTGATTTGGAACTGTCAAATCGCATAACAAAGTCGCAGCGGTGTGACCGGGGCTTAGACAAGGACGTATGCGGAGGAGGATCTGATTGGCGGATTCCATGCGGTGTCGCCATCATTATTGGGGGTGATGGGAGGAGCCGAGCGATCTGTTCTAGGCACACACCAGCAGATCTCACCTGTCGCACCCCCGCCGCTCTCTGACAACACATCGCACACAACACGATCGGCCTGTGTGTGGCTTTGCAGTGATCTGTCACTTACCGTCCACAGGTCCCCGGTGCTCCCTGTCCTGGTCCCGGTCCCATATGTCCCCATAGGGATCCTCATTGTTCCAGAGGGGCAGATAGTGCTTCCTTCCCCCGCACAGGGGTCCGATCTCCCCGCACACAGACAGGCCGATCTCCGTGTCCCCCCCGATCTCCACCTCCTCTATACACACCAGGCCGGAGCCCGGCCTCTTCTCCACATAGCGGTACGAGCACAGGCTGACGGTGGCCCGGGATCCCGAGCGGAGCTGATTGCCGTGTACGAGGTGTGCGAGGTCCGGGGAGAGCAGCCAGGTGTCCTGCACCGCCCCATCACACACCGTCACATCGTAGTGGTAGCGGCATCGGCCGATCTCACCTACATAGCGCTGTACGGCCAGGACACACACCCGCTGAGGCTCCCGGATCACCAGCCTCAGGCTCGGGCTCCTTTGTACGCTCTGCCGGGTACGCTGGAGCCAGGAGGACGGGGCCTGCTCTGTCACCGGGGTAGAGGAGCATGACGGCCCGGGACTCTCTTCATCCAACTCGGCCAGCTGATCGTGCATGGCCCGCCGCTGTACCGATCCTGTCTCTGCATGCCCGGTGACGTTTGAAAAAGCCCGGGCCAAACACGACTAACCCTGGGAGAGCACCGCCTACAGGATGACCGGTGCAGTGCCATAGAATGAGATTTGCCATAGAATGAGATGCTCCGCCTCCATCACATCCTATTGGCTCACAATCAGTCTCACTTTGGCTATCATAGGGAGAGGATCTCCTCCCTGTGATAGCTGGACCTGCACGGAGCTCTCCGTGTCCCGGTCCAGCCCGGTGGATGGCTCATCTCTGTCACTGGAGGTAGAAGTTCAGTGCAGGGCACATGGGAAGGAGGGGGGGGGGGGGTGAGGGGCACACACCAATCATATCTGGAGGCGGAGCATCTCATTCTATGGCAAATCTCATTCTATGGCACTGCACCGGCTGCAAGCTCACATGGCTTTCTGCCTTCTACTACGGTAGCCCGGCTAGATAAAACAGTTCAGCTGATAGCGCCCCGCCTACCAATCTCTTTCCGCGTTACTTATTGGAAAAGCCGCCTAGCTACGCCAGTCCGCATAGCGTAAATGCCACGCCCCTCCACACGCCGCCTCTTGAAGCGATGTGTCTGTAGGCGCACTCCCGTGTCTATTCACAACCCCAGTGCGCCTGCTGAGGAGACATGCGCGCTCCCGACGCACAGTCTTTTTATTGTTAGCCTCACTAGTATTGTATTCCCTCTTGTAGATGAAAAGAGCCATTAAAACAGAAAGAAATCACATCTATTTAGGACAAGTTTACATTGGCGCCAAAAGCAGACGTTTATACGGGTATTCCGAGCAACCTATCACAATGGTGTGCGTAGCAGCGAGCGATGACATCACATCGCACCACAAATCATCCGTCATCTGTTGTTTGGCTACCGTTACCGCTTCCCAAACGCCTCTATGTAAACGCACTGCAAACACGCCACAAATGCCTCACAAATGACTGTGGTGTTTTCTAACGCGTTTGTGATGCGTCCAGAAAGCGTTCATAGCTGAGATAGTACAAGCAGTGCCGATCCTGACCTCCCTGGGGCCCTAAGCAAAATTCTGCTAAGGGGCCCTCTACCTGACCCATGATGCCGTGAGCATAGGTGCCCAGAGAGCCTCCCTCCTTACATTAGGGTCCTCAGAGAGCCTCCCCTTACGTCAGGGCCCCTAGAAAGCCTCCCCTTACGTCAGGGTCCCCAGAGGGCTCCCCTTACATCAGTGTCCTCAGAGAGCCCCTCCTCAAATCAGGGTCCCCAGAGAGCCTCCCCCTACATCAGGATCCCCAGAGAGACTTCCTTAAATCCTCACCGCGCCAATCATTGCAGCCTCACCGTGCCCATTATTGCAGCCTCACCGTGTTAATAATTGCCACCTCACCGTGCCCATCATTGCAGCCTTAGTGTGCCCATCACTGCCGCCTCACCGTGTCCATCATTGCCACCTCACCGTGCCAATCATTAAAGCCTTACCATGCCAATCATTGCAGCCTCACCGTGCCCATCACTGCCACCTCACCATGGCAATCATTGCAGCCTTACCATGCTTATCATTGCAGCCTCACCGTGTTAATAATTGCCACCTCACCGTGCCCATCATTGCCATCTCACCATGCCAATCATTGCAGCCTTACCATGCTTATCATTGTAGCCTTACCATGCTTATCATTGTAGCCTTACCA